>OZ014523.1:375109567-375597067 GCA_963966055.1 Lathyrus aphaca | reverse complement strand
CATGTGATGCATGTTCTTCTTCTTCTTCTCGGCGGTAAATGTCTTCGGAATGTTCCTGCTCAGAGATAGTGTCTTCCTTGTTTTTCTGTTGAGTGAGTGGTGGTGAGCTGTTTTGAGGAACAAGAATAAGGAGTTAGAAACAAGAAATATACAAATTACCTCTTAGAGATCCTTCAATAGGAATACAAATCAACACTTTTCAGTCAGGTACAAGAGTAAAGCGGGACATGGTCATTGTTTGAGATCGTGTTTCAGAGTTTCGAAATTTACCGCTTAGAGATCCTTCAATGGAGCTTCAAAAGGTATGTTCTTAAATATTTCTCTACTCTCCTGCTTGTATATCGATCTTTATCTCTCCTACCTCCTTACTTGTTCTCCGCTTTATCGTTTTGGCTGTTGATGTATGTGGTTGTGTTATTAGGGATGATGGAAACATAACCACGATAAAGCAAATATATGAAGTTGGTTGTTCTTTTATTTTATTTTTTTATTAGTCTGTATAGTTAAGGATTATGATATTTTATAGTTTAAAAAGTTAATAAATTGTGAAATTTTTAGAATTTTCTTTTGGATTGTGAATCTTATTTAGAAATTAATAGATTTGTATTAGTGTTAATTGATTATTAATTTAGAGTATGCAACGTTAAAATACGGTTTAATTTTCTTAACAATATATATATATATATATATATATATATATATATATATATATATATATATATATATATATATATATATATATATATATATATAAATATATAATTTTCTCTTATTATGTGGTGTCTATTTAAATTACAGATATATAATTTTCTCTCTTTTGAAAAACAAAACAAAAAAAAAACGTAATTACTAAAAAGTAATGTATATTTATATATACCACTGTATGTGAAACTGATACACTTATGACCATGTTGGTTAGAGGGTTATATTTTTTTTCCTGCACTTTCAAATGTTTAGGTTTCAAATCTTACTGTTGTATTTTTTTTTCTTTTCTATTTTGTGATAAAAATGTTGAAACCAAGGATTTAACCCACAACCTTAACTATAGACATAACTAAAATAATCACTTGAATTTGAATTTTTCTTTGATATAATAAATATATTTTTCTTTGACATATTGCATTTTATTTATAAATTTATTTACACTCTTTTTTAGAATATTGTGGCATATAATTTGTGTTATCAAATTATATTAATATGTTATAATAATTTTTGTTATTAAGTTAATATTACTATAAATGTTATAAATTTGACTAACCATTCATATTTGCCTAGTGGTAAATAAGCATTTATCTTCTAATTTTTAAGATAAAAATGTGAAATTTAGGTGTACAATTCAGTTTTGTAATTAAAAAAACAAAAAGTACTGTAACTACTACACCATGAAAAAAATCTATAATATAATTACAAAAGTTAAAATAACTAAAAGAAATAATTAAATACCCCATGGAGGAGAGGAAATAGCGTAATTAGCATTCAGCAGCTGGAGTAGAACCGAATGTGAAAGCTGCCTCTCCTTCTTCTATCTCTTCCTCCTCCTCATGTGATGCATGTTCTTCTTCTTGTTCTTCTCGGTAAATGTTTTCGGAATGTTCCTGCTCAGACATAGTGTCTTCCTTATTGTTTTGTTGAGTGAGTGGTAGTGAGCTGTTTTGAGGAACAAGAATAACTAGTTAGAAACAAGAAATATACAAATTACCTCTTAGAGATCCTTCAATGGGAATACAAATCAACACCTTTCATTCAGGTACAAGAGTAAAGTGGGATATGGTCATTGGCTGAGATCGTGTTTCAGAGTTTCGAAAATTACCTCTTAGAGATCCTTCAATGGGGCTTCAAATGGTATGTTCTTAAATATATCTCTACTCTCCTACTTGTATATCGATCTTTATCTCTCCTACCTCCTTACTTGTTCTCCGCTTTATCGTTTTGGTTGTTGCTGTATGTGGTTGTATTATTAGGGATGATAGCAACGTAACGACGACAACGCAAATATATGAAGTTGGTTGTTCTTTTATTTTATTTTTTTATTAGTCTGTATAGTTAAGGATTATGATATTTTATATTTTAAAAAGTTAATAAATTGTGAAATTTTTAGAATTTTCTTTTGGATTGTGAATCTTATTTAGAAATTAATAGATTTGTATTAGTGTTAATTGATTATTGATTTAGAGTATGCAACGATAAAATACGGTAATTTTAATAACAATATATATATATATATATATATATATATATATATATATATATATATATATATATATATATATATATATATATATATATATATATATATATATATATATATATATATATATATATATATATATATATATATATAATTTTCACTTATTATGTGGTGTCTATTTAAATTAAAGATATATAGTTTTCTCTCTTTTGAAAAAAAAAACAAGAAAAAAAACCTAATTACTCTTTAAAATTTTAAGCAAGTTGAGGGGAAAAATAAAAAGGTAAAATCTGAAGCAAGTTGAATATATGCACCGATTTTGTTTCAATTACAAAAAAATATTCATATTTTCTTTTCTTTTTCTATTCATTCACTCTCTATTCTTTGATTATTACTCACAATATAGTTTTTCCTTTTTACATGAAAAAACAAACAATACAGTGAAGTAATAACATGTTGTGTCAGTTTTGATAGGAATGTGGTGATGAATTTTAACTATGCCAATGTTGATTGGATAATTCATCCTACTTATTTTCTATTTCAAACATTGTTTGCTGTTATGTATCTAATATGAACTCTCCATATGGACTAATATGCTGTTATGTATCTAACATGCTGTTATGTATCTAACATGCTGTTATGTAATAACATGCTGTTATGTATCTAATATGGAGAGTCTGAAGCAAGTTGAATATCTGAACCGATTTTGATTCAATTGCTAAAGAAGAAATGTCATATTTTGTTTTCTTTTAATATTCATTCTGTCTCTATTCTTTTGTTATTTTTTACAATGTTGTTTTTCCTTTTTACATGAAAAAAATAGTACAATGAGGTAGTAACATGTTGTGTCGGTTTTGATAGGATTGGTGATGAATTTTAACTATGCGAATGTTGATTGGATAATTCATTCTACTAATTTTCTAAAGATGAACTCTCCGCATGCACAATCACACACACACACACACACACACACACACACACACACACACACACACATATATATATATATATATATATATATATATATATATATATATATATATATATATATATATATATATTAATCTCATATTAAGTATTGTTTTAAAAATTATGTCCAAATTAGTAATATGAAAACAACAATAAAAGGATTATAAATATATGAGTTTGAATACATTTATAAATGACAGATGAGAAGAAAAAAAAAGAGTTTGAATATCTGTAGAGAGTATGTTTGAATTGCTAAGAAAGCAATATCATAATTGCTTTTATTGTTTTCTTCGATTCCTCTTTGTTGCTCTTCTTTTTATTCTCTGATTATTTTTTAGATTACATACTGTTTTTTCTTCTTACATGAAAATATAAATAGTAAGTACAGTGTAGTAACATGTTGTGTCAGTCAACATGATTTTTATGGTATTAATCCATTTTAGTTAAATATCCATCTTCTTCATATTTTTTTAAATTTCGTCAAACTATAGAATTAATTGTTAAATGGTGAGATCTAAGCTATTTCTAAGAGACTTTGTTAGTATATTTTTGTAAATTTTGGGTGATAGAATTGCATTTGTATCATATATTACATAAATATGGTGTAATGTCATGCATTTCTATCGGGTTTTATAAAAATCTGGTGTCACCTCCACATGCTACTTTAGATATTCCTTAGGACAAAGTTTTCAATACTTCCATAAAATTTAGATCCCAAAGTTTTCAATACATCCTTAAAATCTAGATATAATAGATATAATATATAATTTATAAAGTAATGTATATTTATATATACCACTGTATGTGAAACTGATACACTTATGACCATGTTTGTTAGATGGTTATATTTTTTTTCCTGCACTTTCAAATGTTTATGTATCAAATCTTACTGTTGTATTTTTTTCTTCTTTTCTATTTTGTGATAAAAATGTTGAAACCAAGGATTTAACCCACAACCTTAACTATAGACATAACTAAAATAATCCATTGAATTTGAATTTTTCTTTGTTATAATAAATATATTTTTCTTTTACATATTGCATTTTATTTATAAATTAATTTACACTCATTTTTAGAATATTGTGGCATATAATTTGTGTTATTAAATTATATTAATCTTAAATGTTATAATAATTTGTGTTATTAAGTTAATATTACTATAAATGTTATAAATTTGACTAACCATTCATATTTATCTAGTGGTAAATAAGCATTTATATTCTAATTTTTAAGATAAAATGTGAAATTCAGGTGCACAATTCAGTTTTGTAATTAAAACCACAAAATTTACTGTAACTACTAAACCATCAAAAAAATCTATAATATAATTACAAAAGTTAAAATAACTAAAATAAATAATTACATACCCCGTGGAGGAGAGGAAATAGCGTAATACGCATTAAACAACTGGAGTAAATAAGCATTTATATTCTCCCTAGTCAAGCCACCCGGGATACCTGTTATCTCCTTATCAGGAGATCTCTTCGCATTCACATATGCATAATCATCATTGCATTTTCATCCTCAAATGCGTAGCATTTCCATCATCATGGAGCATTACGCCATAAGTTCAAACATATGCATGCTAGCAGGGGCCAGTTTTTGGGTATATTACAAAGACCCGGAACATCATTTTCAACCTGAAGTACTCCCCACAGAGGATACCAATATCTTTTTTTCAAGCATCATTGTCCTTCCAAGGAAATATTTGTCATCCCCAGTGAGTCTTGTTTCAGTACAATGGTCTCATCCTTTTTCTTCCAAGCCCTGTTTAAGTAAAACATGCCCCTTTATCTTCTTACGACTCCATTTCAGTACAATGGTTTCGTTCAAGCCCTATTTAAGTACAACATGCCCTTTTTTCTTCTTACGACTCCGTTTCAGTACAACGGTCTCATCCTTTTTCTTCCAAACCCTGTTTAAGTACAACATGCCCCTTTTTCTTCTTACGACTCTGTTTCAGTTCAATGGTTTCGTTCAAGCCCTGTTTAAGTACATCGGGCCCATTTTTCTTCTTACGACTCTGTTTCAGTACAATGGTTTCGTTCAAGCCCTGTTTAAGTACAACGGGCCCCTTTTTCTTCTTACGAATCTGTTTCAATACAATGGTTTGGTTCAAGCCCTATTTAAGTATAACATGTCCCTTTTTCTTCTTATGACTTTGTTTCAGTATAATGGTTTCGTTCAAGCCCTGTTTAAGTACAACATGCCCCTTTTTCTTCCAAGCCATGTTTAAGTACAACAGGCCCCTTCTTTTTGCATCTTGTTTCAATACAACAGTCGCGTCACGGATCATCGTTTAAGTACAACGATCCCGTTCATTTCGAGTTTCGTTTACGTACAATGGTCTCGTTTTCAAGCCCTGTTTAAGTACAACAAGCTCCTTCCCTTCAAAAAACAAAATCAAAAAGAATAAATAAAAAAAGAGAACAAAATGGCATTCTCATAATCTCACTTTTATTAGAGTACAAATTTTCAGATTTATTCAAGTATTCAATCACTCCATACATTGAAAGTCTAAAAGCAGTCGCTATTATTCATTCAGGTTTACAGATGATTGAATAGGGGCAACTGTAATACCCCAAAATTTTCCCTCTCATTTAGCATAATATCTAGCATATCAAATGCATATTCAAAGTCATGTCACAAACAAAAACATCGCATCATATTCATCCTAGCTGAGGTATAGGTTTGTGATCAGTGATTAAAGCAATTGAGGGCCATTCAAAGGCAATCAAAGGGTAATATAACTTCTCAACATTGTGAAAAGGGTTCAAAACATCCCACAAGTCTTCATTTGAGGCCACAAATTCTAAAAAGAAGTGAATTGATCAAAGGATGCAAGCAGTGCAATTATCTTGAGGAAAAGGGCCAAATTAGGGTTTCCAATTAACTGAGCTTCTCAATGAAATTTTGATCCAAGCTTGCTTTCATTGTTTTCTACATGATGTAAAATATCTAGTGTTGAAATTTCATCCATGGAATCATTTTGGAAGAGCTTCAATAGGTCAATGGATTGAAAATCAAGGAATTAGGGAAAAGTCAACCAGGCTGAGTAAAAAGTCAACTCCCGACTTTTTGAGATCAAAATTATGAAATTAGGGTTACAAGAATCCTATAGTTCAAATTTGATCAAGAAATGATGGATGGATGATGAAAAATCAAGAAAACCAAAACTTACCATTTTTGGAAAATTAGGGTTTCCAAAAATGGCAAGTTTTGGCCATTTTTGCAGCCACTTAAAGAGAGGCCTTCTCCCAAAATAAAAGGGAAATTAAAATTATACCTTGATCTAATTAAATAGGGAATATTAAGCTTCAAATCCATATGTGGAACTCACCCATAACATTAAAATTGAGAGAGATATGATCATACAAAGATTGAGCAAAACAAGGCAAAAATCAAGTCATGGGCGAGGCAACCTGCCAGCCTGCGCGTGTGACTTGCTAGACATTTCATCAAACATGTGTGGTGCAATATTTCAAGCCAATTTTCTCCATCAAGAAGGCTTCCAATGAATTTTCTTTGAACTTCAAAGTTGTTTATTGACATGTTCTCTACAACTTTGATGTTCAAATATTTTTCATTTGGGCAATGGATTGAAAGTTGTTGAGGGGGCAAAGTGATGAGGTTGACACTACAAGGTTCACTAGCCATGGGAACAAGGCTTGCCACAAACTTCAGGCCAATTATGCAGCTTTTGAAAATGGACTTCAATGACATTTTTGAAGCATCTTGAGGTCTTGTATCAGGTTGGTATCAACATCAAATATGTTCTACACATCACCCTCTTCAAATATGTTCTCCATTCATTTAACTCACCTCACTCAGTTAACCAAGGCTGCTTAACCATGGTTTTAACTATCTAACCAAGGTTTGAGAATTCTATAAAAGGATTTGATCCATTAGAGTGCAAAGGTCAGCTTCACTTTTGCTCGAGCATTTCACAAATTCTCCAAACTTTGGCTCTGCATTTTCATTGCACATTGAAGGATCAAGCTTCAACATTCATAACCTTGATCCTCTTCTTCCTTGTGCATCATCAGCATCATTAAAATTCATTTCCATGGAGGTTTTGAGTTGAATATTTGAAGTTGCAACATTGTAATATCTCAACATTTTGAATCGAGCAAGCCAAATCATCATCCAACAAGCCTCATTGATCATCAATCCATCATCAGTATCATGAATAGCTCAAGATCCATGGAGTTCACAGCTTGAATCATTAAGAATTCATCTCTGCACTTTTTTGCACCAGATCCAATTTAGTAAGATTCAACACCAACATAGTGTTTATTTCACTCTAACAACATTCAAGATCAAGGAAGGAGTCAATAGGAGCCTCCTCTATGGATTTTCTCAACTGAACACCTCTCTGCATTTCAGGTTCTTCTCCAAAATTTTCTTGCTCGATCTTAATAGTTTGTGATTGTTTTGTGGTATTTGAAGCTCAATAGGAGCAGTGCACACTCTGACTAGTTTATAGGCTTCTTAGAAGCTTAGATTCAAATTTTAGGTTGGAGATGTTTGTGTTCGATTTGCATGATTTAGGAACTTTGAGTGAAGACTAGGGTTAGAAGTGTGATCAGGAGAGTGAAACGAATATATCCATGGCCTTACCTTTCATTTTGATAGAGATTTGGTCCAAGCCCTAGAAATAGGTCACCGGAGAAGATGACCGGAACTCTTTGCCAAGTTTATAACATGACCGTCTGATCCATTTCATCCAAAGGTCCAAATACTGCCAGCGAATTAAAAAACATGTGCAAACCATGTGCCAATTTTATGAAAGAGATCTTCAAATCACTCGTCACACCCCCACACGCGTGTATCCAAGCCCAGTTAGTTCATTTTCTTGCTGTTCAGACCCTCAGGCCCATTGCAATTTAATTCTTTATTTCTTCTTCTCACTTTTATTCATTTTCCATTTTCAATTTTAATAAATACCAAAAAGCCTCCAAAAATTCCAAATAAATTCATACATGATTCTTTACATTTCCTCTAATTTTCCATAATTTTTGTTTCCATTTTTATTCATTTTTTGTGGATGAATTAATTTTCTATTTAATTGTTTCCCAATTTTCTCCATTTCTGACCAATCCTTTTGTATATTTGTGTTCTCTAAAACCATAAATGATAAAAAGGTCCATTCCTTTTGCCCTATCTAGAGGACTCATCAAACTTCCGAAAAATGTTTTTGCCTTGAATTTTAGGTCATGTTTGGTCATCTTTTGAGCCCATCCTTTCACCTTGGTCCCTATGAACCCTAATTTAATTCTAGCATTTATTTGACTAGGAAAAATATGATTTTTTGTGATATTTTTTAAACATGAATCATCTTCTTGATTGTGATCCTAGATATTAAGTTTCATAATTTTTCAAAGCCATTTGGTATTTTTCTAAGTTGCTTGCACCATAAGTCACATTTTTGGTCATCTTTCTCACTTCCTCTTATGCAATTTGAGTAAGGCATTTATGCCATTCCTTTGAGGTATTGATTTTGAGTCTTATAGGTCCTTTTGAATGTTCTTAAATGTTGTTTACCCATTTTAGGTCCTTACCTTTTGATTTTTAGGATTTCTTGAACCATAAGTCATGTATGCCCTCATTTGACCTAATTTCACTTCTCCTTTCATCTTAACTTCTCAAAGTCTATTTTGTGAACACTTTAACCTTGTAATATTTTTGTTTTGTATTTCATAAGTGTCTTGTGATCATTTCCATGTGGTTATTTCGAGCTTTGAGCCTTTGTATCCCTTTTGGTACCATTTGTCATTTTAAGGTCTTAAAACCTTAATTTTGATCTTTAACCATAATAAACTTCTCACCACTTCTTTTGTGATCATCTTTGTGAATTTAATTTCCATATTAACTTTTCATCAAGACCCTGGTTTTTGTATGAGAATTTCAAACTTCTTTGGTCATATTTGGTTTTTCTTTCTAAGTCATTTGCCTTACCTTGAAAACCACGTTTCCATGTTCATTCTTTCATCTTTCAATCCTATGTTTGAATCTCTATGACTTGAATCTCTTCTTTCTATTTTGATCTCACTAAATACTTCCATTTAGTGTTAGGTTCTGGACTTTACCTTCACTATTGACCTTAGGTAATTTTACCATGTTTAGGTACTTATATATCCCTTATAACCTTTCCTTGGATTTCATTAGGGTTTAGTGATACTTTAGGGTATAGTTTGAGTTTGGTTTACTTCATAACTTTAGATCCTTTTGATTTAACTTAGATTCTGCCCTTAGAAGTTAGCTAGCATGTAAGATACCTTATAATTTGATCTTTAGGCTTAGAAGTTCATTAATGTCTTAATTATCTAGTGTGAGTTCTTCTTTGAATTTTGCCATGCTATAATTGTTCAAATTTCTTCATCATGCTAATAGTTGTTTTGTAGGGGGAAGATTGAGGTAAGTATTACTTCATTCTCATCTATTATGCATTTTAATTATGTTTTCCTTAACACCTTGTGCTTTGATCATAGGCTTTCCCCTTTTGTTCTCATAGAAACAACTTATCTTCCTTAGGAAGTAAGTTGAGTTCTAAGTATCTT
This sequence comes from Lathyrus aphaca, assembly GCA_963966055.1. NCBI lineage: Eukaryota > Viridiplantae > Streptophyta > Magnoliopsida > Fabales > Fabaceae > Lathyrus > Lathyrus aphaca. Next base: position 375,587,350 of record OZ014523.1, on the reverse strand, counting down.
TTCTTATTAGGTTTAGAATACCTCACTATCCATAGGATATCTTTTGAATGAATAACTTAGGGTTATGTCTTAGTCCCCCTTAGTGTTTGTCCTTTCTCCATTTGAGTCTTCTTCTCTCATCTTCAAACAAAATCCAAAAGACGCTTAATAAAGGATTGAAATAGTCTCTTGTGTATAGCCTTATTCCATGGGGAACTCATATTCATTCCATCTTGGAATAGTATGGGCTTGTCTAGCATGATGTACAAGTCTGATCAGGATACTATCTTCACAAAGAAAACATAAAAGACATTTCTTTACAAGCTACAAAAACATGTAATAAGTTCAACAAGCTAGTGAACTTAGACCCTAATCCTTGGAAACAAGTATTGGATAAATTCTCCTTACTTGGTGTTCTTGTTCTACTATTCCATCTTGGAATGTATTAGCAAGTACACATTCAATGGAAAAGAGTTTGAATTCACTTCCTTGTGCCAAATTCATAAAAAAATCTTAAAAAGCAAACAAAAAACAATAAGCAACTTTCTTGGGGGAATTGTCTTCTCACCTCACTCATTCTAAACGCAAACTCGCAACGACTTGTCTCGCATGCAAGACGGTAAACGCACTCGTACCAGACGAGCATGCAACACCTGAGCATATACATACGTAGTTCCAGCGCATAAAAAACACAAGCAAATCTCCGCCTGGTTAGGCGAACTACGTTGATTTTGATCGTCATTTTCCCGATGAGGTACGTAGGCAGTGGGGTAGTGCTCGTTCGAGCATATTCTTTATTTTCCCCTTTCTTTTTCGATCTTTTTTCCAGTTCCATTTCTCATTTCATCTTCCATTCCAGTTAGCGATATTTGTTCAACAGCATCTTATTTCTCACCCTTTGAAACAAACAAACAAGCGTGGATCCCGTCGGGTACGGCGGACGGTCTGGGATGCTAATACCTTCCTAGGTCGTAACCGACTCCCGAACCCAGATCTTTGGTTCGCAGGATCTTGTCCTTTCCTTCTTCCTCAGGTTTGTGTAGCATTACCTTTCACGTTCCTTCGGGATAAAAATGCTTGGCTGGCGACTCTACCTTTTCCGCACCACTTTCACGTTTGTACTAGGATGAAAATCTCGGGAGAGACAAGAACATGTTGCGACCTTTCCAATCTTATTTGTCGATAACGCCGGTTTTGCTTCCCATATCCCTGAGTGGGAGTGGTCAATATTCCTTGTTGGCAAGGAATCACGGTAGGCATTGATTGTGTGACCCTTCTAGGAGTAACATTCCAGCTTGCAACCTTTTGTTGAAGTCCTTCCTCTCTCTCCAAAGCTGTGACAATCTCTAGAATCTGGTCCACTTTTCCTTTCATGCGATCCATGCCCTTCTTCATCATGTCTTGATCTTGCCTCAAACGCTTCATTAGTTCTCTGATTGGGATTATCACAAATGTCGAGAAGTCAAACTGCTGTTTATGGATGAAAGATTTTGTTATGAGTTGTTATAGGAGATGATATGCATGAATGCATGTTTATTTATCAAGCTCTTTAGTTATCTCATTATTTATTAGCAATAATATTAAGCTTTTTACATTGCAAATCATAATGAAGAAACATAGAAGCACATATCCGACATAATCTTTTTATTTCATTGATTTTCAAGTTCAAATACAAAGGTTTTTGAGTCTTTTGAAATCAACATCAAAATTTACAAAGAAAGTGAAAAAACAATTCCCCGAGTCTTCAAAATCCAACTTAGGGTTCTTTGTACTTGAAAGTGAAAGTTCTCTTTTCGGGAAGATGACTCATCATGATTTCTCTGACAAATGCTTTTATCTACAATAAACATAAGAAACTAAGAGCTTTGTTTTATTTTCTTTTCAAATGTATGAATGGACGTATGAATTATGGATGGATGATTTCAAATGAATGACTCCAAAAAATAAACGTTACAGATGGAAGATACTTTGATTACTCTCCTCACAAGGATCTCCCCAGGTAAACTCTACAATTTGAAGGAACCCCAAAGTTAACAATCCATAGGGTTGTTCATCACACACGCCATTAACATGAAGATTGATTGACTCCCTCATATGAATCTATTTTGGGTGAGATCTTCGTATCAAGCCATGCGAGAGGGAAGTCTCTCGGTGCCCCATACTACACGATCATCGACATGGAGTTTAAAACAAAGTCTCAGAGTTATGGACCTTCCTCAATTGTTTGATGCACGTGTCAAGTTTTTAAATATATTTTTGATAGTCAATCAACTCCATTGAGAAAGTCTATTCCAGGTGAGGTCTTCTATCGAGCCACGCGAGGGTGAACCTCGGTGCCCCATACTACGCGACCGTCAACCTTTGTCTTAAACCACACAGTTTAAGGTTCTAAAGGTCCTCAGAGTCGATGACCCTAATGAAAACAATTGAGTACACACGCCAAGAGCTTGACGGTCGTCAGTATTCTCATTAGAATCTACTCCAAGCAAGGTTTTCATATCGACAACCCACGAGAGCGGTTCCCTCGGGAGCCCATACTATGCAACCTTTCCTAACTTATGTTTGTACTCGTAAGCCCAGGTATAAAGCCTTTCCCTCAATTTTTTTTTGTAATCAAAGTATTATTCCAATACCAAAGATCCAGAATATGTATATAATATGGAAAGCGATAAAGAAATAAATAAACAAGTAACACATAGAAAAATATCCAAACAAGCGTGGAAACTTAGACTAGGCTCGACTTGCATAGGGGCGAACCAGTCCCCAACTATCGTACCTCGAAAAATACGATCCTCACGAACGCGGTCGCGGCTTGTCTAACATGAGAGTCGCCACCTAATTTTGTTTATTCTCGAAGAGGGAAAGGGTAAATATAGATAAAACCACCAAGAAGGGATAAGACAAGGTCGTCGCAAACCATTGTCTGGGTTCGGATGTCGGTTATGTAGAGGGGAGTGTCGCTCCCCAGATTTCCATCCTGGTACAAACGCGAAAGTGGCGCGGAAAATAATAGAGTCGCCAGCCAGGCATTTTTATCCCGAAGAAACATGAATGTTAATGCTGCACAAACCAGAAGAAATGAGAAGGGAGGACACAGGTCCTGCGAACCAAAGAGACTGAGTTCGGGAGTCGGTTACAACCTGGGAAGGTATTAGAACCCAGATCGTCCGCCGTACCCGATGAGATCCACGCTTGCAAAGAAATCTGTTTCAAAGGGTGAGGGTATGAAAGTTGTTGCAAAGAAAAGAAACTGAAACTGGAAAAGAAAATTGAGAAAGGAAATGAATGAGAAAAAGGAGAAAAAGGAGAAAAAATGTAGGGAAAATAAAGATTGTGCTCGAACGGGCCCTACCCCGCTGCCTACGTACCTCATCGGGAAAATGAGGATCAGAGATGCCATAGTTCCCCTAACTAGGGGTAGAAAAGAAATTGCTTGTGAATTAAAGCTTGAACTGCCTATGCCATTGCTCAGGTGTTGCAGACTCGGATGACGAGTGCGTAACCGTCTTGCAAAACGACAAGTAGGAGCAAGTTCGCGTACGGAGCGAAGGAGATGAGAAAAGAATTCCCGAAGGAAAGACGCTTATTGTTTGTTTGTGTTTTTGTAGAAGCTTTTTATGAGTGGAGTTTGCATAGGTAAGTGTACCTAAGTCTTACTCACTGGGATGTGTACGTCTCACATCATCCTGAAATGGAATGCGCAAGAGGCACACCTATCTATGGAGGAAATCCCCAAAGCTAGTCCCACAAGTGAAGGCTCAGACACACTGACCTATTAACATTTATTAAGTGTTTTTTGAGATTTTTTGGTTAAGAAGTGTTTTTTAGCTTTTTTTTGTGAAGTAATCTCATGTTAAGACCTATCCACCACGAGGGATAACTTACACCTCGCCCCGAAACAGAACGCGTGCAAGTATCTCATAGCAAAGTCTCATGTCACATGAAAGTACTCAACATTTATTAAGTGAATTAGAATTAAGTTTGAAGATGAGAAGAGAAAGCACCAAAAGGATCACAAAGGTAAAAGTCTAATGGGGGACTAAAGAAACCTAAGTGTTGTCATGCATGGATATCCTAAGGTTAGTGTGGTTTTCTATCCTAAAGAAGAAAGGAAGAATAGGAAGAAGAAGAAAGAAGAAAAGGAGAGGAGAGAAGTAAGGTCTAAGCCCAACAATCAAAGGTTAGAACAAGTAAGAATAATAAGAGAAGAGATGAGATTTGGAGATGTGGGACAAATGACATAAGCATAGCCCCTGAAATGGTTAGTGACATAAGCATAAAAGTGAAACAAAAATGGAACAAATGACATGCCAACATCATACAAATAGAAGTGAAGTCATATATAGAAAAACTCAATGCAAATGCAAGCCATAAGAATGAGAGAAGAAGCATACAAGTCAATTATGAAGCAACATGAAACACATGGCAAAACAAAGTGAACTTAACAGGGATGCAAAGCAAAGTGCACAAAACATGAACTCAATGCACACAACCAGAACCAAATCAAGTTGAAGAAGAGCTTAAGAAGCAAGAGAGGTGAGGAGAAGAGAAATACAAAGCAAAACAATCACTTATGGGAAAGGAAGAAGCAAAGAAGTGAGGTGAATGCACATAAGAAAGAAAGATCATAAAAGATAAGCAAAACACAAGACTCCAAAGCACAAACCCTAGACCAAGATCATAATGGTACCCATACCCCAAAGAGACCCCAAATGAGAAGAAGAAGTTGGCACAAGTGCCCTTCTAAGCTAATAAGAGACCTTATGATAAAAAGGAAGTAAAATGGGACAAGTTACAAGACAAAATTCAAATCAAATCAACAATGCAACCAAAAATTCCACAACTTAGGACAAATTATATTTAAACATGATATAACAATTTGCCAAAAGAATTGGAAGAAATTCAGAAGCTAGACAAGTCAAGAGAAGGCTTAAACATGAACTAGGGTTAGGAAACTTCACTTACAAGGCAAGGACTAAAACCCAATGAACAAATTTATAAAAATCAGGACAATAATCACACATGAACTACATCCTTTTATGAAACCAGAGCAAAATGAACCAACAAGAAATTCAAAAAGATGAACACTATGGAAATTGGACAAGGCAGGATGCTTGAAAAGGAATTAAAAAGACTTAATTACAAGAGGAAATTAATTGACACGTGGATATTAAAAATAAATGTAAAATAAAAATATGGAAAGCTGGGGGTGAGAATAGAAGAAGTTTCAGTTAAAATGGAATGGGCTTAGAAGAAGAGGGGTTGCGAATAGTCAGGCAAGGCCCACTGGGTTGCGCTGGTTCATATTATATGGGTGGAAATTCAGGAAAAAATAAATGGAAAAACAATGACCTTAAGATCAAACCAACGCATCCTATAATCCATTCATTAATTGACGTGGCATGTTAATTGGTTTAGAGTTGAGGGAGTATGTGAGTTATGGTGAGGTGAGAAGCATGAGGAATTAAAATAGAAACTGAGGGAACGTGAGAGAGAGGCTGGTTCACTAAAGGACGTGGCAAGATCCTGAGTGATGAGAGGAAAGATCCAAGGGTGGGGAGACTGTCTTCAACCTCAGAAACCCTAGTTCAACATTTTCCAGATTCCGGTGACCAGAGCTAGGGCTCCGGCACCGGAAGTAACAACACATGAACAAAACCTAACAAAAATGAACACAACACTCCAGATTGACTAAACCAACAGCCCTGAGCTCAAATATGGCACTGAAAAGTTCAATAGATCAAATAATCTCCTGGATCGAGCACAAACAGTTTAAGCCATAAAAATTCAAATTCAAATATCCAGCTCATTAGTGCACCAATTTTGAAACTAAGACTAGCAGAATGATTAGTGAAGCAAGAGGATTATAATGCACACAATCAATTTCATTTTCAGATCTGAAGATTTGGAGGTTTACCTGAACTTGCAGATCTTGAGAAAGCTTGCTAGAAGTCCAGATGATGAAGCCAATCCACTCCAAATGCACTCTAGTTGCAAAATAAATGCAACTAGAGCCTTGAATCTTGCTGGATCTGAGGATTTGCAACCAACTGCCCTGAAATGGCAAGGTGATGGAACTTGAGAATTAGCTCGCACAAGGGTGAGATTTGTGATCCTGAGCTTTCAAGGATGAAGGATCTGTGATTTGTTTTTGGAGAGAATAAGTGTATGAAGAGATTTGAGAGAAAATACAAATTGTGCAAGAACTTGGAAACTGGGAAATGAGAGAGAACTGAACCACTCTAAAACCCTAATTCTCTTTTATATGGTGTCATGAACCAATGCTGAAAGAATGAGGAAGTTTGCACATGTGAATCAAAAGTTTTAGTGATTTTGCAATTTTGGCCAATTTCTTGTGATCTCATGTAATCCTCATGCATTCCCTTTCCTTCAGCCCATGTGCACTCTAAATCTGACCCTTAGTCATAATCCAAACAAAACTTGGCCCTTAGACGAGAGAGTCACACTTTTCTCATGAATATGCAAAAATTGCACTTATTTAATAACATTCTCACTTGGCACGAATTTGGTGCATTTCCTTGAGAAAAGTAATTCAAATGCAGTGTATTTTAACATTGTGAACTTATTTGATATGTACCAATACACAAAAATGAGATTCAAGACTTTTGGCTTTGGTGCATGCATGAAAATTCAACTTTTGCCCTATTTTGGATGAAATTTTTGAGGGCCTTAGCTTTCTAACCATGAAGGATATCAAAAAGTACTTGTACTTTTTGAAAATGGGAGGTCTTAATCTCCAACTTTCATGTTTGACTTTGGTCCATTTGAAGAATTTTTCACCAAGTTAAGCTCACTTGAATTTTAGGGCAAAACTTGCCAAAAATGGCATTTTCTCAAAACCAACTTTGCACCAATTTTGCAAAACACCTCAAAACCTCATGATTCTTGATCTTTGAACTTTCTAAACCTCTTATAACATTGTAAGAACATCCCTTGGCTAGAAAAATTGGGCTGGACCCCTTGAAATCACACAGTTGACTTTTTTAAGGCACAGTTGACCAGTTTCTTCATCTGCAAGCAACTGAAGAAATTCTTGACTTCCACAAGGAATTTTCTTACCAAATTTGGTACCTAGGATCCTCTTAACATATAAAAGACTTTGCCCAAATTAAATGGCCAAAGTTGTGAGGTTTTCATGCTTGAATCTCAAACCCTAGTTTAGGTCCATTGTGTAGGAGCTTTGCCCTAGCCTGGATTCCCTGATGATCATCCATCCTTCTGAGCTTTTGTAAATAGACTTGAACTTGTAAATGCAATTTAGACCCCTCATAGGACTTGTACAAAACCATTGGGTCCCTTGTCATGGCTTGAAATGCTTCAAGAACCTCCACAAATGATCATATGCCTAATGCTAGGTCATGAGAAATGTTATGCCTCATCTTTCCATGCTAGGATGCTAAGAATATGATATGTTCATGATGAATATGATGTAATATGATGCTTAAAATGAAGAGGGAAAATTTGGGGTGTTACAGCTGCCCCTACTCAAACAACTGTTAATCTGAAAAGGACGGTAGCACGGGCTATCGACCGTTCAAGATAAACTGTGATTGAATACCAAGAAGACCTGAAATTTGCACTCTGACGAAGAATGCAAAACTGGGAAATAAACCCAACCAAATGACGCTTTGGTGACTGAAGTGAAGAGAAAGCAGACGAGATCCTCCCAAGTTGAAACCGTTATCTGGAATCAAAGTACTTTGACAAACGAGTCTTCTTCGAGCAAACCTATTACGCCAGGAAATGGACATACGAGTCCTCAAACACTTTGCAACACATATGTCTTGAGACAGACGAATCTCCTTCGGATATACCTGTTACGCCAGGACCGGTGATGCACTTAAGTCTGTGGGATAGACATGCATAATCAAGGTAGACGAACCTTCTTCATATATTATCTGTGGATATATGGTACAAGACAGACGAGCCTTCTTCGAGCAAACCTGTTACGCCAGGTGCAACAATAATAATTGGTGCTTGAGACAGGCGAGCCTCCTCCGGATATACCTATTACGCCAGGACCGGTAACCATTTTGACATTTATTCCCACAGTCAGGATTTTAAACCTCTTCAATACAGACGAGTATTGGATGATCATCAAGATAATACAGACGAGTGCCAACAGTCAATGATACAGACGAGTATCATAAGATGATCTAAGAAACACAGACGAGCGCTTCAGGAAATGATATAGACGAATATCAGCCACTGGTATAGACGAATACCAGAAATTCAAACACAGACAAGCATTTGGAGTAGTGATACAGACGAGTACCAGGATAATCAACAAATCGACACATACGGATATAAGCTAACATAGACGAGTGTTAGGGATGATAAAGACGAGTATCCAAACAAAGTAGACGGGCTTCAAACAGATAACAAACAGACGAGTGCTGGGAATTGCAGACGAGCAACCACAAATATCAAACACAGACGAGTGTTGGAAAGTGTAGATGAGCAAACAGCAGAGATTACATATCAAACACAGACGAGTGTTGGGTGTTGTTGCTCCCACCAAAATGACGCCTCAGGTCAGAAGGGGTACAGACGCGAACGGTCGGCGAAAGGAAGAATGATGAATAGAGTCGCCAGCTAGGCATTTTTATCCCGAAGGAAAGGTAATGCTGCATAAACCTAGAAAGATATGGATAAGACAGTTGCGAACCAGAGAGACTGAGAAAGGGGGTTGGTTACAACCTGGGAAGGTATTAGAACACAGATTGTCCGCCGTACTCGACGGGATCCACGCTTAAAATATTTGTGTTTTAAAGGGGTAGTGTCAGTGCAATTTGTGTATCAAAGAGCTGGAAAAGGATGTACAGGTGTCAGTGTAAGAGAAGTGAAGTGTATAAGTGAAGTGTCAGTGTAAGAACAGAAGTGAAATGCTCAAGACTATGAGACTTAAAGAATAATGCTGGAAGGAGTGGGGAATATACAGAGACTTTTGTTCGATAACTATTAAGTTATGCCTACGTATCCTCTCGTGCAATGAGGAAGTCAGAACACCGTAGTTCGACCCAAAGAGACTGAAGGATGAATTGACTTGTGAACTGCTTGCTTGTCTATGCTCAAGTGTATGACCTGTCTGGCTCAGGTGCAAACTGTCTTGCATTAGACGGAAGAAGCAAGTTCTCGTTTGTGAGTGAGTGAGATGAGAAAAGAATCCCGGAGGAGACGATTATTGTTTGTTTTTTGAGTTTTCAGTCTTTTATTGCTTTTGGAAGTTTGTCATAAGTTAATGAGCTTAAGCCTAAACCAATGGGTTAGTAAACTCATCACATCCTCCCTCTGATTAGGGGTAATGAGAATACCTTAAATGTGAAGTCAGCATCTCACACTTAATCACCATGGTGTAGGATTAAGATCATTAACCTACTTGTGATTATTTAGATGTTTTGGTTGTTTTTGTTTAGTGTTAAGTAATGAGATTAAGCCATAATCAGGGATTAAACAGACTCATTACACCATCCTAATAGAAGGATAATAGATGAGAATGTTTAAGCTGAGGAAGACTCCTCAACTTAATCCATGATTAGGGATTAACTTCATGACAAAACAAAGCCTTTATTATGTGGGTTTTAGTTAATGATATGATGAAGAAGTGAGTTTTATGATTTGTAAGACAACTTGAGGGGGACTTGTCCATTAACACTAGGGTTAGTCCTTCTTAACCAATTAAGGAAGAATTAGAACCCTAATGCAAGGCCCAAGTTACAAGCTTGATGTCTTGATGATTATTAAGTGAATTGATTAAGGGATTTAAACACATTAAGGGTTTAACACTTAGGATTAAAGTTATACACTCCATCCTAAGAGAAGGATGTAGGCATAAGCTTAATCACAAAGCCTTAAAGCCTTTAGGGTTTAGTCCCTGATTATGAGATGAGAAGAGAAGACTAAAAGAGACACAAAGGTAAAAGCTAAGTGGGGGACTAATCAAACCCTAATTATTATCATGCTTGGTCATTCCTAGGGTTTGTGAGGCTTAAGAAAGAAAGAATCTTCAAAGGCCACCAAGGAGAGAAGCAGATGAAGGGAGCAAAGAGAAGCAAAACAACTTGTTTCACTTAAGAAGACAAGTTGCTTAAAGAAAGAAGGTAAGATGAACAAGAATGAGCAATCTCAATCCAATATACATACAAAAATTCAGCAATGATGCATAAGATAGATGAAAAGAGATTGTGAGAAGTGAAGGCAAATTCACTTCTCAAAACAACTTACCACCTGAAAAGTTAGCAAAAGAAATGAAATGCAATGCAAAATGAAATGCAATGTTATGATGCAAACCAAAACCAGAAGCATGAGTATGATGTTAATGATGCTAAGAGATGATGCAATCATGAGGCAAGGCATGAGGATGATCATACAAACATATGGATGCAAGGGAAGCATGCTTTGAACCATGGAAGTTCATGAAAAGTTATGGAATGCAAATGACATACAACATGGAAAATGAAAGATTCAATGATCAAACATGATTCTAATATGTCTTAAGATGTATTATGAATCAAATGGATGCACAAAATGTCATGGCAAGTCATGGTATGCAAGCAAATGGAAGATGGATGCAAAGGAAGGCATGAATTAGGGTTATATGCAACATACAAAGCAAAAATTTAAAACCAGAAGCAAATGACATGATAAAAATTTGAAAATGAAATCAAAGGAACCCTAAACCTATACAAACTCACTGCCCAAAGGAGGGGATCCAACTCTTAACCTAGTGAGAGTTATGAATTTCCTAAGATTGTTAGGGTTTTAAGGTACCTTGTCAAGAAAAATGCAAAACAAATTGAAAATGTAAGATCAATTCAAGCCAATTTAATCCTATAAACTACATGTTATGCAAGATGTAATGCAAAAAGAATCATTCTCCAACTCTCAATGGTTAGGCAGAAATGAATTTTTGAAGTTTGTCACAAAATAATGCCTTGAAATGAAATAAAATCCAAAGAAAATTATCAAAAGGCATCAAGAACAAAAAGGAAATTTGGTTTGAGAATTGGACAATGTTTCTAAATGTCTCTAAATGTTTCATGAATATTTTTGTGATTTTTAAATACCTAAAAGTATTTTTAATTAATTAATTTTCATTAACTAATTAAAAATAAACTTTTAAATGATTTAAAAATAATTTTTAATGCAAAAAATAAAAATAAAAATGTTTTTGTGTTCTGAAAATTAATAAAAGGTTTGATAAAAATTTTCAGAATTTTTCAATGTATTTTGCTATTTTTAATAAAATGATAAAGAAAAGGCAATTAAAATGAAATTAAAATATCAATTAATGAAAGTAATCAGATCTGAGGGCCAGGATTCAAACAAGAAAGGGAGGGAATTGACTTTGCGCGTCATCCAAGGGCCATAATTCAAACTACGCTAATTATGTCATTAACCCTAATCTGAACCCTAATCATTTTCAGGTGACCGGAACAGTGTTCCGGTCATCTTCTCCGACGAGTCACTTATGCTATCTCACTCTCTACGCATCCCCAAGCTCTAACTTTCCAGAAATGATCCCCACATCCACCCCAACAAGAATCACTCACCAAAAATCATTTATTCATCATCAAATTCGTGAATCAGAGCAAAACGGAAAACATGGCAGAAATTTCAGAAACTCAATACATGCTTAATACTTGATCATTTTCAAAAATAAACACATCAGGATCATCAGTGAATCATGGAGAATCAATTAGAAACTTAAAAACACGTTTCTGGAAAAAAAGTTCTTGATGATACCTGAACTGAAGCTTTCGAAAATGGTGCTTTCTGGCCAGTTCCTTGCTTCAAACAAGCTCCAATGATCTCCCCCAAGTGTTTGTGATACTTAGCTGGAGTTTAAATGGCCTCTAGAGAGAGTTTGCAGAATCTCAGTTCATGAAATGTGAAAATCGTGTTTTTGATTGTGGAGGTTTTAGGGCAAGATGGAGGGTGGGAAATGATCAGTGAGGTTTATGGAGTTGAATGGTGGAAAAAGTTTGAAGGTTTGATGGCTGAATCAAGGGATTCGAAGGCTTTTGCAAATGTGAGAGTTTTTGAGTATGCTGTGTTCTTGGAGTTCTCAGGCTTGTGTGTTATGTGCTTTTGCTTGCATTTGATCCACATAAAGAAGTGTGATAGGTCAGAGAGTGGGTGCTGGCCTATGTTGATTGGTATGGGCAAGTTGCCAAAATGTCAACTTGACTTGTACTTGAGGTATGGGCAATGGTACAGCTTGCTTTTTGGCTTGTCTTGGCTCAGCTAAGTTTAAGGATGTCCATGGAATTAGTTTTGAGGCAAATCAGCAAGTGGATCAAAGTTTATGAGATGTTTTGCAATTTTCACAAAGTTTGGCCCCTTTGGAATTTCATGAAGTTCAAGGCATCAAAATGCATAATTCTTGGGCCAATTCTGATTTTTAGAAGTCACATGATCATGTTGTAATGAGTTTGTGCACATTTGAAGCCTTTAGAACACTTGATCATACCATTTTGCAAAATGCCTCTTTGGTAGAAAACTTGAAATTATGTGATTTTTCCCAACTTTGACAAGCCATAACTTTTGATCCAAAATGAATTAGGACAAGTTCATGTACTTTTTGAAAAGGGAATGATCCATTCTACAACTTTCATGACCAAAGTTTTCCCATTTGAAGCATTTTTGGATCAAAAAGCAAGGGTTGAAAAAGTTTCCCAAAATGGCAAGTTTCTGTTGGATTTATTAATTCAGCGTCACCCTTAGGGATTCGATGGGCTTAACATCCCAACCCATGGCGCTTAATAGGCGCAGCCCCTTGAAAGACTCTATACTATAAGGAAATAAAGTTGCGCCTTCACTAACAGCAATTGCTTTTAGTGCAGTGGTAAGCGCTTGATCCTACAAGTGGTATCAGAGCCAGGTCATGGGTTCGAATCCCCCCGGCTGACACTGGGGGGGAGATTGTTGGATTTATTAATTCAGCGTCACCCTTAGGGATTCGATGGGCTTAACATCCCAACCCATGGCGCTTAATAGGCGCAGCCCCTTGAAAGACTCTATACTATAAGGAAATAAAGTTGCGCCTTCACTAACAGCAATTGCTTTTAGTGCAGTGGTAAGCGCTTGATCCTACAGTTTCCATTATAAGTCATTTTCCCAAAAAGTCAACTTTGCAAATGGCTTGAAATTCTTCAATTATGTGAACTTATAACATCTTCTATGATCAAATAAAGATCATACACAATCAAAATGATGAAGAACACCCTTTGGTTGGGTCATTGGTGGGCCTCAGATGCCCTGATTTTGCACTGACTTGCTCAAAAGGTCAACCCTTGATCAGATGACTTCCCCATTGAATTTCTTCATGAAAATTGATATGCATGATCCCTATACCATATAGAGACCAATAGAAACAAGAATGACCAAAAAATTTGGAGTTATGGCCTTTGAAACCAAAACCCTAATTCTAGGTCATTTGTGCAGTCAAACCTGGCTCTGCTTCCATGCCAATCTCAGTTCTTGTGATTTTTTTACTTTCTTGACTTTGAGAGGATACAATATGATGCTTGAACATACATGGACCCCTTTGAAGTGATTGAAGACCTTTGGAATGGCTCAAATGGCTCTTGTACTGCTCAGATCACAAACCCTAGATGCAGATGACTTTGAACCAATGCAGTGAATCAAAAATGCAATAGGAGATGTTATGATTGAACATATGCATATGAAAAGATCACAAGCCATGGTGTGAATGGGTGAGGGCAAATTTGGGGTGTTTACAGGTTTAACACCCCAAATTTTCCCTATTCATTTTAAGCATCATATCACATCATAATCATCATACTCATATCATTTCCTCAGCATCATATCATGGAAAGATGAAGCATAACATCCCTCATGTCCTAGCATCAAGCATATGGTCATCTGTGGAGGTCCTAGAAGCATTTCAAGCCATGAATAGGGTCCCAATGAGTTTGTACAAGGCTTATGGTGAGTCTACACTCCATTTACAAGATCAAGTCCATTGACAAAAGCTCAGAAGATTGCATGATCATCAGAAGTCTCAGGACAAGGCAAAGCTCCTATACAATGCACCCAAATTAGGGTTTGAGATTCAAGCTCCAAGATCTCACAACTTTGGCCATTTCTTTTGGGCAAAGTCTTATATATGTTTAGAGGATCCTGTGTGCCAAATTTCATGAGAAAATTCCATGTGGAATTCAGTCAATGCCTCAGTTGCTTGCAGATGAAGCAAAAAGTCAACAGAGCCCATAAAAAGTCAACTGTGCAATTTCAAGGGGTCTAACCCAAATTTTTTGGCCAAGAGGGGTCCTTACAATGTTATAAGAGGTTTGGAATGCCTAAAGTTCAAGAATCATGGAGATTTGAGGGGTTTTGCAAAAATGGTACAAAGATGGTTTATGGAATTTTCCAAATTTGGCAACTTTTGCCCTAATTTTCAAGTGGCCTTAACATGATCAAAAATCCTTCAAATGGACCAAAGTCAAACATGAAAATTTAAGAGTAAGGGCTCCCATTTTCAAAAAGTACAAGTACATTTTCACTGGATTCCTAGAACTCCCTAGGGGAGATTCGAAAATTTCATCATTTCTAGGGCAAATTCAACTTTTCAAAAAGCCACCAAATGCAAAAGGGCTCAAACTTGAATTATGTGACTTGGTACAGGCCCAATCTTGTTTCCAAATTAATATGCATTGCATTTTAAGAATTTTTCTCAAGAGAATTGGTCATTTTCGTGCACTTTGAAAAAATCCCTCCAAAACATGCAAATTAGCAAAAGTCATGAAACAAGTGTGACACTTGAATCCAAGGGCCAGGAATGGCTGGATTTGAATCAAGGGTGGAAAATGAAAGCTACATGTGCTGAGAGGCCCAAGAGAGCATGAGAATAGCATGCTTATTCCACCAAGTGCAAACTATGCAACTTCACACTTTTCTCATTTCTGATTCGTGCACTTTCTCTAACACTTTCAGCATTGCTTTGTGAGGTCACAACAAAGAGAATTAGGGCTTGACAAATCTCAGATCTACTTCATTCTCTCATTCTCAACTTTCTTGAAACCTTGCATTTCTTCACATATCTCTTGATTCTCTCACTTTCTTCACAAAACTCTTCCATATTCTTGATCAGTGAATCATATAGATCAAGATTCAACCACTCATTTGAGCTTAAAGCACTGAAATAGAAGCTTGCCATTGAGAAGAAAATTGTCTTGAAACCTCAGATCCAGTCTATTTCAAGACCTTAGATGCATTTATTTTGCATCTAAGGAGTAAGAGGAGTGATTTGCACGCATTGGATGGTTTTCTAGCTCACTATTTCAAGATCTCCATCTCAGGTATGGCATGAAATCTCATGATCTAAAAATGAAATTGAATTGTTGCTTTGTTTTATTTGATCTTCCCTGGTCATGCTGCACTTTGTAGACTTGATTTTAGTGCATTATAGTGAAAGATATGTGCATTTCAAGTTTCATGGTGACACTTTATTTCCTTCGATCCGACCAATTCTTTGAGTTTTAAGTGTTTTTGATGCCATATTCTTGTTAAGGGATGTCTAATTAGTGGATCTGGGTTGTTTATTTCCATTTATTGGTTGATTTTGGGTTCTGGTTTGGTTTCCGGTGTCGGAGCCCTAGCTTCGGTCACCGAAATTTGTTCTATGTTCAGTTAGGGTTTTTTATGAGGAAGATACACTGCAGTCGTTAGATCGTCCAATCCAACATCCACCATGGCTCCATGTAGCCCTAGATTTGTTTCCGTCTCATGTTATTTTGATTCATTTTATTTAATTCATTATGAGATACGGTCCACATAAATTATCCTACATTCACCAATCACAGCGCGTCCTAGCGCCACCTCAATTAATAAGGTTGTCTAGCACAACCTTTGGATGAATCATACGCCCTCTGTTTTTTCCAGCATTTCCATTTTAATTTCAATTAATATCCACCATAGAACCATGCTCCTGCACGCAGACTGGCCTTCCCAGTTGATATTCTCACCTCCTCCCCCCAGGCCCAATCATTTTCCAGCATAAAACACCTACTACATACACCCCTTCCATTCTTGTTAATTTTCTTTTCCATTCTTATTTTTCTTTTATTTCAGTTCCATTTCAATTTTATTAAAATAGTTCCCTTCACTTAAAAAATCCCAAAAAAATCATGTATGTTATTTTGAGTCTCTATTATTTTATCATATTTTTATTTTATTTTTTTCCATTATCCACGTGTCTGACTTAATTCCTCATTGCACATAGCTTCTTTTAAATCCTTTCTTGACCACTCTGCCTTGTATAATTTCCATAGGTTTCAATATTTTGAGTTTTGATCCCATTCATTTTGCTTTGGATTCCTAAGACACTGAAATTTTCATGTGATTTTTCTCTGGATTTTTGGAAACTTATTTCTTGAGTCTTGGTCTTGTAACTTGTGATGTAAGTTTATAACCCTCACCTGTGTTCTTGCCTCCATTAAACCTACTTTGCTTATGAATATTTTCAAATCCTTTTGGCTAGTTGATATAACATTTTTGAAGATCATTTGGTTTCAATTGTGGAATTTTTAGATGGTTGGTTGATTTGTTGTGGATTTTATCTTGAACCTTGTCCCATTTTGCTTCCTTTGAACCTTTAGGTCTCATTCAAGCCTAGAAGGGCACTTGTGCCCACTTCTTCTTCTCATTTGGGGTTCCATTGGGGTGTGGGTACCTTCCTGGTCCTAGGATAGGGTTTGTGTCTTCTGAATTTTTGTGTTTGCTTCTTTCTTAAGTCATTTGTTTCCTTAAGTGCTTTCACTTCATCTTATTGTTTCTTTTCTTCCATTTGGTATTGTTTGGTCTTGTGTGTCCATTCTATTCATCTTGGTGGCTTCTTAAGCCATTCTTCATCTTGTTTTCGTTCTGGTTGTGAGCTTTGTGTCCATATCTTGTGCATTTTGCTTTGCATCTTTCATAAGTGTGCATTTGTCTTCATATGTGTTCATGTTGCATCATTTTGTCTTATAGGCTTCATGTCTCATTTCTTTGAGTTGCATTTGCATTGTGCATATGTTCATACCATTTCACTTCTGATTTTGTGATGTTAGCATGTTATCTTGCTCATTTTGTTTCACTTGTATGCATACTAACCTTGCAAGGGCTATGGTAAGTGTGAGATGTGGGAATTGAGTTCCACATCTCCAAATCTCAACATCTCCTCTTATGTTTATGTGCACTAACTCTTTGTTGTTGGGCTTAGGACTTTCTCATCCCTTCTTCTATCTTCTTCTTCTCTTCTTCTTTCCTTCTTCATTAGGATAGAAACCTCACTAACCCTTAGGACATCCATGCATGTTAACACTTAGGATTATTTTTGTCCCCCTCAGACTTTTCACCTTTTGAGATCCTTTTGGCTCTTCTTCTCTTATCATCTCATAACTCTAAAAAACATCTTAATAAGTTTGAAGTGATGTCTTGATCCATAGCCTTATCCCATGAGGTATGCTTGTAGTCTTCCTATCTTGGGATAGTACAAGTTTACCTTGTGATGCACAAGTCTGATCAAGGTATCTTCTTCATCAAGAAAAGCCTAAAAAACACATGTTCATTGTAAATACCAAAACACTTAATAAGTAAACAATTTAGTGAGCCTAGGCCCTAGTCTTTGGGTTCAAGTTTTGGGGATCGTCTCCTTACTTGAGTGTGCTTGTTCTATTATTCCATCTTGGAATGTAGTGACAAGTGCACATTCCATGGAAAAGAGCTTGAGTTCACTTCCTTGTGACTCACTCATAAAAGCTTCATAAAAAACACAAACAAACAATAAGCGTCTTTCCTCCGGGAATTCTTTTCTCATCTCATTCACTCCGTACGCGAACTTGCTCCTGCTTGTCACTTTGCAAGACAGTTACGCACTCGTCGTCCAAGTCTGCAACACCTGAGCAATGGCATAGGCAGTTCAAGCCTTAATTCATAAGCAATTTCCTTTTAGTACCCCTAGGTAGGGGAACTACGGCGTCTCTGATCCTCATTATCCTGATGAGGTACGTAGGCAGCGGGGTAGGGCCCGTTCGAGCACAATCTTTATTTTCCCTACATTTTTTCCTTTTCATTTCTTATTTATTTCTCTTCTCAGTTTCTTTTCCAGTCCATTTCCTTTTATTTTGTTGCAGTTTTTATACCCTCACCCTTTGAAATAGTTTCTTTTGCAAGCGTGGATCCCGTCGGGTACGGCGGACGATCTGGGTGCTAATACCTTCCCAGGTCGTAACCGACTCCCGAAATCAGTCTCTTTGGTTCGTAGGACCTGTGTCCTTCCTCTTTCTTTTTTCTGGTTTGTGCAGCATTACCATTCCCTTTCTTCGGGATAAAAATGCTTGGCTGACGACTCTATTCTTTTTCCGCGCCACTTTCGCGTTTGTACTAGGATGGAAATCCGGGGTGCGACAGCTGGCGACTCTGCTGGGGACCGAACCCAGAATCTCTGGTTCCCCTGTGAGTCTCTCCTAGCGTTTGTTTGTTTCTGTTTCGTTGGGTGTTTTGTGTTTGCTGTGGCTTGTTGTATTTCATTGTTGTTTATTTACAGCTTTATTTACAACTTTATTTACAGTTTTCAGTCTTTATTTTCTGCATCATGTATATATACTGGACTGTCTGGACTGGTTTTCTGTTTGGTGGGATGGGTGTTACTTGTTCCTGAGAGATGAGCCAAGTACCCGGCTTGAGTGCACCATAGGACTTAGAGTGGTTCCACTTTGGCCTCATGAGATCTTGTCATGGGGGTAGTAGTGAGTTCCACACCCAGGTTGCGATTGTCTTGGAAATGTCTTGATTTGGGGATCTTCCTCTCTCATTACATAACCCTGACAGTTATGTGCAGCTGGGGACCGATCATTGAGAACCTTGTGGAAACATCCCTCTTTAGTGATGACAGTGGCAGCCCACATTTTGTGGCAAACCCATTCGCATCCGAGGGCCCACCTGGGGCTTACATAGGATGACCTTGTTTCCCGGACTCAGCTGAGGCCTCCCTGCGTAGTATATAATACCAAACCGATTCCCTGATTTGGTCATGAGCCATTTCTCGGAGATGGTGACAGTATTATTGCTATTCGGCTTTGAGAGTCCGTGATGTCTGACCCGAAGCCTATTACCAGTGAGATTGGGAAGGGGTTTACAGGTGTGCAGGAACCCATGGCCTCAACATACACTCATCATTCAGTGATCCTTGTTATGATATGTGGTCCTATGGTTATGATCTTTGGTTCTATGGTCCTATGGTTCTGGAGTTCTGGTTTTCTGAGGTTCTGGTTTTCTTGTTCTGGATTTCTTGGTACTGTGGTCCTGAGATCTTCTTCAGAGAGTTGTGATTATCAGGGAGTTTGACTCAGAGGACCTTTGGTTTACCAGTGATCAGAGGGGCCTTTGTCAGTGTCCAGTTCAGATGGTCCCAGTTGACATTGCATTGCATTTGCATCATTCTTTGCATTAACTATTTATGTTTCCCATTTTTCAGGTCATTGTTCATAATCTGTTCCCAGTTCTGGTAATCTTATCTCCATGGCAGAAATCAGAAGAGTTCCAAGGAAAAAGAATGTTCATTATACCTTTCTTCAGATTGAAGTTAAAAGTGTTAAGAAGTTAGCGGGTCCGATGAACGATCAAGTCTTGGGTAATTTCAAGAAAAGATATGGCCAGATACTGAAGTTTGTGGACAAGCTCACTGCAGACCAGAAAGACAGTTTGCATACCTTGTTGCAGTTTTATGATCCTCTGCTGCGTTGCTTTGTTTTTCCAGGTTACATCTTAGCTCCAACATTGGAAGATATCTCCAGCATGCTGAATGTTCCGGTCAGAGAGACATTGCCATTCTATGGGTCAGAGGTTGTGCTTAAAGATGAAGACATAGCCAAGGTTTGTAGGTTTCCAGTTGCTTCAGTCAGGAAGGCTCTGCAAGAGAGTGAAGGTAAAGGACTCCCCTGGAGTGTGATCATCCCGGAGGCAGAAAGATATGCTACAGAGGCTAACTGGAATGACTTTGGAGCTTTGCTTGAATTGATGGTGTATGGGTCCAGCTTGTTCCCTGGAGAGAAAGAGTTTGTCAGCTTAGAGGTGATCTCAATCTTTGCCAAAGGCAATCCAGTGCCTACTATTTTGGGTGACTTCTACTACAGTGTTCATTACAGAAATGAGAAGGGTAGGGGTGGTCCAGTAGTTTGCTGTGCTCCTTTGTTTGCCGAGTGGTTTGCTAGACAGTTGCCTAAGTCAGGTGCCTTCAAGGAGATGAAGGATGAATGGAGATGGTACAGAAGACTGATGGGGTTGACTGTTGAAGATATTGCCTGGGGATATGACAGGGATCTGCTAGGTAAAGAGTTGATGGTCAGTTGCGGAAGATTTGCTGGAGTGCCTTTGCTGGGAAGGAAAGGTGTCATCAGTTACTATCCAGCATTAGCCAGAAAATAGTTTGGCTACCCTTTGAAAGATCCTCCTCAGATGGAAGAGTTTGCTGAATCTTTGTTCTTTCCTGCTGAAGGGAACAAAGAGTTAGTTCAACAAGCAGACCAAGCTTGGGCTCAGAGGATAAGAAAGGGTAAGAAAAACTTCGGCCGAGTTGATCCCAAGACATATCCACCATATGTTGCATGGTTGCAAAGACATGTAGAAGCAGTTCTCATGCCTTTCTCAGTTGAGGCTCCACTTTATCCCAGAGAAGTGCCTAGTCAGAGCAGTACTGTTTCCCTTGAAGAGTACAAGAAGCTAGAAGCTCAGCTGCATGAGGTCAGAGTGGAGAATGCTGAGATGGTAAGCCTGTACCACTAAGCCAACAGGGCCAAGAATGAAGCTAAAGACAAGCTGCAGAAGCTCCAAGCCTCTCTAGAAGCCAAAGAGAAGGACTTTGCTGGCAGAGAAGCACATTTCCACAAGTTGGGTCTAATGGAAGCTAAAAGAGAAGCTGAACGCAAGAAGACTCTAAAGACTCTCAAGGATGCTCGTCAGTCCATTGTTTGGTTGCAAGGCCAAAGAGAGGAAGAGAAGAAGAAGTTCAGAGAGAAAGAAGAGTTCTTTGAAGTTCAGATGGCCTTTAAGAAGGAAGAGGTGGAGCAAGTCCACACCATCTGGAGAGAAAAGACCCAACAGCTAGCACAAAGCCAGTTAGCTCTGGAGGAAGCAAGGAGAGAGAATGAAGAGCTCAAGCTGAGAGCGGGTGTCAAGAAGAGCAGGGCAGAGGTGGCAGAGCCTGGGTGTTTATCTTAGTTATCTTTTCCAGACTACCTACAGACTTGTTGTAGGAGTCTTGCTTTTATTTCTTTTGTCTTTATTTCATGTACTGGCTTGTAACCCTTCGGGGATTATTTTTGGTTGTATTCTTACTTTTAGCCGGCAGTGGTTTGTTCATATTAATGTGCAAGTTATCATTTTGAATGTGCAAGACTCGTTTGTCTAATACTGCTAATGTCTGAACATTTGTCAAAGAGAAAGCTTGAAAGTTAAAAAAATTCAAAGTGACTGTCTGAGAATAGATGCCAGAACTGGGGCATTGCAAATGCTTAAACTTGGAAACATAAATAGCTGCATTGCATACATATCACCTGTTTCCTTGTTTTGCAGGTATGGCCACAGGCTCCTAATGAATTTTCTGTTTCAGGCACTTTCGTCGCAACAAGATTTCAAGGACAGGTTTTTATCCTAATCAGATCTTTTGACAGAATGGCCAACTCGAGTCAGGATTCCCAGAGCATGAACTTTGAATAACTCCGAGCGGAGGTAGCTGAGATGAAGGCTCGGATGGAGCAATTTAGGGCAGAGATACAAGCTTTGTCACAAGGACAGATGTTCTTGAAGGGAGAGTTTGACATGATGAAAACTCAAATGAAGCTGTTGACATAGATCATGAATGCCTTGCTGGAGAAAGAAAATGGTCAGGCGTCCGTTTCTCCACCAGAAGGTCTTATTTCTCCCATCTCTTTGGGATTTCCACTTAACCAAGAGTTTTCAGGAGGACTCTCTCCACAGTTCGAGCTTCCGCACCAGCAGCCACCCCTGGGTTGTCCAGAAGAGCCCAGGACAGAGATTAATCTTTCCTTGTCTGATTCAAATGAGATGAATGGTCCCATGCTAGTTACAGCCAAAGAAGTGAGTACTTTCTTTCCGTATCAAGGGACTTCCTTAGCTCCTACACCCTGGTTTCCCAAAGAAGGATTTCAGCAGAGGTTAGGTGTATCTCCTCCAGTGGTGGCAACCCGTTCCCGACAGAAGCTAGAGAGAGTTATTGATCCTGTGCCCGGGTCTTATGCTGAGTTGTGTCCACAGTTGCTCCAAATGGGATTGATTGAATGTTGTGAATTGTCTCCTCCTACTGGTGAACTTCCCCAAGGTTAGAATCCCTATGCCTACTGTGTCTTTCACTCTGGAGCTCAAGGACATGATATCAATGATTGCAGGGCATTCATGCATCAGGTGCAAGATTTGGTTGATGACGGGGTAACTAACTTTAAGCCAAATAAGTTGAAGGTGTCGCAGGTGAACAATGAAGAGGTGGCCAAGTTTCATTCTTCTGGAGTTAGCACTCAAGTTGAATTTTCTAAGAGGCTACCACAGCGATCTCCTTTAGTTCCTCGTCTGAATCTGGGTAAGAAAGTGCAGTGGCCTGCTAGACGTCCGAAGCAACATCAGCAACAGACTGCTCAACCACAACGAATGCCTTATCCACAGAGAGTTTCACAAGCTGATCGTGTTCTTGATCCCATCTCCATATCCTACACTGCCATGTTACATCAATTGCTGAGGTTTGGTTTAATCCAATTACGGATCTTGGCACCACCAGAAGGAAGTCTTCCAAAGGGATATGATGAAAATGCGCGTTGCGAGTTTCACTCAGGTTCCCCGGGGCATTCAACTGAAGGATGCAGGGATTTACAATGGAATGTTCAAGATTTAATTGACTTGAAGGTCATCACACCAGATGGTCAGCTAGGGAGGCAAATACCTCTGGACTAGAATTGGTGCTTGTAGGCTTTAGCTTTTTCATGTATCTGGTTACCCTCAGGCTTGTTGAGGGAATCCTTGTTGATGTACTTATTCGTGTTGGTTTTCAGTACCTTGTATGATTTTGATCTTGCGGGCTTTTTCTATGTTATGTGTTTGGATTTTTGAAGCAGTGGCTTTCTTATTCATGCAATGACCCTTGGTCGCAGGATGGTTCTTTTACTGGATCTTGCGTGCTGAGCTCCTTTTGAGAGTGTTCTCTCATGTGTGGTGTTTTTGAGCATTTGCATGGCATAACATTTTGCATATCCTATCTTGTTGTCTTTGTTTTTCAGGTACCTTGGCCGTTTCTCATCTTTATTCCATTTCAGGCAACAGTGTTGTTAAAGCAAAACCGGGATGGCAGATCAGGTACAAGCTGAGCTCGTAGAATTGAAGGCTCGTATGGAGTAGTTCATGACCCTGATGACAAAGATGGCCCATAGGCAAGAACAACTAAGGATGAGGGTCGAGAAGCCAGATAATGAGATTCTTGAAGAGGGCAATCAGAGAAATCATAATGGAGCTCCGGGCGGAGACAATAACCGTAATGTTGGCTACATGGACAAACAAGAAGATCAATTCACTTTGATTGATGATGAGATGGATCAACCTAATGTTGTTGTGGATCGTCGTTTCGACGAGCTTGCTGGGAAGATAGAGGCCATTAAGTCTCAGAACACTCTAGGTTTTGATGTTGCGAATTTGGGATTAGTTCCTGGAGTGAAAGTTCCTCACAAATTCAAGCCTCCTGTTTTTGAGAAGTATAATGGGAACTCTTGTCTGAAAACTCACATCCAGTCTTACTTTGGGAAGATTTCTGCTCACACGGATGATGAGAAATTATGGATGTTTTACTTCCAAGATAGTCTATCTGGGGCATCTTTGGACTGGTACATGGGTCTGAACAAGAATGTTATCCGAAGTTGGAAGGACATGGCTGAAGCTTTTGTGGAACAATACCAGTTTAATCTTGACATGGAGCCTAAACACATTCAACTCCAAAGCCTTTCTCATAAGAGGTCTGAGAGTTTCAGACAGTATGCTCAGAGATGGCGAGAGATGGCCGCTTGAGTGCAACCTACACTGCTTGAGAGGGAGTTGACTGATATATTCATGAGCACTTTGCAGGGTGTGTTTCTAGACTGTCTAGCTGCTTTTCCATCTACTGGATTTGCTGATATTGTGATCGCCGGCGAGCGAGTTGAGAGTTTGCTAAAGCTTGGGAAGATTCAAGACTACAGTTCGTCGGGTTCAAACACCAAGAAGCCCTTCGTTAGTGGTCAGAGCAGGAATGAAGGGTAAGTTGGGGCAACATCTCATCAACGTGGAAAGGGTAGATGATACCATCCACGCCATCAGAAAATAGCCTCTGTGGCTACGACCCTGAATAATCATCTGAGGCGTCAGACAAGACAAAGGAACCCTCAACAGGGTCAGTGTCAGAAAAGGAGAGAATTAGTTCTTGATCCTTTACCAATGTCGTATACTGATGTACTTCAGCATTTTCTTCAGTTGAAAGTGATCGAGCTTCGCAAGCTATCCCCACCTCCTTATCCATTGCCAGAGGGATGTGATGCCAATGCTCATTGTGACTTCCATTCTGGGGCACCAGGACACCATATTGATGGATGTAAAGCTTTTCACCGCAAGGTACAAGACTTGATTGATTCGAAGGCTATCAATTTCGCTCCATACAGATGAAGCATGGTTTCTGTCTGGGTCAGAGTGTGTCGGAGAAGAATTAAAGCAATAAAGCCAGAGGTATCAATGATGGCAGTCAGTTGTTGTCTTCTTTGCATTTTCTCCCAGTTGAGGGGAACTACGTCGCTCTGATTCTTCATTGGTCTTTGGTCAAATTAAGATACGTAGGCAGAAGATCGTCAAGTCTTTCCGAGCAACCTTAGGTGTCAAACTTATGTGGCAATTTCATCTCAGTGTCACTTTTTCTTCAGACGTCTCGTGTCATTGTTTGAACGTCGAAAGCTTCAGGTCAGAATAATTGGGAATGAAGTATGGTGCTGACGCATGGTCATTTGATTGAAGACTGCAAATATCATCAAGAAAAAGATGCTGACTACTGAAAGTATTCAAGATCAACCGGTCCAGACGTAATCAAGTCTCCTCAACAATGGCATTGCTTAGTTTCTTTACTGCATTTGCATGTGTGGCTTTTATCTGTTTGTCTAAACATTTGTATGCTTGCATGAAACTGATTTGCTTTTTGAATGTTAATTAATGAAATGCACATGTTTTTCTTGAAGTAATTAATTCGTATTTTTACTTATAATTTTGTGAATGTGCATTGCAATACCAACTGTTTTTCTTAAAATCTGTGACGGAGGTTGACGAAATGAAAACGCAAAAATCTTCATCTGTGTGCTCTTGAATAAGACCTTGTTGACGATGTACAGGCATTGCTTCAAATTCCCAAACACCGGAGATATAAGGGAGATAAACCTTCGTTAACCCCTTTGAGCCTTGAAGTAGGAGTTTCTTTTCACATGAAAAAACCCTCACATTTAACCCGGGGCAGGGTAAGTGTCAGCTAGTTGGACCAAGCGTTCTTGCTTCCATAAAGGAGTGTATCTGAGGATCCCTAACATTTCATTGTACCAAATCAAGAGATCCAAAGACCGGAAACCACAACGGTTATCCATCATTGACCAAAAAGTGAGACAGTCACAACCCTTACAAAACAGACAAGACAAACAATGTCACACGATTTGTTCGGAAAAAAAAAGAGAATAAAAAAGAAAGAAATAAAAAGCCCGCTAAGTCGAAACTTGAAAACAAGTGACTTAGGCAAAATTTAGGGCATCCCGCTAGACTTCAAAATCAAAGATTCAAAAGAATCAGTCCAGGCAAAAGTTTGGGATAAGCAAAATAATGGAAAAAAAAGCGAAAGACGAAAAGGATTACACAAGAAAGGTCCTCAAACAAAAAAAAACAAGTCGTTTGATATAGACAAAAAAGACAATAGGGGTGACTGATTCCCAAAAATAACCTCAGTGGTGCTTAAACAGTTATTAGCATTGATTCCTCAACCATCTCAAAATCCTCAGGAAAGGTGAGCGCTTGTGAAGGCTAGTTTGAACATAGGATTGAAGGACATCACGAAGAGGGGTGGGCACAAATAAACTTTGAGCATATATCTTTGTTTCTATAACCATGAACCAAGCCACGATACAACCCAACAAAGTCCTAATTGAAACGGGGTTAATTTGAGAGCGTGCTACTATGAGATAACGTTCCTGACCCCTACGAGTTATGCTAAAAGACCCTTGTTGGTATTGCATATGCATGTTTCTTTCATAAAAACAAATCTTGTCATATCTTAACTAGTGATTCGTTCACAAACGACATCTTTTCAATAAAAAACTTCAAGATTAACATGTGTGTTGCATTAGAATAATCATCCTTAGAATAAAACATTTTCTGCTTACATACATTTGTTTGGCATCAAAGAAGTCCACATGAGGAATTTCAGTCCAGAAACTTAAATCCTGCCAGGTGGAGGAGTTTGAAACTTCTAAAGGACAATCATGCCAAATTGCACTTTTTCTGAGAAACTCCCATGAGATAAAGATTCTTCTAACCAGTTAGGTTAGATGCAGCCAATCTAGGGCAATTACATCGAACAAATCTCACGATTCAACCAAGCTGGGACAATTATCAGAGCATGGTTAGTTTGAAGAAATCATTTTAAGGCCCATATTGGGGCATTTCACTCTCAAGAGTAGATGAAGTCAGTCTCTGCAAGTGTTTATTCAATTTATCCTTAGCACAGGATATTGGGGCAGATTATTTCATGATAATGTAGTATGGTGCGTGAGTCCCCTTCAATCAAATCCCTTTGTAGACCAGGAGGTCTGGGGAAATTATCTCAAGATTCAGTGAATCTATCCAAGAGTTTGAAGACACCAGGGAAGTTCGGGCGCCATGTCTTCTGTAAAATCCTCTTGAGTTGATACTTGAACAATCATCAAGTACATGGAGTATGATGTTACTAGAACATATTCCCCAAGCAGTTTTTTCTCCCCAGCGAGAGACACTTTGCAATTCCTATTTCCAGCAGAGGGTGATCCCTAGCATCCCCTAGTAAATTCTAACGGAAATTTTCCCCCAGCTGAGTCAGAGTAGGGTGATATCCCCAGCAGAACTTCAAATCCAGTTGAACAGTTCTCACCTTTGAGCGGAGTCTTTATTCAAGAATAGGTTATTCCCAGCAAGCAGCTGAATACCTAATTCCCCGTAGAGTTGGAAGTATCATAACGCTTTCCTTAGCAAAGGGTATCTGACCGAGCGTCTTCCCAACCGTGTTGGAAGATCAATATTCCCCGCAGAGTTGCATGATTGGTACGTAACCATTATTGAAATATCCCCCAGTGAGGTCGCCAATTTATTTTTGGCCAGTGCGACAAAGTAATGCAAACTTTTGTTCATATTTCATTCCTCAACCAAGTATTTCCAAGATATCTTGGTCATCTCCTCAGCAGAACGTTAGTCAGAATGTTCTTATACCCAGCGGAGTTACAAATCGTATTCTCCCTTGCAGAGTTGTTATTCTTTTCTCAAATCAACTAATATTGTATTGATCACGTTGTCCAGTGTCAACGGACCTATGGTGGATGGATCGCTCGATGCCATCTCCTTAGCAGATCGTTTGATCTTGTCTGAGGTGTAAATTGCTTGATATTACTCCTCGTTGTTTGAGCCGTGCTCACATTCCTGGTTATGGATCGCTCAATGCCATCTCCTTGGCAGATCGTTTGATATTGTCTGAGTTGTAAATCGCTTGATATTACTCCTCGTTGTTTGAGTCGTGCTCACATTGCTGGTTATGGATCGCTCGATGCCATCTCCTTAGCATATCGTTTGATCTTGTCTGAGTTGTAAATCGCTTGATATTACTCCTCGTTGTTTGAGTCATGCTCACGTTCCTGGTTATGGATCGTTCGATGCCATTTCCTTAGAAGGTCGCTTGATCTTATCCAACGCTCGGTCGTGTTGAAGAGGTTTGAAGTCCTGACGGTGGAATTAAACGTCTAAATGCTTATTGCTCCTGGTGTCACAGGATTGTTTGAAGACTCGTCTGTCAACGTATTCTTATTCCAGATATTAGTTTCAACTTGGAAGAAGCTCGTCTACTTCTTTCTCCCCTGCAATCCCCAGAGCGTCGTCTGGTTGGGTTTATTTCCCAGTGTTGCATTCTTCGTCAGAGTGCAAATTTCTGGTCTTCTTCGTATTCAACCACAGTTTATCTCGAATGGCCGATAGCCCGTACTATCGTCCTTTTCATATTAACTGATGATTGAATAGGGGCAGCTGTAACACCCCAAATTTGCCCTCTTCACTTTAAGCACCATATCACATCATAATCATCATACTCATATCATTTCCTCAGCATCATATCATGGAAAGATGAAGCATAACATCCCTCATGTCCTAGCATCAAGCATATGGTCATCTATGGAGGTCCTAGAAGCATTTCAAGCCATGACAAGGGTCCCAATGAGTTTGTACAAGGCTTATGGTGAGTCTAAACTCCATTTACAAGATCAAATCCATTGACAAAAGCTCAGAAGATTGCATGATCATCAGAAGTCTCAGGACAAGGCAAAGCTCTTATACAATGCACCCAAATTAGGGTTTGAGATTCAAGCTCCAAGATCTCACAACTTTGGCCATTTCTTTTGGGAAAATTCTTCTATATGTTAAGAGGATCCTATGTGTCAAATTTCATGAGAAAATTCCATGTGAAAGTCAGTCAATGCCTCAGTTGCTTGCAAATGAAGCAAAAAGTCAACAGAGCCCATAAAAAGTCAACTGTGCAATTTCAAGGGGTCTAACCCAATTTTTTTGGCCAAGAGGGGTCCTTCCAATGATATAATAGGTTTGGAATGCCTAAAGTTCAAGAATCATGGAGATTTGAGGGGTTTTGCAAAAATGGTACAAAGATGGTTTATGGAATTTTCCAAATTTGGCAACTTTTGCCCTAATTGTCAAGTGGCCTTAACATGATCAAAAATCCTTCAAATGGACCAAAGTCAAACATGAAAGTTGAAGAGTAAGGGCTCCCATTTTCAAAAAGTACAAGTACATTTTCACTGGATTCCTAGAACTCCCTAGGGGCCATTCGAAAATTTCATCATTTCTAGGGCAAATTCAACTTTTCAAAAAGCCACCAAATGCAAAAGGGCTCAAACTTGAATTATGTGACTTGGTACAGGCCCAATCTTGTTTCCAACTTAATATGCATTGCATTTGAAACATTTTGCTCAAGAGAATTGGTCATTTTCGTGCACTTTGAAAAAATCCCTCCAAAACATGCAAATTAGCAAAAGTCATGAAACAAGTGTGACACTTGAATCTAAGGGCTAGGAATGGCTGGATTTGAATCAAGGGTGGAAAATGAAAGCTACATGTGTTGATAGGCCCAAGAGAGCATGAGCATAGCATGCTTATTCCACCAAGTGC
This sequence comes from Lathyrus aphaca, assembly GCA_963966055.1. Taxonomy (NCBI): domain Eukaryota; kingdom Viridiplantae; phylum Streptophyta; class Magnoliopsida; order Fabales; family Fabaceae; genus Lathyrus; species Lathyrus aphaca. The sequence continues at coordinate 375,557,878 of OZ014523.1, read as the reverse complement.
AAATTATGCAACTTCACACTTTTCTCATTTCTGATTCGTGCACTTTGTCTCATACTTTCAGCATTGCTTTGTGAGGTCACAAAAAGAGAATTAGGGCTTGACAAATCTCAGATCTACTTAATTCTCTCATTCTCAACTTTCTTGCAACCTTGCATTTCTTCACATATCTCTTGATTCTCTCACTTTCTTCACAAAACTCTTCCATATTCTTGATCAGTGAATCATATAGATCAATATTCAACCACTCATTTGAGGTTAAAGCACTGAAATAGAAGCTTGCCATTGAGAAGCAACTTGTCTTGAAACCTCAGATCCAGTCTATTTCAAGACCTTAGATGCATTTATTTTGCATCTAAGGAGTAAGAGGAGTGATTTGCACGCATTGATTGGTTTTCTAGCTCACTATTTCAAGATCTCCATCTCAGGTATGGCATGAAATCTCATGATCTAAAAATGAAATTGAATTGTTGCTTTGTGTTCTTTGATCTTCCCTGGTCATGCTTCACTTTGTAGAATTGATTTTAGTGCATTGTAGTGAAAGATATGTGCATTTCAAGTTTCATGGTGACACTTTATTTCCTTCGATCCGGTCAATTATTTGAGTTTTAAGTGTTTTTGATGCCATATTCTTGTTCATGGATGTCTAATTAGTGGATCTGGGTTGTTTATTTCCATTTATTGGTGGATTTTGGGTTCGGGTTTGGTTTCCGGTGCCGGAGCCCTAGCTCCGGTCACCGGATTTTTTTCTACGTAGCTCTAGATTTATTTCCGTCTCATGTTATTTTGATTCATTTTATTTAATTCATTATGAGATACCTCAATTAATAAGGTTGTCTAGCACATCCTTTGGATGAATCCTACGCCCTCTATTTTTTCCAGCATTTCCATTTTAATTTCAATTAATATCCACCATAGAACCATGCTCCTGCATGCAGACTGGGCCTTCCCAGTTGATATTCGCACCTCCTCCCCCCAGGCCCAATCATTTTCCAGCATAAAACACCTACTACATACACCCCTTCCATTCTTGTTAATTTTCTTTTCCATTCTTATTTTTCTTTCATTTCAGTTCCATTTCAATTTAATTAAAATAGTTCCCTTCACTTAAAAAATCCCAAAACAATCATGTATGTTATTTTGAGTCTCTATTATTTTATCATATTTTTATTTTATTTTTTTCCATTATCCACGTGTCTGAATTAATTCCTCATTGCACATAGCTTCTTTTAAATCATTTCTTGACCATTCTGCCTTGTATAATTTCCATAGGTTTCAATATTTTGAGTTTTGATCCCATTCGTTTTGCTCTGGATTCTTAAGACATTGAACTTTTCATGTGATTTTTCTCTGGATTTTTGGAAACTTATTTCTTGAGTCTTGGTCTTGTAACTTGTGATGTAAGTTTGTAACCCTCACTTGTGTTCTTGCCTTCATTAAACCTACTTTGCTTCTGAATCTTTTCAAATCCTTCTGGCTAGTTGATATAACATGTTTTAAGATCATTTGGTTTCAATTGTGGAATTTTTAGATGGTTGGTTGATTTGTTGTGGATTTTTTCTTGAACCTTGTCCCATTTTGCTTCCTTTGAACCTTTAGGTCTCATTCAAGCCTAGAAGGGCACTTATGCCCACTTCTTCTCATTTGGGGTTCCTTTGGGGTGTGGGTACCTTCCTGGTCCTAGGATAGGGTTTTTGTCTTCTGATTTTTTGTGTTTGCTTCTTTCTTAAGTCATTTGTTTCCTTAAGTGCTTTTACTTCATCTTATTGTTTCTTTTGCTTCCATTTGGTATTGTTTCGTCTTGTGTGTCCATTCTCTTAAACTTGGTGGCTTCTTAAGCTATTCTTCATCTTGTTTTGGTTCTGGTTTTGAGCTTTGTGTCCATATCTTGTGCATTTTGCTTTGCATCTTTCATAAGTGTGCATTTGTCTTCATATGTGTTCATGTTGCATCATTTTGTCTTATAGGCTTCATGTCTCATTTCTTTGAGTTGCATTTGCATTGTGCATATGTTCATACCATTTCACTTCTGATTGTATGATGTTAGCATGTTATCTTGCTCATTTTGTTTCACTTGTATGCATACTAACCTTGTAGGGGCTATGGTAAGTGTGAGATGTGGGAATTGAGTTCCACATCTCCAAATCTCATCTTCTCCTCTTATGTTTATGTGCACTAACTCTTTATTGTTGGGCTTAGGCCTTTCTCATCCCTTCTTCTATCTTCTTCTTCTCTTCTTCTTTCCTTCTTCATTAGGATAGAAACCTCATTAACCCTTAGGACATCCATGCATGTTAACACTTAGGATTATTTTAGTCCCCCTTAGACTTTTCACCTTTTGAGATCCTTTTGGCTCTTCTTCTCTTCTCATATCATAACTCTAAAAAACATCTTAATAAGTTTTAAGTGATGTCTTGATCCATAGCCTTATCTTATGAGGTATGCTTGTACTCTTCCCATCTTGGGATAGTACAAGTTTACCCTGTGATGCACAAGTCTGATCAAGGTATCTTCTTCATCAAGAAAAGCCTAAAAAACACTTCTTCATTGTAAATACCAAAACACTTAATAAGTAAAAAAGTTAGTGAGCCTAGGCCCTAGTCTTTGGGTTCAAGTTTTGGGGATCTTCTCCTTACTTGAGTGTGCTTGTTCTATTATTCCATCTTGGAATGTAGTGACAAGTGCACATTCCATGGAAAAGAGCTTGAGTTCACTTCCTTGTGACTCACTCATAAAAGCTTCATAAAAAAAACAAACAAACAATAAGCGTCTTTCCTTCGGGAATTCTTTTCTCATCTCATTCGCTCCGTACGCAAACTTGCTCCTGCTTGTCACTTTGCAAGACGGTTACACACTCGTCATCCGAGTCTGCAACACCTGAGCAATGGCATAGGCAGTTCAATCCTTAATTCACAAGCAATTTCCTTTTAGTACCCCTAGTTAGAGGAACTACGGCGTCTTTGATCCTCATTATCCTGATGAGGTACGTAGGCAGCGGGGTAGGGCCCGTTCGAGCACAATCTTTATTTTCCCTACATTTGTTCCTTTTCATTTCTTATTCATTTCTCTTCTCAGTTTCTTTTCCAGTCCATTTCCTTTTCTTTTGTTGCAGTTTTCATACCCTCACCCTTTGAAATAGTTTCTTTTGCAAACGTGGATCCCGTCGGGTACGGCGGACGATCTGGGTGCTAATACCTTCCCAGGCCGTAACCGACTCCCGAACTCAGTCTCTTTGGTTCATAGGACTTGTGTCCTTCCTCTTTCTTTTTTCTGGTTTGTGCAGCATTACCATCCCCTTTCTTCGGGATAAAAATGCCTGGCTGGCGACTCTATTCTTTTTCCGCGCCACTTTCGCGTTTGTACCAGGATGGAAATCCGGGGAGCGACATTGGGGAATTGCAGATGAGCAACAAACAAATATCATATACCAAACGCAGACGAGTGTTGGAAATTGCAGACGAGCAACAACAGGTATCAAACATCAAACACAGACGAGTGTTGGAAATTGCGGACGAGCAAACAGCAAATATCATATACCAAACACAGACGAGTGTTGGAAATTGCAGACGAGCAACAACAAAGAAATCATGGACCACTTCTGGGGAAAGCAAACGAGAAATACCAAAATGATAACACAGATGAGTGTTGAGAAATGCAGACAAGCAACAACAGGTATCAAACATCAAACACAGACGAGTGTTGGAGAAGTGCAGACGAGCAACAAACAAATGCCTGATTAGCCACAAGAGTTACAACTCTACAAGATAAGAACAAGTCAAGAGGCCTTGTCACCTAACTCTGACTGGAGTGATGAATACCTGTCTGTATCATCATATTAACCAAAAGAATGGCGACCTCTCTGGGGAATATTTCACTGATGGGAGTGCAACCCAAATATGAACTCTGTGGGGAAATCAGGCATTCAACTTCCTGCTGGGCATACTCCACTGGTGAATAATAAACTGCTTGGGCTACCTGCCAAGGCTTAGCTGGGGAAATTCTGCTTGAGAGAATGTGACGCCATCCTGCAGCCTGCAACAACAGAAAACACAAGTGTGCCCCGGGGACTTGCACGGTATGATATGTTCATCCATCGTCACCCGACAATCAAAGAGGGTTTCAAATGTTTCCCTTCAATGTCATTTTCTTTCAAATTATCACCATGTTTAAATGCAATGCTATTTTTGCCAAAAATTCGGGACATTTTGCAAACAAAAACACAACACAACACAACTTTTTGACTGAATATTCTTTTTATTGAATTGAAAGGCCTCTGAATAGGCAAAAATTTTACATCAGGAAGCAACCACCTGGAAAGAGGTAGCCACCATAAAATTGAGAAAATAAACTACCCTAATGGCAATGGGCACGACATCCCAATGAGTTCCATTTCTGCTATGACCAGCATGTCTTCCAAACTCTCCATTCTTGCCTTTGCTTTCTAAGAAGATGAGGAGACTGATTCCTATCCTTCTGATATTGTCAGGTTGTACGAAACGATGATTTGGTTCAGATTACTCGGATCGTAGTTGTTCGCTTATTCCCCTTTTTGCGTGGATCGCCCTTTCGGGTTTTCAATCCACCGGGATACCCTTTTTTGCCTGACCTGTCCAATGCGGCTTTTCAACTCAGCGGGTGTACATTTTTATTTTTTTATTTTCCCTAACTTTTTTTCGAACTTTTTATTCTGTTTTTAGCTCGCCGGGATGCCCTTTTTTTTTCCTGGACTTTTAATTCTGTTTTTGTGTCCAGCGGGTCTCTTTATGCGAAGTATTTTTTAACTGCGTCCGAGTTAATAGGGGACTGGAAATCTTCTCCATCCATAGTGGTGAGCATCAGTGCTCCTCCTGAGAAGACTTTCTTCACTATGAATGGTCCTTCGTAGTTTGGGGTCCACTTGCCCCTGTGATCTGAACCTGGAGGAACAATCCTCTTGAGCACGAGCTCTCCCACTTGACACTCCCGAGTACGTACTCGTTGGTCGAATGCACGCTTCATTCTCCTCTGATAAAGCTGACCATGACAGATAACCGCTAATCTCTTTTCCTCAATTAGACATAGCTGATTGTAACGAGCACGCACCCATTCAGCCTCATCAAGCTTCACATCCATCATCACTTGCAATGTAGGAATCTCTACTTCAACAGGCAAGACTGCCTCTATACCATATACTAGTGAGAAGGGAGTTGCCCCAGTTGACGTCCTGACTGACGTTTGGTACCCATGCAATGCAAATGGTAACATCTCATGCCAATCTTTGTAAGTGACAACCATCTTTTGCACAATCTTCTTGATATTCTTGTTTACTGCCTCTACCGCACCATTCATCTTTGGTCGGTAAGGAGAAGAATTGTGATGTTGGATCTTGAAGTCCCGACACAACTCTTCCATCATCTTGTTGTTTAAGTTAGAACCATTGTCAATAATGATCCTTTCAGGAACTCCGTATCTGCATATAATGTCTCTTTTCAGGAATCTTGCCACCACTTGACGAGTGACATTGGCATAAGATGCTGCTTCCACCCACTTCGTGAAGTAATCAATCTCAACCAATATGAAGCGATGACCATTTGAAGCAGTAGGCTCTATCTTCCCGATCATGTCAATGCCCCACATAGAAAAGGGCCAAGGAGATGACATGACGTTGAGCAGTCTAGGAGGAACATGCACTTTGTCTGCATATATCTGGCACTTGTGGCACTTGTGAGCAAATGAACAACAGTCTGCATCCATTGTCATCCAGTGATACCCCGATCTCAGCAATATCTTTGACATAGCATGCCCTCCTGCATGAGTACCGAAAGATCCCTCGTGTACTTCCTGCATTAACAGGCTTGCTTCGTGTCTATCCACGCATCTGAGCAAGACCATGTCAAAGTTTCTCTTGTACAACACCCCGTCAGTGTTCAAGAAGAAGCTAGCATCAAGTCGCCTCAAGGTCTTCTTGTCATTAGAAGATTCCCCAGCTGGGTATTCTTGCTTTTCTAGGAATAACTTGATATCAAGGTACCAAGGTTTCTCATCAGACACGGCGTCTACAGAGAAAGCATGAGCTGGAGCGTCAAGCCTGGACATATCAATTCTGGGCACATAGTTCCAACACAAGACTTTGATAGACGAAGAAAGAGTAGCCAATGCGTCGGCAAATTGATTTTCATCACGTGGTATGTACTGAAGCTTAACTGTTGTGATGAACGTCAACAGTTTTCTGGCATAATCCCTGTAAGGAATTAGATGCTCTTGATGCGTATACCACTTGCCGGTAACTTGGTTAATGACGAGGGCTGAATCTCCGAATATATCGAGGGTCTTAATCCGAAGATTAATTTCCTCCTCTATTCCCATTATGCATGCCTCATATTCCGCTTCATTGTTGGTGCAACCAAAAGTAATTCTGGCGGCGAAGGGAAAGTGAACACCTTCGGGAGTGATAAGAACGACACCAACTCCACGTCCATTGATATTGACTGCCCCATCAAACATCAACTTCCATTTGGATTCAGGGTCTGGCCCCTCCTCCGGAAGTGGTTCCTCGCAATCGTTTGCTTTGAGGTACATGATGTCCTCATCAGGGAAATCAAACTTCATTGGCTGATAATCATCTTCAAGAGGTTGCTGTGCAAGGTAATCTGACAATACACTTCCCTTGATGGCTTTCTGGGAAGTATATTGGATATCATATTCAGTTAAGATCATTTTCCACCTAGCAACCCTTCTGGTTAACGCTGGTTTCTCAAAGATGTACTTGACAGGATCCATTTTGGAAATTAGCAGTGTGGTATGAGTCAACAAGTACTGTCTCAGTCGGCGAGCAGCCCAATACCAAAGCGCAACAAGTTTTCTCGAGTAGTGAGTAACGGGATTCACAGTCGGTAAACTTTTTGTTAAGGTAATAAATAGCGTACTCTTTTCGACCAGACTCGTCATGTTGGACTAGAACACACCCCGTTGACCCTTCTAGCACAATCAAGTACATGATTAAAGGTCTTCCTTCAACTGGAGGCATTAGAATTGGAGGCTCCTGCAAATATTCTTTTATCTTGTCGAAAGCTCTTTGGCAGTCTTCATTCCACCTGACCGTTTGCTCTTTTCTTAGCAATTTGAATATTGGTTCGCACGTGGCAGTTAGATGAGATATGAACCGTGAAATGTAGTTCAACCTCCCTAAAAACTCGCGCACTTCCTTTTCTATTCTCGGTGCAGGCATATCTTGAATTGCTTTTACTTTTGCAGGATCTACCTCAATTCCTTTCTGACTAACAATGAAACCCAACAGTTTCCCGGAACGCACTCCGAAAGTGCACTTGTTTGGATTCAACCTCAGCTTGTATTTTATCAGTCTATCAAATAGCTTCTTGAGATTGACCAGATGCTCTTCTTCGTTTCGGGACTTAGCAATCATATCGTCCACATAACACTCGATCTCCTTGTGTATCATGTCGTGGAACAATGTGACCATAGCCTGCTGATAAGTTGCCCCGGCGTTCTTCAGACCAAAGGGCATGACCTTATAGCAGATGTACCCCACGGGGTAATGAACATTGTTTTCTCCATGTCTTCCGGTGCCATCTTAATCTGGTTATACCCAGAGAAGCCATCCACGAAGGAAAATACCGAGAATTGAGCAGTGTTGTCTACCAACACATCAATGTGAGGTAACAGAAATTCATCTTTTGGGCTCGCTCTATTCAAATCCCGGTAGTCAACGCACATCCGGACCTTGCCGTCCTTCTTTGGTACAGGTACAATGTTAGCTACCCAAGGTGGGTAACTAGTTACAGCAAGGAAATCGGCATCCCATTGCTTCTGAACCTCCTCTTTGATCTTCATCGCCATGTCAGGACGAGTTCTTCTCAATTTCTGTTTCACAGGAGGACAGTCTTCTCTCAAAGGTAGCTTATGCACAACGATGTCGGTATCCAACCCTGGCATATCTTGATACGACCAGGCAAAGATATCCACATACCCACGCAGCATACTGATCAGCTCTTTCTTGACTTCGGCCTGCAGACTGGCCCCAATCTTGATCTCTTTCTTCACATCTTCACTGCCAATGTTGATGATCTCAATTTCTTCCTGATGAGGCTGAATAACCCGTTCCTCTTGTTTCAACAATCTGACCAACTCTTCAGGGAGTTCACAGTCTTCCTCAACCCCTTCATAAGCTTGGTAGATAGGATTGTCAAAGTCATGCGTGGTCATAGCAGGAAAGTTATCAATGGAATCTGGATGATCAACACTGCACAGATGATGTGCTTATTTCAGAATCTGTTTATTTTTCAAAGAGACGCAAACACAAAAACAAAAAGGAAAAGCACATTGCCATTTTTTTTTATATTTTTTGTGAAAAATTTAAAAACAAAAGAAAGAGAACACAATTTGTCTGAAAATGTCCTTTATTTCATGGTAAAATAAGTGCATAACAAACATGGTGGCCCAATACAATGGATCCTAGCATCTTGGGCAGAATGCATGATTTGACAATGCAATATGATAAGAAAAGGAAACAAATAAATTACTTTGAGTGCCAAGTAACTTGGACAATGTCTTTAGTAGACCAGTTCTTCAGCTCCTCTCCGGGCGCACACAGATGAATCCAGTTGTCCCAGTCACCATCATTGTCTCCATCTTCATTTGCTGTACAGATTTGGCTGCGGTCGAGCATCCCATCGCTTGTAAAGGTAATGGCTTTACCACTTGAAGACCAATCAAACCCACTAGGCTGATAACCCAAACCAAACTTGTCGTCTTTCTTCTCCAATTCCAGCAATTTCCCCAGCCTTGGGCGCTTCCTGACTGAACCACCTCCTTTGCCTGCTTGTAGGAATGAATGGAGGTACCTTCTTTCTCACTGCTCTTCTCTATTGGAGTCAAAATGCTGACATTAACTGCTTCGAAGGCCTGACATAGAGTCTCATGGATCTCTCCATCCATCTCTACATACTTGAAAGTGGATAAGTGGCTTACAAAGATGTCTTCCTCTCCGCACACTGTGATTACTTGGCCATCAACCACATATTTGAGCTTTTGATGCAGAGTGGAAGTTACAGCTCCAGCAGCATGAATCCACGGGCGTCCGAACAAGCAGCTGTACGCAGGCTGAATGTCCATGACGTAGAAGGTACTTTTGAAAACTTGAGAACGTATTTTCACGGGCAACTCAACTTCTCCAAAAATTGATCTTCTGGACCCATCAAAAGCTTTGACAATCAAATCACTGGGCCTTAGGACTATACCATCAACATTGAGCTTCATTAATGCTTTCTTCGGAAGTACATTAAGAGAAGAGCCTGTATCAACAAGGACATGTGACAACACAACACCCTTGCACTCCATAGTAATATGTAGTTCTTTGTTATGGTTACGGCCCTCTAACGTAAGGTCCCTGTCTGTAAAGCCCAGCCCGTGGCTTGCATTCACACTGCCCACTACAGCTTCCAGTTGATTAACAGTGATTTCTTGAGGAACATAGGCCATCTGTAGCACCTTCAACAAGGCCTCTCTATGTGCAGGAGAACACATCAGCAAAGATAGAATGGATATCTTGGAAGGTGTTTGGTTCAACTGCTCGACCACCTTATAATCACTCTTTTTAATGATCCACATAAATTCCTCGACCTCCTTCTCAAAATTACCCTGCCCAGTAGCAAGAGTTGTTGTCTCATCAGTCACAACTTGCTTTCCTTTGGCCTTTGCCGAAGCCTCAGCCTCAGGATCCCCTCTCAGAACTGGGGGAGCAAATAGACGACCATTTCTCGTAAAGCCTCCAACCCCTCCGACATTCACTACAGCCGGGTCAACAGCAACTGACTTACTCTCCACTTTCTGTCCAGCCACGTACACATCTTAGTCGTAATGCCATGGAATGGCTTTATCGTCTGTATAAGGAACAGGCCCAGGCACGGTGATAGTCATAGGACTAACTTCGGGAACATAACTGGTCACGGGTTCCCTTCTGGCAGGCATCTCAGCTGCATCATAGAATATGGTTATAGTGGACACATCATCAACTTCATTACCCACTTTGTCAAACTGCAAAGATCCTTCATCGATCAAATTCTGCAATCCCGTCTTCAGGTCTTCACACCCATTCTCTGAATTCATACACTTTTCACAATCAGAACTGCATCCCGGAAACACTTGTCCTTTCAACAGCCTCTCTTTTACTACCAACAGCGGAGTCTTCACTTCTTCTATGCTCAGAATCAGACTTAACTTCTCACCACCCTCAACAACATTTATTCTAGCCCCTCCATGATTCGGAATAGGGTTTGAAGTAACATTTGGTGGTGGTGCAAAGTTAATCGCCTTGGAGTCAATCAGATCTTGAACTTTGTGCTGTAGCGCCCTGCACTTCTCAGTTGAGTGCCCGGGTACCCCATTCGAGCTGCTCGCACTTGTATCCTGGATCTTTCCCATCTTTAATAAAGTCTCAACCCTCTCTCCAGTAATTACTATATCATTGAACTTGGTAGCCGAACAAGACACCAATCTTTCGATAAACACACCTTGCAATGTCCCCATAAACATATCAGCCATCTCATTCTCCAGCAGTGGTGGTTGCACTCTAGCAGCGAGCTGACGCCACCTTTGAGCATATTCTTTGAAACCCTCCTTAGCAGTTTGAGACATGTGTTGCAATTGAGTGCGATTGGGAGCCATGTCCAAATTATACTGGTATTGTCTCACAAAAGCCTCTGCCAGGTCCTTCCAGCTCTTAATGTTGACTCTGCTTAGCTTCATATACCATTCCAAGGAGGCCCCAACCAGGCTGTCTTGGAAATAGTACATCCATAGCTTTTCATCATCCGTGTGGGCAACAATCCTTCCTACAAAGGACTGAAGATGAGTCTTGGGACATGCTGTGCCATTGTATTTCTTAAAAGTTGGGACCTTGAACTTGTAAGGGATTCTAACCCCTGGAACCAAGCCCAAGTCAGTAATGTCGAATCCCAAAGAATTCTTGGATTGAACAGCCTTGATCTGTTTTGCCATTTCCTCAAACTTCCTGTTCATCTCAGCCCCCTGACCCTCAGCTTCGTCTAACAGAGTGAACAGTTCATCTTGACCGTCCATATGTACATTGTTTAGTCCATCATTGATTATGGTAACCCCTGGCTGTGTTACAGGGATTTCAACCTGACGGGCGCCCACACCGTTACGATTACCTCCATCAGCAGTACCGTTGTTCCTGGCTTGACTATTCTCAACCAACTCACGTAAACGTTCTTGATTTTGACCCATGCCTGCCATCAAGGTCATAAAGTTGTCCATCCTCAGTCTCAAGTCAGCTAAGTCAGCTTGCATTTGATCCATGAATCTCTCTCTGTTGATCTTTGTTGGATATCTGTGTGCGACTAGTTGTTCTCGAACTTTCCTGGGAGCTATAGTGCCTGAAACAGAAAAGACATTAGGAACTGGTGGCCATACCTGCAAAACAAGAAAACAGGTGATATATATGCAATGCAGTTGTTTATGTTTCCAATCCCAGGTCATTCATGCCCCGGTTCCGGTATTTAGCAAAGAAAACCAATTGGACATTGATCCTCGACTTTTAGGAACCTTCACATAGAAACCATATTCAAACCATAACAGAAGGCACACAAAAAAAAGTGAACTGAAAAACTGCATAACATAAATCAGCCTATTAGGCCAAAATAACAGAATTCCCCATAGGGTACAAGTTTCTAAGAAGAAAAACAAACAACTAGGATTCCTACAACATGTCTGTAGGTAATCCAGATACAAGGAAAACAAACTAAGAAGCAAAACCACTGCTTGAGGACCCTGAACCTCCCTCACTAAGTCCCAACTCAGACCTAGCCTTCTTGACTCCAACCATCAACTTGAGGTCTTCAATCTCTTTAAGTGCTGCTTCTAAGGCTTGTTGACTATCTGCTAACTGCTGAGTCTTCTCCCTTCGAATCTGGTGGACTTGCTCCACCTCTTCCTTTTTGAAAGCCATTTGCACCTCGAAGAACTCTTCTTTTTCTTTGTTTCTCTTCAACTCTTGCTCTCTTTGTCCCTGCAACCAGACAATAGACTGACGAGCTTCCTTGAGAGTCTTCAAATTCTTCTTTTGTTCAGCTTCTCTTTTTGCTTCCATCATACCCAACCTGTGAAAGTGAGCTTCCCTTCCAGCAAAGTCTTTCTCTTTAGCTTCCAAGGTAGTCTGCATCTTCAGCAATTTCTCTTCAGCTTCATTCTTGGCCCGATTGGCAAGATGATACAGATTAACCATTTCAGTGTTCTCCAACCTGACTTCATGCAGTTGGGCTTCCAACTTCTTGAACTCTTCTAAAGACACAGTATCATTAGACTCAGCAAATGGAGGAACTGAAGGCGAGAATGGCAGCAATACCCTTCTGGCTCTGTCTTTCAACCAAGCCTCATACTCCGGGAAGGTCTGATTGTTGCACTTTCCAAAGCTAGCTATCCCTTCTCCCTTAATTCACTTCCAAGCTCCAGCAACTTTCCTCACTAAAGGCATATTGTCCTTTACAGGGAAGCAGAAAATAGGGGTCAACTTCAATTCTTCTGGTACCTCTCTCAAGGCATATCCCAACTGTCTTCTTAACAAGATTGGATTGTAATTGATCCCTCCAGTTACTCCCAATAAAGGTACACTAAGATAACTCCCACAGCTAGTGATGAAACGTGCCCCTTGAAGCCTCTGAGTAATCCACCTGACATCCTTGGCAAGCAACTTTTCCAGCTTCTGAGCCCATACTAAGGTATGGTCACTAAAAACTCTAGTACTAGGCAGATGCCTCATGAACCACATATGAAATAAAGGAGCGCAGCAACGAACTAAACCTCCCCTCTTCTTCTCAGTCTTGTAGTGCACTGAGTAATACAAATCTCCGAGCAGCGTAGGCACAGGATTCTTCAGCAAAAAGATATGTATGGCATTCATGTCTATAAACTTCTCCATATCTGCAAACAAAATAATGCCATAGATAGAAAGAGCCAAGATAGCACAGACAACATCCCATTCTTCCTCAACAGCCAACTCTTCCACCTTCTTTACTATAGCCTCCAAAGAAAACCCAGGTACACCTCCCTTAATGATGGTCATAGAATTCACCGCAGAAGTGCTCAAATAAAGAGCCTTAGCAATAACCTCAGGTGCAGGTCTACTCATCTCATCATTGAACGGAATCTGGTCTCGAACAAGAACTCCCAAGATCAAAGCATACTCCTGCAGCAAAGGACCTAACTGAAAATCAGGAAAAGTGAAACAACGGAGCTAAGGATCATAATACTGAAGCAGGGTATGAATGGAATTTCTCTCAGAAGGATCTAACTCTACCACCACATCCAGAATACTCCCATAAGCCTTCCTGAACCTCTCTACATGATTGGGTGTGATCAGCTTCACCATTTTCTTTAACAGGCCAACCTTAGTGTCAAAAAACTTAAAATGAATATTCTGCTTGCGAGGATCTTCCATCTCCGAAGAGGATACCGGAACCGGAAGCAAAAATATGAACCTGTGAATGAAAACAAAACATGATTAATGATGAAATGATGCAATGCAAAGACATATGATCCATCTGGGACTGTGTGGAATCTGGATGTCAAAGCCAACAGATCAGAAACCCAAATCCTCTGAATAACAACCCATAAACACTCAGATAATCTCAGATACACCCAATCCAGAACCAGATAAACTCAAGAACTCCGGAACCAAAGTAACTGTATCAGAACATGAGACTGCACTGGTAACAAGGGTATGATGAGGTCAAGGGTTCCTGCAAACCTGTAAACCCATCCCCAATCTCACAGGTGTGCTCCGGGTCAAACATCACAGACTCTCAAAGCCGAATAGCAATAATACTTTCACCATTTCCGAGAAATGGCTCATGACCAAATCAGGTAATCGGTTAGGCATTATATACTACGCAGGGAGGCCTCAGCTGAGTCCAGGAAAAATAAGCATCCCTTATAAGTCCCCAGCTTCAGGCGCTGAAATCGAGAAACAATAGTACATTCAGCCCGTAGGATACAGTACTAATGTCATACGACCAAATGCTTTGACTGAGTTCCTATAAGAGAACCAGGCCATCCTATGCGAGTCCCCAGTTGACCCTCGGGTGCGAATGGGTTTGCCACATAATGTGGTCTGCCACTGCCACCACTGGAGAGGGTTGTTTCCACAAAGGTTTTCAATGATCGGTCCCCAGATGCACATAACTATCAAGGTCCTATCCTGAAGTGGAGGAAATCCCCACACAAGATATTTCCAAGACAGTCGCAATCTGGGCGTGAAACACATTGCCACTCATCATGTCACATGTGAGTACAATATGTCCACTCTAATCCTATAGTGCACTCAAGCCGGGTACTTGGCTTATCTCTCAGAAACAGTATCACCCGAGCCCACCAAACAGAAAACCAGTCCAGACAGTCCAGTATGATATACGATGTGGAAAATAAATACTGAAAACTGTAAATAAAGCTGTAAATAAAACTGTAAATAAAATAACAGTAAAATACACACAACAGTAAACAATCAACACCCAAAGAAACAGAAACAAACAAGCGCTAGGAGAGACTCACAGGGGAACCAGAGATTCTGGTTAGGAAGTCCCCAGCAGAGTCGCCAGCTGTCGCTCCCCGGATTTCCATCCTGGTACAAACGCGAAAGTGGCGCGGAAAAGAATAGAGTCGCCAAGCAGGCATTTTTATCCCGAAGGAACGGGAATGGTAATGCTGCACAAACCAGAAGAAGGGAGAAGGGAGGACACAGGTCCTGCGAACCAAAGAGACTGAGTTCGGGAGTCGGTTACGACTTGGGAAGGTATTAGCACCCAGATCGTCCGCCGTACCAAACGGGATCCAGGCTTGCAAAGAAATTTGTTTCAAAGGGTTAGGGTATGAAAGTTGCTGGAAAGAAAAGAAACTGAAACTGGAAAAGAAAACTGAGAAAGGAAATGAATGAGAAAAAGGAGAAAAAATGTAGGGAAAATAAAGATTGTGCTCGAACGGGCCCTACCCCGCTACCTACGTACCTCATCGGGAAAATGAGGATCAGAGACGCCGTAGTTCCCCTAACTAGGGGTAGAAAAGAAATTGCTTGTGAATTAAAGCTTGAACTGCCTATGCCATTGCTCAGGTGTTGCAGACTCGGACGACGAGTGCGTAACCGTCTTGCAAAATGACAAGTAGGAGCAAGTTCGCGTACGGAGCGAAGGAGATGAGAAAAGAATTCCCGAAGGAAAGACGCTTATTGTTTGTTTGTGTTTTTTTAGAAGCTTTTTATGAGTGGATTTTGCATAGGTAAGTGTACCTAAGTCTCACTCACTGGGATGCGTACGTCTCACATCAGCCCGAAATGGAATGCGCAAGAGGCACACCTATCTATGGAGGAAATCCCCAAAGCTAGTCCCACAAGTGAAGGCTCAGACACACTGACTTATTAACATTTATTAAGTGTTTTTTGAGATTTTTTGGTTAAGAAGTGTTTTTTAGCTTTTCTTTGTGAAGTAATCTCATGCTAAGACCTATCCACCACGAGGGATAACTTACACCTCGCCCCGAAACGGAACACGTGCAAGTATCTCATAGCAAAGTCTCATGTCACATGAAAGTACTCAACATTTATTAAGTGAATTAGAATTAAGTTTGAAAATGAGAAGAGAAAGCACCAAAAGGATCACAAAGGTAAAAGTCTAATGGGGGACTAAAGAAACCTAAGTGTTGTCATGCATGGATATCCTAAGGTTAGTGTGGTTTTCTATCCTAAAGAAGAAAGGAAGAATAAGAAGAAGAAGAAAGAAGAAGAAGAGAGGAGAGAAGTAAGGCCTAAGCCCAACAATCAAAGGTTAGCACAAGTAAGAATAATAAGAGAAGAGATGAGATTTGGAGATGTGGGAATCACTTCCACACCTCTCACTTACCATAGCCCCTGAAATGGTTAGTGACATAAGCATAAAAGTGAAACAAAAATGGAACAAATGGCATGCCAACATCATACAAACAGAAGTGAAGTCATATATACAAAACCTCAATGCAAATGCAAGCCATAAGAATGAGAGAAGAAGCATACAAGTCAATTATGATGCAACATGAAACACATGGCAAAACAAAGTGAACTTAAGAGGGATGAAAAGCAAAGTGCACAAAACATGAACTCAATGCACACAACCAGAACCAAATCAAGTTGAAGAAGAGCTTAAGAAGCAAGAGAGGTGAGGAGAAGAGAAGCACAAAGCTAAACAATCACTTATGGGAAAGGAAGAAGCAAAGAAGTGAGGTGAATGCACATAAGAAAGAAAGATCTTAAAAGATAAGCAAAACACAAGACTCCAAAGCACAAACCCTAGACCAAGATCAGAATGGTACCCATACCCCAAAGAGACCCCAAATGATAAGAAGAAGTTGGCACAAGTGCCCTTCTAAGCTAATAAGAGACCTTATGATCAAAATGAAGCAAAATGGGACAAGTTACAAGACAAAATTCAAATCAAATCAACAATGCAACCAAAAATTCCACAACTTAGGACAAATGATCTTTAAACATGATATAACAATGTGCCAAAAGGATTGGAAGAAATTCAGAAGCTAGACAAGTCAAGAGAAGCCTTAAACATGAACTAGGGTTAGGAAACTTAACTTACAAGGCAAGGACCAAAACCCAATGAACAAATTTCTAAAAATCAGGAAAACAATCACACATGAACTACATCCTCTTATGAAACCAGAGCAAAATGAACCAACAAGAAATTCAAAAATATGAACACTATGGAAATTGGACAAGGTAGGATGCTTGAAAAGGAATTAAAAAGAATTAATTACAAGAGGAAATTAATTGACACGTGGTTATTAAAAATATATGTAAAATAAAAATATGGAAAATTAAAGAAAACTACAATGATCATCCATGAATTAATTTGGAATTTTTAGACACATGGAAGTAATTTTAATAATTGAAAATCAAAATGAAGTAAAGAAATAAAAAGAAAAAAAAGAATTAGAAATGAAGAACAAAGCTGGGGGTGCGAATAGAAGAAGTTTCAATTAAAATGGAATGGGCTTAGAAGAAGAGGGGGTGCGAATAGTCAGGCAAGGCCCACTGGGTTGCGCTGGTTCATATTATATGGGTGGAAATTCAGGAAAAAATAAATGGAAAAACAATGACCTTAAGATCAAACCAACGTATCCTATAATCCATTCATTAATTGACATGGCATGTTAATTGGTTTAGAGTTGAGGGAGTATGTGAGTTATGGTGAGGTGAGAAGCATGAGGAATTAAAATAGAAACTGAGGGCACGTGAGAGAGAGGCTGGTTCACTAAAGGACGTGGCAAGATCCTGAGTGATGAGAGGAAAGATCCAAGGGTGGGGAGACTGTCTTCAACCTCAGAAACCCTAGTTCAACATTTTCCAGATTCCGGTGACCGGAGCTAGGGCTCCGACACCGAAAGTAACAACACATGAACAAAACCTAACAGAAATGAACACGACACTCCAGATTGACTAAAACAACTGCCCTGAGCTCAAATATGGCACTGAAAAGTTCAATAGATCAAAGAATCTCCTAGATCGCGCACAAACAGTTTAAGCCATAAAAATTCAAATTCAAATATCCAGCCCATTAGTGCACCAATTTTGAAACTAAGACTAGCAGAATGATCTGTGAAGCAAGAGGATTATAATGCACATAATCAATTTCATTTTCAGATCTGAAGATTTGGAGGTTTACCTGAACTTGCAGATCTTGAGAAAGCTTGCTAGAAGTCCAGATGATGAAGCCAATCCACTCCAAATGCACTCTAGTTGCAAAATAAATGCAACTAAAGCCTTGAATCTTGCTGGATCTGAGGATTTGCAACCAACTGCCCTGGAATGGCAAGGTGATGAAACTTGAGAATTAGCTTGCACAAGGGTGAGATTTGTGATCCCGGGCTTTCAAGGATGAAGGATCTATGATTTGTTTTTGGAGAGAACAAGTGTATGAAGAGATTTGAGAGAAAATGAAAATTGTGCAAGAACTTGGAAACTGAGAAATGAGAGAGAACTAAACCACTCTAAAACCCTAATTCTCTTTTATATGGTGTCATGAACCAATGCTGAAAGAATGAGGAAGTTTGCACGTGTGAATCAAAAGTCTTAGTGATTTTGCAATTTTGGCCAATTTGTTGTGATCTCATGTAATCCTCATGCATTCCCTTGCCTTCAGCCCATGTGCACTCTAAATCTGACCCTTAATCATAATCCAAACAAAACTTGGCCCTTAGATGAGAGAGTCACACTTTTCTCATGAATATGCAAAATTTGCACTTATGGAATAACATTCTCACTTGGCACGAATTTGGTGCATTTCCTTGAGAAAAGTAATTCAAAGGCATTGTATTTTAACATTGTGAACTTATTTGATATGTACCAATACACAAAAATGAGATTCAAGACTTTTGGCTTTGGTGCATGCATGAAAATTCAACTTTTGCCCTAATTTGGATGAAATTTTCGAGGGCCTTAGCTTTCTAACCATGAAGGCTATGAAAAAGTACTTGTACTTTTTGAAAATGGGAGGTCTTAATCTCCAACTTTCATGTTTGACTTTGGTCCATTTGAAGAAGTTTTCACCAAGTTAAGCTCAATTGAATTTTAGGGCAAAACTTGCCAAAAATGGCATTTTCTCAAAACCAACTTTGCACCAATTTTGCAAAACACCTCAAAACCTCATGATTCTTGATCTTTGAACTTTCCAAACCTCTTCTAACATTGTAAGAACATACCTTGGCTAGAAAAATTGGGTTGGACCCCTTGAAATCACACAGTTGACTTTTTTAAGGCACAGTTGACCAGTTTCTTCATCTGCAAGCAACTGAAGAAATTCTTGACTTCCACAAGGATTTTTCTTACCAAATTTGGTACCTAGGATCCTCTTAAAATATAAAAGACTTTGCCCAAATGAAATGACCAAATTTGTGAGGTTTTCATGCTTGAATCTCAAACCCTAGTTTAGGTCCATTGTGTAGGAGCTTTGCCCTAGCCTGGATTCCCTAATGATCTTCCAACCTTCTGAGCTTTTGTGAATGAACTTGAACTTGTAAATGCAATGTAGACCCCTTATAGGACTTGTACAAAACCATTGGGTCCCTTGTCATGGCTTGAAATGCTTCAAGAACCTCCACAGATGATCATATGCCTAATGCTAGGTCATGAGAAATGTTATGCCTCATCTTTCCATGCTAGGATGCTAATAATATGATATGTTCATGATGAATATGATGTGATATAATGCTTAAAATGAAGAGGCAAATTTGGGGTGTTACAGGGAGGTATTAGCACCCCTTACATCCATTGTACTCGATGCGAACCATCTATGTTGTCACACGCAAAGGGATGTCTATGCCTAATGAGTTACTTGTTAAAATAAGGGGTTTATTGATCCTAGGGGCTCGACAAGGATTGATATCCTCGTGCCTATGTATTCCCTCGTGCAATGGGAAAGTCAGAGCTTCGTAGTTCGGCCTACTACTGGTGATTGGTGTTCGTTTTATTACCTTTCTTCTAAAAAAGGATTTAGGATTCGAATTGCACTAAAGACTATGGGTAGAGGTGATTATCCCGATCCAATAAGATAAGCGTCTTGCGATGAAATAATCGGAGCAAATAATGAGATGCTCATTACCCTCATTTCTACCACTTAAGGCTCGTGGCGTACAATTCTTCTCGTATTATTAAAGTGTTTTATTACCTATGACCACTTGACGTTGGATCAAGGGTTTGAGTCTAAAGAGACGTTTTGGTTTTTTTGAAGGTTAATTGTGAGGCACAATGCGCTCAACAAAGGTGAATGCGAATGAAGGTTTATTTATCTGGTTTATTAGCAAGGCACAATGCGCTCGGCTCGCAAGGGTTATAAATTTGATATGTGGATCAAGTGAGCTAAATACTAGCTATGGAAAACAAGCGCGGTGCATTTATTTGTTAAGTTGAAAAATTTGAGAAAAGGTGTAAAGTGTGAAGTAGTGCAGATGGCGATCGTGGAACGATCGACTTATGTGTGTGTATGAAGTGAAGTGCCTATGGATATTTACTTGGCGTTGGAACAAAGATTTCATTTATCTTTGAAATGATTAGTCTTAATGTGCGTTCGTTTTTTACTTAGCAATTTATCGTCAATATGCAAAAGTAAACCATATAAGCAAGCATTTCATCATATCACAAGCAAGAAGGATCAAGCATATACAAACATTCATCACACACATAAAATCGAACAATGGAGAAAGATTAATTAATTAAATTAAATAGAAATATTTAATTAGATTAATTATCCAATTAATTAATCGAATTAAATAAATCTATTTAATTAAATTAATCAATGAAAATGTCTTGGTTTTTTTTTGGATATTCAAAAAAAAATTAAATCGAAAGATATGAAGGAAAATAAAATTTGAACAAAATGGTTAAGAAAATGTTTTTTTTTGAAAGTTTAAGTAATTAATTAAATTAAATTAAATAATTTGATAACATTAATTAATTAATTAATCATATTAAATAAAATTATTTAATAAAATTAATAAAAAATGTTTTGTAGATTTTTATAAAAGAAAATTAGTAAACAAAATCAAAATAAAGTAAAAGGGTTGGGTCTATGTTAGGAAGAACAGGGGTCTGGATAGGAAGACCGAATCAGGCCCAGGAAATAGGAGGCCCAGCGGAGCCAAAGGTTATGGCAATCACTCAAGTCAATTGAAGTTTACTTCCTGAGAAGATCTCTGGCGTTGGGAGCGACGAGAATCAATTCGTTGACTCATCCAACAGTCCTGAGGTGAGGCTCACGATATGGGAAACTAGGAATAAACATATGAAGTAAGGGACATCACAACAAACGGTGACAAGTGTCACCGATACATATAACCACTAATGGCTCTTTTGACACCAAAGCACTTGATGTTTTATAGAACAGAAAAAAAAAACAATTAAACACTTCACTTTTCTTATGTGGCTCTCTCTCTCTTTCTCAAAACGAGTTTCTCTCTCTCTGAATGTCTCATGTTCCTCTTTGCAGTTCTCGCCGCTGGAACACTAGAACCCACCAGAGACGAAGGTGGTTGGAGGTGGCGCCACCCCTTCTCTCCGACCAACCACCAAACAAAACCCAAATCCTACAAAATAGAGGCTTCTGAGTTCGAATCCGAACTCAGATTCTACAGATTTCCACTCAAATCAACAAAATCTGAAACCCTAAAGAAAACCCTAGATTCACAAAACCACACGCAAACGAGCAATTAGCAAAGGAATACGAAGAAACAAGGCACGATAAACATGAATCAAATTTCAGAAGGCGTTAAAGTGATAGTTGTACCTCAAATCGGAGCAGTTCCTATCACGATCTTTCCGGCCAAAGTATGTTTGCTCTTTTGGTCCACTCACCACAACTCAGATGGAGAAATGTGATCCATGGCTTCAAGTTATGTTGTAGAAATCGATCCCCCTCTTTTTCTTTATGTGTAACTTAGTTCTTGTTTGCTTCTTCTTCTTCCTTTCTACTTGTTTCTGCTTCAAATGGTTCTTCTTGCCATTTCTTGTATGCTTTTTTGTTGCCGTGCATTTGCTTATTGTTATTGTCGTTGATTATGCTTGGGTTTTAGCTCGAGTTGTTTTGAGTCTCAATATGAGACTAAAAAAAACTTCAATTCTGAGCTTTAGATGAATAGAGTTTTTTGGGTGAGTATTGTTGTCATTTTCTTTTAGCCGTTAGGGTTTCTCTGTCCCCTTTTCAGTCCCAATGATTAGGCTCTTATAGTGACTTTTGGTACGTGTGAGATTGTGAATCATGTTAAAATTCTATTGTGAGAAAATAGTGAGGTGGAATATTGTATGAATCTGATTGTGGAATTTTGGTGAAATTTGTGGTACCAATCATGTGCAGTATGAGATGTAACCGTTAGAAAATATTCCCTTTGTTTTTAATGTGTGGGACTTGATTTCTCTGCTGCAGGTGCTTGTACCAATTTTTTGTTATTTGTGGTCCCTGCTAAAATTTGGTTTAATTTGCATTGCTCGCGAACGTGTTACCACATTGCTTCACCTCATTGCCTATACAATGTGCTTATGAATGTCCATATTTGATGACTTTTGCTTTTGAACTCTCATTGATTTGCTTGTATAATATGTTGACCATATGCTTCATTTCTTCATGTGTGCGCTTATGACATGAGACATTTGTATTGGAGTGGCTATGTAGGCTTGGTGTTGAGAGTTGGATACTTTACACAACTTGGGTGATGGAATTAAATTGAAGTTCAATGAAGCTTGGATAATGAGGGAATCCGTACGAGATAACCTTGAGAGTAACTTGGAATGAAGGAAACATGGGTCTCTTGTAGGCATGTAACATCAGGATTGAATTAGGTAGTATTAACTATAGAATTGAAATTTGATTGGGAACTTTGATTGCCATTTTACCTTGATTTGTGCTAATCAATCTATTTATTCTGTTTACATGTACATTGGCCTTGGCATGATTTTTGGAATGGAACAACAACTATGGTAGCCTTGTCTTGATGGAAAGATGGTCTTTGAATTATATTGATTCACATAGAGATTGGTTTTGTGACAAATTGACATTGGTGAGCTTTCCTTTTTTTTAATTGATTTTGTGATGAACTGTAATTGTGTAATGTCTGCTTATGGTGTCTTGAAATTCATTCCCATTGTTGATTTGTTGTGATAGGTTTTTCTTGGACGTGTCATTGAGGGGATTAGGCAGGTACAAGGACAAACAGTTTAATTTGGGAGCATGAACACTCAAGTTCAGGAAACCACAAGTCTCAAATATGCCTTTTGGTAAATGGTGCCAAGTGATGTTTGAATTGATTGGGATCTTTTATTGTAATTTCTGGAACATTAATTAGCTTAGAATCTTTGTAAATTAGGAACTTTGTATCTACTTGGAACAATCTCGATGCAAATGGCAGAGATTCAAAAAATCAACTATGTATTCTTCTAGTTTTCAAAGTAATAACCAACAAACTTGGTTTCATGTTTAGTAAATTCCATCTTTGTTTGTAATCCAATTAATGGAACGTAACAAATGGACTTACCCAGCCACAATCTCTTTTGATTAGAGAAACCAAATTTTGAATGGAGAAACCAAATGGACTTATCGACTTGAGACGGTGTTTGAAAAATCTCAACACAGTTCTTGAAACCTTTTCATTATGGTACTATTTTAGTCATAAACCAAATATCAAATAAGACCTTTAATTCCACATAAAAATCCTTTAAACGTGTCATGGATTATCTTGAAAAATGACTAAAATTCCTCTTGAAGTAATGTGACCAATGACTTGGAATTCAACCTTGAAACACACTAGACCATGTTTGTAGCAAATCATATCATGTCTTGGAGCAAATTAGTCACATAATTTGGTATGTAGCCTGTAAGTGATTTTGATCTCTTGACGATTTTCAACCATGAAACCCTTGATTTTTCACGGCCCTAAAACTTTCCAATGGAACACCCTCCTTGTTTGACCTAAATTAAGTCAAACTCCACTGAATCTTGACCATCACCTCCCACACAAAATTTGATAGCCTTGCCTAAAACTCAATCCACCAATAAGACAAAGGAAACATATATTTTTGAAATTTGAATAATAGTTAGTGTAAACACACCAAATTTGCCCTCACCCATTCACACCACGGCTTGTGATCTTCTCATATGCATAAACTCAACCATAGCATCTCATACCACATTTTTGATTCACTGCATTGCTTCTAAGTCATCTGCATCTAGGGTTTGTGATCTGAGCAATCCAAGAGCCACTTGAGCTACTCCAAAGGTCATCAATCACTTCAAAGGGGTCCATGTATGTTCAAGCATCATATTATATCCTCTCAAAGTCAAGAATGTCAAAAAATCACAAGAACTGAGATTGGCATGGAAGCAGAGCCAGGTTTGACTGCACAGATGACCTAGAATTAGGGTTTTGGTTTCAAAGGCCATAACTCCAAATTTTTTGGTCATTCTTGTTTCTATTGGTCTCTATATGGTATAGGGATCATGCATATCAATTTTCATGAAGAAATTCAATGGGGAAGGCATCTGATCAAGAGTTGACTTTTTAAGCAAGTCAGTGCAAAATCAGGGCATTTGAGGCCCCCAATGACCCAACCAAAGGGTGTTCTTCATCATTTTGATTATGTATGATCTTTATTTGATCATATAAGATGTTATAAGTTCACAAAATTGAAGAATTTCAAGCCATTTGCAAAGTTGACTTTTTGGGAAAATGACTTGCAATGGAAACTTGCCATTTTGGGAAACTTTTTCAACCCTTGCTTTTTGATTCAAAAATGTTTCAAATGAGAAAACTTTGGTCATGAAAGTTGTAGAATGGATCATTCCCTTTTCAAAAAGTACAAGAACTTGTCCTAATTCATTTTGGATCAAAAGTTATGGCTTGTCAAAGTTGGGAAAAATCACATAATTTCAAGTTTTCTACCAAAGAGGCATTTTGCAAAATGGTATGATCAAGTGTTCTAAAGGCTTCAAATGTGCACAAACTCATTACAAGATGATCATGTGACTTCTAAAAATCAGAATTGGCCCAAGAATTATGCATTTTGATGCCTTGAACTTCATGAAATTCCAAAGGGGCCAAACTTTGTGAAAATTGCAAAACATCTCATAAACTTTGATCCACTTGCTGATTTGCCTCAAAACCAATTCCATGGACATCCTTAAACTTAGCTGAGCCAAGACAAGCCAAAAAGCAAGTTGTACCATTGCCCATACCTCAAGTATAAGTCAAGTTGACATTTTGGCAACTTGCCCATACCAATCAACATAGGCCAGCACCCACTCTCTGACCTATCACACTTCTTTATGTGGATCAAATGCAAGCAAAAGCACATAACACACAAGCCTGAGAACTCCAAGAACACAGCATACTCAAAAACTCTCACATTTGCAAAAGCCTTCGAATCCCTTGATTCAGCCATCAAACCTTCAAACTTTTTCCACCATTCAACTCCATAAACCTCACTGATCATTTCCCACCCTCCATCTCGCCCTAAAACCTCCACAATCAAAAACACGATTTTCACATTTCATGAACTGAGATTCTGCAAACTCTCTCTAGAGGCCATTTAAACTCCAGCTAAGTATCACAAACACTTGGGGGAGATCATTGGAGCTTGTTTGAAGCAAGGAACTGGCAAGAAAGCACCATTTTCGAAAGCTTCAGTTCAGGTATCATCAAGAACTTTTTTTTCCAGAAACGTGTTTTTAAGTTTCTAATTGATTCTCCATGATTCACTGATGATCCTGATGCGTTTATTTTTGAAAATGATCAAGTATTAAGCATGTATTGAGTTTCTGAAATTTCTGCCATGTTTTCCGTTTTGCTCTGATTCACGAATTTGATGATGAATAAATGATTTTTGGTGAATGATTCTTGTTGGGGTTGATGTGGGGATCAATTCTGGAAAGTTAGAGGGCTTGGGGATGCGTAGAGAGTGAGATAGCATAAGTGACTCGTCGGAGAAGATGACCGGAACACTGTTCCGGTCACCTGAAAATGATTAGGGTTCAGATTAGGGTTAATGACATAATTAGCGTAGTTTGAATTCTGGCCCTTGGATGACGCGCGAAGTCAATTCCCTCCCTTTCTTGTTTGAATCCTGGCCCTCAGATCTGATTACTTTCATTAATTGATATTTTAATTTCATTTTAATTGCCTTTTCTTTATCATTTTATTAAAAATAGCAAAATACATTGAAAAATTCTGAAAATTTTTATCAAACCTTTTATTAATTTTCAGAACACAAAAATATTTTTATTTTTATTTTTTGCATTAAAAATTATTTTTAAATCATTTAAAAGTTTATTTTTAATTAGTTAATGAAAATTAATTAATTAAAAATACTTTTAGGTATTTAAAAATCACAAAAAAAATCATGAAACATTTAGAAACATTTAGAAACATTGTCCAACTCTCAAACCAAATTTATTTTTTGTTCTTGATGCCTTTTGATCATTTTCAATGGAATTAAATTCATTTTGAGGCAATATTTTGTGACAAACTTCAAAAATTCATTTCTGCCTAACCATTGAAAGTTGGACAATGATTCTTCTTGCATTGCATCTTGTATAACATGTAGTTTGTAGGATAAAATTGGCATGAATTGATCTTGCATTTTCATTTTGTTTTTCATTTTTCTTGACAAGGTACCTTAAAACCCTAGCAATCTTAGGAAGTTCATAACTTCCAATAGGTTAAGAGTTGGATCCCCTCCTTTGGGCAGTGAGTTTGTATAGGTTTAGGGTTCCTTTGATTGCACTTTCAAATTTTATCATGTCATTTGCTTCTGGTTTTGGATTTTTGCTTTGTATGTTGCATATAACCCTTATTCATGCCTTCCTTTGCATCCATCTTCCATTTGCTTGCATACCATGACTTGCCATGACATTTTGTGCATCCATTTGATTCATAACACATCTTAAGACATATTAGAATCATGTTTGATCATTGCATCTTTCATTTGCCATGTTGTATGTCATTTGCATTCCATAACTTTTCATGAACTTCCATGGTTCAAAGCATGCTTCCCTTGCATCCATATGTTTGTTTGATCATTCTAATGCCTTGCCTCATGTTTGCATCATACCTTAGCATCATTAACATCATACTTATGCTCCTGGTTTTGGTTTGCATCATCACATTTCATCTCATTTGCATTGCATTTCATTTCTTATGCTAACATTTCAGGTGGTAAGTTGTTTGAGAAGTGAATTTGCCTTCACTTCTCATGATCTATTTTCATCTCTTTCATACTTCCCTTGCTGCATTTTGTATGTGTGTTTGAGTGAGCTTTCTCATTCATGTTCATCTCTTACCTCCTTTCTTCAAGCAACTTGTCTTCTTAAGTGAAACAAGTTGTTTTGCTTCTCTTTGCTTCATTCTCCTTTCATCTGCTTCTCTCCTTGGTGGCTCTTTGAAGATCTCTTTCTCTATTAAGCCTCACAAACCCTAGGAATGACCAAGCATGATAACAATTAGGGTTTGATTAGTCCCCCACTTAGCTTTTACCTTTGTGTCTCTTTGAGTCTTCTCTTCTCATCCCATAATCAGGGACTAAACCCTAAAGGCTTTAAGGCTTTGTGATTAAGCTTATGCCTGCATCCTTCTATTAGGATGAAGTGTACAACTTTAATCCTAAGTGTTAAACCCTTAATGTGTTTAAATCCTTTAATCAATTCACCTAATAATCACTAAGACATCAAGCTTGTAACTTGGGCCTTGCATTAGGGTTCTAATTCTTCCTTAATTGGTTAAGAAGGACTAACCCTAGTGTTAATGGACAAGTCCCCCTCAAGTTGTCTTACAAACCATAAAACTCACTTCTTCATCTTATCATTAACTAAAATCCATCTAATAAAGGCTTTGTTTTGTCATGAGGTTAATCCCTAATCATGGATTAAGTTGAGGAGTCTTCCTCAGCTTAAACATTCTCATCTATTATCCTTCTATTAGGATGGTGTAATGAGTCTGTTTAATCCCTGATTATGGCTTAAACTCATTACCTAACACTAAACAAAAACAACAAAAACATCTAATTAATCACAAGTAGGTTAATGATCTTAATCCTACATCATGGTGATTAAGTGTGAGATACTGACTTCACACCTAAGGTATTCTCATTACCTCTAATCAGAGGGAGGATGTGATGAGTTTACTAACCCATTGGTTTAGGCTTAAGCTCATTAACTTATGACAAACTTTCAAAAGCAATAAAAGACTGAAAACTCAAAAACAAACAATAATCGTCTCCTCCGGCATTCTCTTCTCATCATCTTCACTCATAAACGAGAACTCGCTTCTTCCGTCTAATGCAAGACAGTTTGCACCTGAGCCAGACAGGTCATACACTTGAGCATAGGCAAGTAAGCAGTTCACAAGTCAATTCATCTTTCAGTCTCTCTGGGTCGAACTACGGTGTTCTGACTTCCTCATTGCATGAGGGGATACGTAGGCATAGCTTAACAGTTATCGAACAAAAGTCTCTGTATATTCCCCTTCTTTCCAGCTTTTTTCTTTTAGCCTCGTGATCATGAGCACTTCATTCTTTCTTACACTGACACTTCACTTATATACACTTCACATTTCTTTTACACTGACACTTGCATTCTTTCCAGCCTTGATACACAAATTGCACTGACACTACCCCTTTAAAACACGAATCTTTTAAGCGTGGATCCCGTCGAGTACGACGGACAATCTGGGTGCTAATACCTTCCCAGGTTGTAACCAACCCCCTTTCTCATTCTCTCTGGTTCGCAACCGTCTTATCCATATCTTTTCTTAGGTTTATGCAGCATTACCTTTCCTCCGGGATAAAAATGCCTAGCTGGCGACTCTTTCTTTTTTCTGAGTTCACTCCTGTGTGTTCTCATTCCTCCTTTCGCCGACCGTTCGCGTTTGTACCCCTTCTGACCTGAGGTGTCATTTTGGTGGGAGCGACAACTTGGCAACTCTGCTGGGGAACCTTATACTGTAACTAGGGCTTCTGGTTCTTTTTGTGGGTTCCTCCTAGCGCTTGTCTGATTTGTGTTTACTGGGGTGTTATGTGCTAGTTGTGTTTATATAGTTGCTTTATTGCTTTATGTACAGTTATTTATTGCTTTCTTTACAGCTTTATATATCATACTGTCATACTGTTATCTGGCTGGATCTGGTTTATTGTTTTGATGGGTGGGGTTCTATTGAGAGGTTAAGGTCATATACCTGGGACCTGAGTGACACCTAGGCTAGAGTGGTTCATGTTCTTTCCCATTCCATTTCGGTCTGGTGCGGGAATATGTAACACGGTTCAGATGTGGGTTTCTTCTTGAGAACTCTGTGCTACAGATTTCCTGTAGTGCTAGGGCTATCTGGGAAGCCTGCTAAGTCTGGATGACCTTTACTATGACCTTCAGAAACTGAGGTGAATTAGAGGAGGATCTTTTATGGTTATTGTAAACACTGTACCTCCGGGTTAGAAGTGTTTACACTTCTCATAACTGATCCAAGTCTGAGGATCCTTATTTTAGAACACTACCTGTGAGGGGGTTGGGCTGTTTACAGGTTTGCAGGAACCCTTGGCCACATCATACCCATTTACTTATTGTGTTTAAGAATGCTTCACTTTGGACAATTCTTGTGATTTAACCCTGGACATGTGACTCTTTATTTGAGTCCCCCACCTTGGTTACTGGACTTCTAGACCTCCATCTAGACTTCTTAAACATACATGGACTTATATCAAGGCAGTAATCAGATCCAGCTTGATCATAAACCCTTGCATATCATTTGCATACATCATCATTGCATCATTTAACATTTGTTTATTTGTTTTACAGGGTATCCATATCACATCTGGCTTGGTTTTGACCCCTTCATCTGCATAGACCCCTGTTCATCAGTGATCAGCTTTAGCTATCTTCATCAGTGGTTTGCTTCAGTACCTCCATCACCAGCCTATCAGTGGCTCATCTCCAGTATCATTCTTCATCATCAGCATCTGTTTTCAGCTCTTCATCAGCAGTCATGGCACCCAAGAAGAGCAACATTTCATACCATTTCTTTGAGCCTGTGCTGGCTGGCATCAGACAGGTCCAGGAACTTATCACTCCAGACCATATCCCATTATTCAGAGAACATTATGGAGGCATCCTTGATATGGTTATGGACTTGGACCCTTCTCAGAGGAGTTTTATCCACACTTGCCTACAGTTCTATGATCCTCCTTTGAGATGCTTCACTTTCCAGAATTTTCAGTTGGGACCTCTGTTGGAGGAGTTTTCATCATTGATTGGCGTACCTGTCAGGGGTGGTATCCCCTTCAACCCAGAGATGGCTTCTCCCAGCAATGAAGAAGTGGCAAAGGCACTGTATTTGGAACCTATTTTGATTGAGCAGAACATGTCAACAAAGGCTGGAATTCCTGGCCTACACTTGGACTTTCTGACTTCTCAGGCTATCTTGAAGGCCTCCTTGAGAGAATGGAAGGCAGTTTGTGCATTGTTAGCCCTCAGTATATATGGGGTTATACTTTTTGCAGATGAGCCCAAGTTTATCAGCAAGAATGCTATTCATATCTTCCTTTTGAGGAACCCAGTGCCCACCTTGCTGGGAGATTTCTATTATTCTGTTCACCAAAGGAATGAGAAGCAGAGAGGGAGGTTGGTGAGGTGTTGTGCTCCTCTGTTTCATACCTAGCTGCTTAAGCACTTACCCAAGACTGATGCCTTCCTGAATCCTCACCAACAGAAGAATTGGGCTAAAAGACTTATTGCTTTGACTTCAGATGACATCAGGTGGTGTACCCAGAGCACCAAAGGAAGGGACATATTTACAAGTTGTGGGCAGTACCCCAATGTACCTCTAGTGGGAGTAAAGGGTTGCATCAACTACAATCCTTTGCTGTTCAAAAGACAATTGGGCTATGCTTTGGTTCACCCTCCTAGAGTGCAAGACTTGGCTGAAACCCTGTATTGTGAGATAAAGCCTAATCTAGCTGTTGTCAGACAAGCATCTTGGGCTTGGGACAACATCCAGACCAAAGGGATGGCCATTCTTGGGAGATGCAATAATGTGGCTTCAGCTCAGTATTATGAATGGTCTCATGCTAGAGCTCAAATTTCTGGGATGCCCTTCACCATTGAGGATGCACCTGGACCATCCACAGTACCACCTCCAGCCACTGTCAGCCTGGGAGAATTTGAGAGGCTGAAGGAAAGGAATGAGAATCTGTCTCAAGCTCTGAAGAAGACCCTCTGGGAGAGGAGTGATGGTCGTATAGACATTGAGAGGTTAGAAAAGCTTAAGGTGGAGCATCTAGCCAGGATTGAGAAAGCAGAAGACTACATCAAGAAATCAAGAGCAGGAGAACAAATTTTGAAGAATGCCTGCAAAGAGGCCCAGTTTCAGAAGGCTAGGACTGATCTCTATCTGAAAGAGAGTCAGGATAGGTGGGTCAGGATCACTGAAGCTCGCACTCAAGAGGATAAGAGAACTCAGGACAGGATTGAGCAGTTGGAGGCCAATGAAAAGAAGCAACAGGAAGCTTTGCTAGCAGCCCAGAAGGAAATCTCAGAATTGAAGCTTAGGGCTGGTGTGAAGAGGTCAAAGGACCAGGACAGGCACAAGAAGCTGACCATTGCTATTGCCACCAGAAACCTTCTTATCAGGAACATCACAGAGCATCCAGCTGGTCCTGTCACTGAAGCACTTTTGAAGGAGGTTAAAGAGGATGAATTTGGCCTAGATATTTGACTTATTTGCTTGTTGTTATTTCCATTTCATGTACTTTTCTTTTATGTTGTATTTTAACCCTTCAAGGGCGTGTGTTGTAAAAACAAACTATGTATTATTCACCATGTGTAATGTATATGTTAGTTTGTTTCACTGAGTTTCTTTTCTCAAGCAACATCAAAGCATCTTCCTCGGGGTCTGGAAAGGTCAAAACCAAGAGTCAAGCCTGATACCTTGGAAAATAAATAAGCATACTGAATTGCATACTGACTTTTGTTTTGTTTTATAGATTTTTGTTTTATTTGTTACTAACTCTGTTGTGGTTCAGGAATTATTGCTCGCCGTCGGGTGTTCCCTCTCAACCGTCCGCACAGATATCCTACTCGCAACAACCTTCCTGGTATCCAGATGGACCAAGTACAGCAAGAGCTGACAGAGGTCAGAACCCAGATGGTTAATGAAAGGCTGGAGATGAAAAACCAAATGACCCAGTTCATGGAAGTAATGAATGGCTTGGCTCAAAGTCAATAAAGGTTGAGGGCATTGGTAGAAAGACAAACCCCAGAAGAACCTCCTCTGGGAACTGGAGGAACAAGTAACAATGAGAGGGGTCAGCCTCATGTTAATCCACCAGTATATGGGCCTCATCTACACCCAAAAATCAACATCCCGGGTAATGTGTAGGGAAATACTACCGGAGGAAGAGTCTTACAAGAAGACCCCCAGGAAGAACAGTTCACTGTGATGGGAGCTGGGGATGAAGTTTATGATAGGAGGTTTGATGAAATTGCTGAGAAATTGAGATCTCTGGAGTCTCAAAATTCCCTAGGGTTTGATGTCATGGATATGGGGTTAGTGGATGGGGTAAGAATTCCCCATAAGTTTAAACCCCCGTGCTTCGAGAAGTACAACGGAACTTCCTGTCCACGAACTCACTTGCAGTCTTTTCTGGGGAGACTTAAAGCATACACCATGGATGAGAAACTGTGGATGTTTTACTTTGAAGACAGTTTGACTGGGGCTTTAAGGGAGTGGTACTCTCACTTGACCAGAGCTACTATCAGGTGCTGGAAGGACCTAGCTGAGGCTTTCATCAGACAGTACCAATACAATCTGGACATGGCTCCTAACAGAACCCTTCTGATGGGAATGTCTCAATCCTCCAGAGAAAGCTTCAGGGTATATGCCCAGAGGTGGAGACAGCTTGCTACTGTTGTTCAGCCACCCATGTCGGAGAGAGAAATGGCCGACATGTTCATGAACACTCTACAAGGAACATATATTGACAGGCTAGCTGCCTTTTCTTCCACCAGCTTCGCTGACGTAGTCATAGCTGGAGAAAGAATTGAAAGCCTTCTGAAGATGGGTAAAATTTCTGATAATGGTGCAAGTTCGTCAAGCAATCCCAGGAAGCCTTTTGTGGGACCTAGAAGAACCGATGAGACAAATGCCATTTATGCCAACAGGGACAGACCTCAGCATGTCCACAGATCAGTAGTAGCTGTCACTATTCCAGCTCCGATTCCTCAGCAACCAACATATCAACCACAACAACAACCACACTATCAACAACAAGTTCAGTATCCGCCACAGAGAAACTACAACAGCAACAACAACAACAATCAACAGCAAAGGCCTTTTCAGTAAAGACCATCACAGGCAAATAGGGTGATTGATCCAATCCCTATGCCTTATGCCGCTTTATTGCCACAACTCCTGAAACTCAACTTGGTTGAGCTAAGGACATTGGCACCTCCTGATCCTTCCAATCTTCCAAGAAACTATGATGTCAACGCCAGATGTGCTTTTCATTCCAATGCACCTGGCCACAACACTGAGAAATGCAGGACTTTACAAATGAAAGTGCAAGATTTGGTAGATTCTAAAGCCCTCAACTTTGCACCCCCGCCAAATGTCAACAAGAATCCCATGCCCAATCATGGAGGACCAAGAATTAATGCCATTGAGGAAGACAAGCCATCTTTCTTAATCACCAGTGTTGGGCAGATTCGAACACCTCTGGTAGAAATTAAAGCTCAGCTTCTAGAGTGCCAGATGTTCCCCGGGTGTGAGCTCGGTTGTGGTTATTGCAACATTTCTGTCAACGGGTGTGATAATTTGAGAAGCGACATAGACGGTCTTATCAAAAGTGGTATCCTTCAGATCACAACATCAGCGCCTACAAATCCAGCAATCCTTTTGACAACAATTCCTGACTCTTCTACAACTGCAACAACAATCATTCCAACCAATTCATCAATATCATCAACTATGGCCCCGACCATCACTTCAACAAATCAGATGTCAAAAACCATTTCTTCTACAACATCAACACCCCTTTATTCAGCAGAATCTTCTACAACGCCAACAGAAATTGATGAAAATATCTCAGCAGTCACCATTTACTATGATCCGTCAGAATTTCTTCCAAACAGCAACTTTCCGCAACAAACAGTGGCACCTCCTGCCAGGTCACCAGTAACAATTTACTACGATCCACACACCATTTCAGTACCCTCCTCTGCAGCAGTCAGTCCAGTTACCATCACGGTGCCTGGACCCGTTCCATATGAAAGCAGTAATGCCATCCCTTGGCATTATGGCTCTGACCTCTACTGCAACGGGGAGAAAATCATCTTGGACTCTTCAACTTCTTCTCCACAGATTGATAATGTTGGGGGAGGCGGAGGCTTCACCAGAAGCGGACGCCTTTTTGCCTCACAATTGCAAAGACCTAATGCCGAAGCAGAAGCTGTTGCCAAAGCAAAAGGAAAGAGTGTGGTATTCGAAGAGCCGGCTGTCAAAGAAACTCAGAAGACATCTTTCTAGGAAGATGTAGACGAGTTTATGAGAATCATAAAGAGAAGTGATTACAAGGTGGTGGATCAGCTTCACCAAACTCCCTCAAAGATCTCCATATTATCCCTGCTGATGTGTTCTGAAGCTCACAGGAATGCATTACTAAAAGTCTTGCACGCAGCATACGTGCCAGAAGAGATCACCGTTAATCAGCTAGAAACTGTGGTAGCTAATGTCAACACCAGTCATGGGCTGGGCTTTACCAATGTTGATTTAACAGCTGAGGGACGTAACCACAACAAGGCTTTGCACATCACTCTAGAATGCAAGGGTGCTGTTCTATCTCATGTACTGGTGGATACTGGATCATCACTCAATGTCCTACCAAAGAAAGCCTTAGTGAAGCTGGAGAATGATGGCTTGGCATTACGTCCGAGTAATTTGGTGGTGAGAGCTTTCGATGGCTCTATAAGATCAGTGCTAGGGGAGATTGATCTGCCTGTGATGATTGGCCCGCAGACCTTCAAAATTACCTTCTATGTGATGGACATTCAGCCGGCCTACAGCTGTTTGTTGGGTAGACCTTGGATCCATGCCGCTGGCGCAGTTACGTCTACCCTTCACCAGAAGCTGAAATTCGAGTGGGAAGGCCAGATCATCACCATCTGTGGTGAAGAGGACATTTTTGTTAGCCATCTGGCTACGTACAAATACATTGAGATGGATGGAGAAATCCATGAAACCATGAGCCAAGGATTTGAGGCCCTGAACATAAATGAAGCATCTGCTGTACTGGGAACCTCCATGACGTCTTATCAGCAAGCCAGGAAGGTTGTTGAAGAGGGGACTGCCCAAGGATGGGGCAAGCTGCTGCCCGTGGAGAAGAAGGAGGACAGATTTGGGTTGGGTTACAAACCAACTCAACAAGATCAATCAGAGGCTGCTAAAGAGCCCAATTTTGTCAGCGAGGGAATGCTCACCCCGGATGCAGTGAACAACTTGGAAGATGAGTCGGAAGATGAGCGCAACCTGGAGAGCTGGATACGTCCAAGTATCCCGAGGAGCCATATCTCAAACTGGTCTTCCCAGGAAATTATAAGGGTTACTCCTGCAGAGTAATTATTATTTCCTGTATATTTTAAGCATGCATCAAGTCTTGCATCTTGCCCAAGATGACAAGACTCATTTTGTAATCGGGCCATCTTGTAATTTTGTGCAAACAGATCAATCAATGAATATCGGACATCTTTTGCAAATGAGTCTTTTTTCTTTTCCGCTCACTGTTTTTCATTTTTCTTTTTGTACAAAAATAAAATGGCAATGTTTTCAAAATGATAACTTTACTTCACTTTTTCTAAACAAAGATTAAAATCGATCACTAAAATGAACAATCTAAACCCTTGCAGAGAGTGCCTTTCCTGAAGAGCTAGCTAGGTTGTTAAGGCAAGAGGAGAAGGTTATCACTCCTTATCAGGAGGAGGTCGAAACGATTAATCTTGGTACGGAAGAAGACGTGAAAGAGGTTAAGATCGGGGCCTGCTTACAAGATTCAGTGAAAGAGCAAGTGATTGACCTGCTTCGTGAATATGTGGATGTGTTTGCTTGGTCTTATCAGGATATGCCAGAGTTGGACACCGATATTGTTATGCACAAGCTGCCTTTAAGAGAAGATTGCCCACCGGTTAAACAGAAACAGCGCCGTACTCGCCCAAATATGGCAATGAAGATTAAAGAAGAGGTACAAAAACAGTGGGACGCCGGGTTCCTTGCTGTAACTAGCTATCCACCATGGGTTGCTAATATTGTACCTGTGCCTAAGAAAGACGGCAAGGTGAGAATGTGTGTGGATTACCGGGACCTAAACAGAGCCAGCCCGAAAGATGATTTCCCTTTACCTCACATTGATGTATTAGTTGATAATACGGCTCAGTTCTCGGTGTTCTCCTTCATGGACGGATTTTCAGGATACAATCAGATCAAGATGTCGCGTGAAGACATGGAGAAGACAACTTTTATCACACCCTGGGGCATATTCTGTTATAAGGTGATGCCATTCGGACTGAAGAATGCTGGTGCAACATATCAACGGGCTATGGTAACATTATTCTATGACATGATCCATAAAGAAATAGAATGTTATGTGGATGATATGATTGCCAAGTCCCTCACAGAAGAAGACCACCT
Source organism: Lathyrus aphaca (assembly GCA_963966055.1). Classification (NCBI taxonomy): domain Eukaryota; kingdom Viridiplantae; phylum Streptophyta; class Magnoliopsida; order Fabales; family Fabaceae; genus Lathyrus; species Lathyrus aphaca. The sequence goes on along the minus strand of OZ014523.1, from coordinate 375,521,638 downwards.
GGTAAATCTGCTAAAGCTATTCAAGCGTCTGAGGAAGTACCAACTGAAGTTGAACCCCAACAAGTGCACATTCAGGGTGCGATCTGGTAAGCTGCTGGGATTTATTGTAAGTGAGAAAGGGATTGAAGTTGACCCTGATAAAGTCAAGGCCATTCAAGAAATGCCTGCACCGAAGTCTGAAAAAGAAGTTCGGGGGTTTCTAGGAAGATTGAACTACATTTCACGGTTCGTATCTCACCTTACAGCAACTTGTGAACCTTTGTTCAAACTGTTAAGAAAAGAACAAACGGTCAGGTGGAACGAAGACTGCCAGTGGGCCTTTGACAAAATCAATGAGTACTTGCAAGAGCCTCCAATCCTTATGCCTCCAGTTGAAGGAAGACCTCTAATCATGTACTTGACAGTATTAGAAGAGTCAATGGGGTGTGTGGTTGGCTAGCATGACGAGTCTGGTCGAAAAGAGTATGCAATATACTACCTGTCGCTCCCGATAAATGGGACTGGCCCAAATAAAGGTACAGACGCGAACGGTCGGCGAAAGGGACAATGAGAACACACAGCAGTGAACTCACTGGAGATGAATAGAGTCGCCAGCTAGGCATTTTTATCCCGAAGGAAAGGTAATGCTGCATAGACCTAGAAAAAGATGGATAAGACGGTTGCGAACCAGAGAGACTGAGAAAGGGGGTTGGTTACAACCTGGGAAGGTATTAGCACCCAGATTGTCCGTCGTACTCGACGGGATCCACGCTTAAAAGATTTGTGTTTTAAAGGGGTAGTGTCAGTGCAATCTGTGTATAAAAGAGCTGGAAGAAAGATGTACAGGTGTCAGTGTAAAGTGTATAAGTGATATGAAGTATGAAAGTGTCAGTGTAAGAACAAAGAGGAAATGCTCATGATAATGAGGCTTAAAGAATGAAGCTGGGAAGAGAGGGAATATACAGAGACTTTTGTTCGATAACTGTTAAGTTATGCCTACGTATCCTCTCGTGCAATGAGGAAGTCAGAACACCGTAGTTCGACCCAAAGAGACTGAAAGGTGAATTGACTTATGAACTGCTTACTTGCCTATGCTCAAGTGTATGATCTGTCTGGCACAGATGCAAACTGTCTTGCATTAGACGGAAGAAGCAAGTTCTCGTTTGTGAGTGAAGGAGATGAGAAAAAGAATCCCGGAGGAGACGATTATTGTTTGTTTTTGAATTTTCAGTCTTTTATTGCTTTTGAGAATTTGTCATAGGATAATGAGCTTAAGCCTAAACCAATGGATTTAGTAAACTCATCACATCTTCCCTCTGATTAGGGGTAATGAGAATACCTTAAGTGTGAAGTCAGATTCTCACACTTAATCACCTTTGATGTAGGATTAAGATCATTAACCTACTTGTGATTATTTAGATGTTTTTGTGGTTTTTGTTTAGTGTTAAGTAATGAGGTTAAGCCATAATCAGGGATTAAACAGACTCATTACACCATCCTAATAGAAGGATAATAGATGAGAATGTTTAAGCTGAGGAAAGCTCCTCAACTTAATCCATGATTAGGGATTAAGCTCATGGAAAAACAAGCCTTTATTAGATGGATTTTATTTAATGGTATGATGATGAAGTGAGTTTTATGGTTTGTAAGACAACTTGAGGGGGACTTGTCCATTAACACTAGGGTTATTCCTTCTTAACCAATTAAGGAAGAATTAGAACCCTAATGCAAGGCCCAAGTTACAAGTGTGATGTCTTGATGATTATTATGTGAATTGATTAAGAGATTTAAACACATTAAGGGTTTAACACTTAGGATTAAAGTTATACACTCCATCCTAATAGAAGGATGCAGGCATAAGCTTAATCACAAAGCCTTAAAGCCTTTAGGGTTTAGTCCCTAATTATGAGATGAGAAGAGAAGACTCAAAAGAGACACAAAGGTAAAAGCTAAGTGGGGGCCTAATCAAGACCCTAATCATTGTCATGCTTGGTTGTTCCTAAGGTTTGTAAGGTTTAACAAGAAAGAATCTTCAGTGGAACCACCAGGAAGCAGATGAAAGGATCAAGAGAAGCAAAGTGACTTGCTTCATTCAAGAAGTCAAGTCACTTGAAGAAAGAAAGTGGGGAGAAGAAGAATGAGCAAACTCAAACTCAAACACATATAAAAATGCAGCATGGATGCAAGAGAGATGAAAAGAAAAGTTATGAGAAGTGAAGGCAAATTCACTTCTCAAAGTCACTTACCACCTGAAAGGTTAGAAAAGAAATGCAATGCAATGCCAAATAAAATGAAATGACATGATAAGAAACAAAACCAGAAGCACTTACATGATGCTAGTGATGCTAGGTGATGCTACAAACATGAGGCAGCACATGGAAGTAGTGATCATACAAGTTCATGGATGCAAATGGGGCAGGTTAAGAAACATGGACATACATGAAAAGTAATGGAATGCAAATGACATACAACATGACAAATGCAAGGTGCAATGATTAAACATGCTTTCAATATGTCTTATGATGTCAAGTGAATCAAATGGATGCTTGAAATGTCATGGCAAGTCATGTTATGCAAGAGAATGCAAGATGGATGCATATGAAAGCCCAAACTAGGGTTTATGAACCATACATTAAACAAAAATCAAAATCAGAAGCAAACCCTAAGATAAAAAATTGAAAATGCCACTCAAAGGACCCCTAATCCTATACTAAACCAATGCCCAAAGGAGAAGTCTCAACTCCTAACCAAGTTCAAGTTATGATTTTTACAAGATTTCTAGGGTTTTAGGGTTCTTAAACAAGAAAATTACAAAACAAATGGAAAATGAAAGATCAAATCATGTCCATTTAATCTCACAAACTACATGCCAAACACAATGCAATGCAAAAAGAATCAATGTCCAATTCTTCATGGATAGGCAGAAATGATTTTTTGAACTTTGGATCAAATTAATGCATAAAAATGATTTTAAATCAATGAAAAATTCCCAAAATGCATCAAGATCAAAAAAGAAATTTGGTTTGAAGGTTGGACAATGTTTCTAAATGTCTTAGAACATTTCATGAATTTTTTGGTGATTTTTAAATACCTAAAAGTATTTTTAATAAATTAATTCTCATTAATCAATTAAAAATAAACTTTTAAATATTTAAAAATACTTTTTAAATGCTAAAAATGAAAATAAAAATATTTTTGTTTCTTAAAAATTAATGAAACTTTTGACAAAAATTTTCATAATTTTTAAGCAATTTTTACTATTTTAAATAAATTATGCAAAACAAAATGAATTAAATGAAAATGAAAATGAATTTAAACTGAATTAATGAGAAGTCAGCCAATCCTAGGGACCAGATTCAAACTAAAACGCGCGCGTGTTGACTTGGCGCCAGATCTCACGGCCATCATTCAAACTCAGCTAATCAATGCTTATGCCCTAATCCTGCCGTTAATCACTTTCAGATGACCGGAACAGTGTTCCGGTCATCTTCTCCGTTCACCCCAAACCTCAAACTCCTTCAAAACGCATCTAAAACGAAATCTAAAAACACAGAAATGATTCCCACTCACTCACGAACCAAAACCCCCAATCAAAACATATTTATTTTTCCAGGAATGGCTGAATCGAAGCAAACAAGAACTAGGGCAAAAAAGTTTCAGAGACTAATTAAACTCTCATCTCTCCACCATTTTCAAAACTAAAGATATCAGAGCAATCAATGAAGCATGGAGAACAACTTTAGAACTTAAAAAATGATTTCTGGAAAAAAAGTTCTTGAGCTACCTGAGTTTCGAAGCTTTCACTCTAGCAACTTTCTGACCTCTCCCTTTGATGCAATCCACTCTACTTGGTCCCCTGATGATCCTTGAATGCTTAGAAGGAATTTATGTTGGCTGGTTAAGGAGTTTGAACAGCTCCTGCTCAAGCTCAGTTGAAAATGGTGCCGGTGATTCAGGCTGTTTCAGGCCAATGTGAGTGGTTCTTTGTGATCAGGGTGATGTTTTGAGAAGGTTTGTGGAGTTTGTTCAAGTGTTTGTGGCCTGTGGAGTGAGTTTCGAAAGCTTTGTCTTGGAGAGTGAAAAATGGAAGAGTGATGTTCTTGTTGGTTTCAGGCTTGGGTCTTGTTGGTTTGGGATCAATGAAGCATGGTGAGATGAGTAGTGGAATTTGTTTTAGTGTTTGTGAGTTGTGGAGAGAGATTCGAAGAGTTTTGCTTGAGGGAGTGATTTTGTGAATGTTGTGCTTAGGGCTTGCTTCAGGCTGACTTGATGTCATGTTTAGCTTGCAAATGGATAGTATAAACAACTCCAATTGGTCAGATGATGTGACCTGGCCTGCTGTGATTGGGATGTTCACTTTTGCAAAAAGTCCACTCTTGTGTAAGGAAAGCATGGGCTTGGTTATAGGCTAGTACAAGCATGGGGCTGGTGCAGCATGGTATGTGAGTGAGGCTAGGGTGGTTCAATGGCCAATGCAGCAAGTGGTAAGAAGTATCATGATGGTTTTGCAACTTGGTTATCTTTTGGTTCATATGGAAAGATCTTGCTATACAAGTCATGAACATGAGAAATTCTTGGTCCAAATCTGATTTTTAGGTCACATAGAATGTTTGTGTAATGGTTTGATGTGAACTAGAAGCTATGAATGCCTTGGTACAAAGTTCTTGCAAGTTTCTCATTTGGTGCACATCTTGAAAATTAATGATTTTTGTCAACTTTGTCACACCATAACTTTTGATCCAAGAAGAATTAGATCATGTTCTTGTACTTTTTGAAAAGGGAAAAATGTATTCTACAACTTTCATGACCAAAGTTTTTCCATTTGAAGCTTTTTTGGATCAAAAATCAAGGCTTGAAAAATGGCATAAAATGACATATTCTTGAAAAGTCAACCATGCCCTAAAAAGTCAACTTTGCAAAAACTTCAAATTCTTGATTTTTGTGAACTTCAAACCTCTTCCATGATCAAATAAAGATCAAATACACTCAAAATGATGAAGATCACCCCTTGGTTGGGTCATTGGGGGCCTCAGATGCCCTGATTTTGCACTGACTTGTCCAGAAAGTCAACTCTTGATCAGATGACTTCCCCATGGAATTTCTTCATGAAAATTGATATGCATACTCCCTATACCATATGGAGACCAATGGAAACAAGAATGACCAAAAAATTTGGAGTTATGGCCTCTGAAACCAAAACCCTAATTTTAGGTCAACTGTGCAGTCAAACTTGGCTCTGCATCCATACCAATCCCAGTTCTTGTGATTCTTTGGCATTTTTGACCTTGGGAGAATGTAATATGATGCTTGAACACATGTAGACCCCTTTGAAGTGATTGATGACCCTTGGAGTGGCTCAAGAAGCCTTTGGATTGCTCAGATCACAAACCCTAGGTGCAGATGACTTTGAATCTATGCAGTGAATCAAAAATGAGATATGAGATGATGTGATTGTGTTTATGCATATGAAAATGATCACAAGCCATGGTGTGAATGGGTGAGGGCAAATTTGGGGTGTTTACACTACCTAAGCAAAAAGTTTACCGACTGTGAACAACGTTATTCGGTGCTCGAGAAAACTTGTTGTGCTTTAGCGTGGGCTGCTCGCCGACTAAGGAAGTATATGTTAACCCACACTACTTTATTGATTTCAAAGATGGACCCAGTCAAGTACATTTTTGAGAAGCCAGCACTTACCGGACGGGTTGCAAGATGGCAAATGATCCTCACAGAATATGGCATCCAATACACATCTCAAAAAGCCATCAAGGGCAGTGTACTGTCTGATTATCTTGCTAAGCAACCCATTGATGATTACCAGCCTATGAGATTTGACTTCCCTGATGAAGACATCATGTTCATAAAAGCAAAAGATCATGAAGAGCCTATTCACACTGAAGGGACTGACCCAGAAGAAGAATGGACTATGATGTTTGACGGGGCTGTTAATATGAATGGTCGTGGTGTTGGTGCAGTACTCATTACACCTAAAGGAGTTCACCTGCCTTTCTCGGCAAAACTCACTTTTAACGGCACTAACAACGAAGCTGAATATGAGGCTTGTATTATGGGTCTTGAGGAAGCCATTGACCTCAGGATCAAGACTTTGACTGTGTTCGGAGATTCAGCTCTGGTAATTAATCAAACCAACGGTAAATGGTACATGCACCAGGATCATCTGATACCTTACAGGGATTATACAAGGAGGTTATTGACTTTCTTCACAACGGTCAAGCTTGAGTATATCCCTCGGGACGAGAATCAGTTTGCAGATGCTCTTGCCACCATTTCATCCATGATCAAAGTTCAAGCTGCCAACTTTGTACCTCGGATTTCAGTGTCCAGACTTGACAGACCAGCATATGTGTTCTCAGCAGACATTGTTAAAGATGATAAGCCTTGGTTCCATGATATCAAGTGCTTCTTGGAGGATCAAACATACCCACCTGGGGCATCTTCCAATGATAAGAAGACTTTGAGAAGGCTAGCTGGTAGTTTCTTCCTGAATACTGATGGTTCCCTCTACAAGAGAAACTTTGATATGGTACTCCTCAGATGCGTTGATAGGACAGAAGCAGACTTGTTAATGCACGAAGTGCACAAAGGATCTTTTGGTACCCATGCTGGAGGGCATGCTATGGCTAAAAAGTTGCTAAGGTCAGGCTATTACTGGATCACAATGGATGCCGATTGTTGTGCTTATGCCAGGAAATGCCATAAATGTCAGATTTATACGGATAAAGTGCATGTGCCTCCAAATCCTCTGAATGTGATGTCTTCACCCTGGCCCTTTGCCATGTGGGGCATTGATATGATTGGAAAGATCGAACCGACTGCTTCAAACGGCCACAGATTCATCCTGGTTGCCATTGACTATTTCACCAAGTGGGTCGAAGCAGCTTCATATGCAAATGTTACAAGGCAAGTGGTAGCCCGATTTCTGAAAAGAGATATCATCTGTCGATATGGAGTTCCCGAGCAAATCATTACTGATAATGGTTCCAACTTGAACAACAAAATGATGGCAGAACTGTGTCGGGACTTTAAGATCCAACACCACAATTCTTCTCCTTACAGGCCAAAGATGAATGGCGCTGTTGAGGCAGCAAATAAGAATATCAAGAAGATTGTGCAGAAGATGGTAGTTACCTACAAAGACTGGCATGAAATGTTACCATTTGCCTTGCATTGGTACCGTACGTCAATCAGGACATCCACTGGGGCAACACCATATCAACTTCTGTATGGTATGGAGGTAGTCCTACTTTTTGAGGTTGAATTACCCTCCTTACGGGTATTAATGGATGTTAAGCTGAATGAAGCAGAGTGGGTCTGATCCCGATACGAGCAACTGAATCTGATTGAAGAGAAGAGATTGGCTGCAATCTGTCATGGGCAGCTGTATCAGAAAAGAATGAAGAAAGCCTTCGATCAGAAAGTCAGGCTCCAAGAATACCAAGTAGGAGATCTTGTGCTGAAAAGACTCCTTCCTCCTCATACAGACCACAGGGGCAAATGGACTCCGAACTATGAAGGGCCATTCGTAGTAACGAAAGTTTTCTCTGGTGGAGCACTCATGCTCAGTACTATGGATGGTGAAGACTTCCCGTCCCCTGTGAATTCAGATGCAGTTAAAAAATACTTCGCATAAAGTGACCCGCTGGACATAAAAACAGAATGTAAGTCCAGGCAAAAATAGGGCATCCCGGCGAGTCAAAAACAGAATAAAAGACTCGGGCAAAAATAAGGGAAATAAACAAAAAAATGTACACCCGCTGAGTTGAAAAGCCGCATTGGACAACTCAGGCAAAAATGGGTATCCCGATGGATTGAAAACCCGAAAGGGCGATCCATGCAAAATAAGGGAATAAGCGAACAACTGCATTCTGAATTCGTCTGTATCACTTACAACTTAGTAAGCTTCAAAAGGATCAAGCTTCTTTCAGAATCAGCCTTCTTCAGAAAGCAAGACGAGAAGAATGTCAAATGTCATACGAGTCATAGCCAAAGGGAAGCTCCCTGAAGCGTCATCAACATTGCCAAAACACCTTTTGTTTCTCAATTTGTAGCAATCTCTTCATTTAGGGGATTTGTTTCTTTGACTGTATTTGCCAATTCAGGGCACATGAATTAATAAAATCAGATTTTTCAATCATGTTTCGTCTCGTACATTTTGTTTTCATTTGCATGAATGTCCGATGTCTTTAAAATACTGATTGCATAAATACAGATGCTTTTCTTCTAAAAATACACGTGTGCAGGAAATATACTTACTCCCGGGAGTGTCTAAACTCCTATGATGGAATCCGGTAAGGGATACCTCGGGGTTACTTGTGCGTTTTTCTGTCTTTTCAGGATTGCAGGTATTCAAAGCACAGCATGGGGCATAGAGCTTCACCCCAGCAAGATGCCTAATCATTATCTACTCAGTCTTAGCACCGGAGGTGCTTCCTCCCCAGCCGAGTTGCCCTATTTTATTCCCTCCTCAGCCAAGTGCAGAAGCCAGGAAACCACCTCCCCACAGAGCTTCAGCCTCTATCCAGGAGAGCAATGCCTGAAGATCTCACAACAGAGTGACGAAAGCTTCTACAAACCCCAGTTGGGTCCCTCATTACCAAAGACAGGTCTGTCAGTGACCTATATCCCCAAGCAGAGTCCCATATGTCAGATCTACCAATGATCTCATCCCCAGCTGGGATGTTCGCTTCAAGCAAGATCAACCGGAGGTCTTCGCAGCAACGGGATCCGAATCCCGGGTCGTTATCTTTGCATAATCATAGCATTCGCATCATATTTTCCCCGCAGAGCGTAGCATTCCGTCTAATACGGAGCATTACGGAAAAAATCAAACGTATTGCATAATCATAAGCCATGTTTTAGATCAAACACTTGTAAATACTGGCAATCCAGCAGCGATATACAGAGAAACTCTCCAGATTCAGCTTCGTTGTTAGTGCAGTTGAAAGTGAGTTTTGCCGAGAAAGGCATGTGAACTCCTTTGGGTGTAATGAGTACTGCACCAACACCACGACCATTCATGTTAACAGCCCCGTCAAACATCATAGTCCATTCTTCTTCTGGGTCAGGCCCTTCAGTGTGAATAGGCTCTTCATGATCTTTTGATTTTATGAACATGATGTCTTCATCAGGGAAGTCAAATCTCATAGGCTGGTAGTCATCAATGGGTTGCTCAGCAAGATATTCAGATAGTACATTGCCCTTGATGGCTTTCTGAGAGGTGTACTGGATGTCATATTCCGTGAGAATCATTTGCCATCTTGCAACCCGTCCGGTAAGAGCTGGCTTCTCAAATATGTACTTAACTGGGTCCATCTTTGAGATCAATAGAGTAGTGTGGGTCAGCATATACTGTCTCAGTCGGCGAGCAGCCCACGCTTAAGCACAGCAAGTTTTCTCGAGCAGTGAATAACGCTGTTCACAGTCGGTAAACTTTTTGCTTAGGTAGTATATTGCATACTCTTTTCGACCAGACTCGTCATGCTGGCCCAGCACACACCCCATAGACTCTTCTAATACTGTCAGGTACATTATCAGAGGTCTTCCTTCAACTGGAGGCATAAGGATTGGAGGCTCTTGTAAGTACTCCTTGATCTTGTCAAAAGCCTTCTGGCAATCTTCATTCCACCTGACCGTCTGTTCTTTTCTTAACAGCTTGAACAAGGGTTCACAGGTTGCTGTAAGGTGAGATATGAACCGTGAAATGTAGTTCAATCGACCTAAGAACCCTCGAACTTCTTTCTCAGTTTTCGGTGCAGGCATCTCTTGGATGGCTTTGACTTTATCAGGGTCCACTTCAATCCCTTTCTCGCTTACAATAAATCCCAGCAACTGTAACACCCCAAATTTGCCCTCTTCATTTTAAGCATCATATCACGTCATATTCATCATAACATACCATATCCTTATCATTGTGCATAGAAAAATGAGGCATAACACTCACATGTTCTAGCATAAGGCATATGACCAACCATCTGGGAAAATTTGAAGCACTGCAAGTAAAAATCAAGAGCATGGTGACCTGGCAAGAATCTCGTAGGATCATTTTGCACAAGCCTGGTATCATGTTCAGAGCCCTAGAAAGAGCAGAGGGATCAAAATTTGCTTGAAGCGGTTGATGCAGGTCTATTCTGGAGGGTTCCCACCAAAGGGCGGGAAATTCAAATTTTCCCTGCGTTAACCGGTTAACGCATATGGTTAACCGGTTAACAGCTGCGAAATTTGAATTTCCAGCAGCATTTTCAGCATGTGTGTTTTGGCTCCATTTTCCAATTTTCTGATTTTTTTCATTTGAATTAAATTTGAATTTGAGAGAAGGATCTAGAGCATTTATCCAAGCCTCATTCCAACCCTAAATCCAAATCACTTTCTAAGCTAATGCCAAGCCATATTTTTGGATCCCAAACCAAAATTTTGGGCCCCAAACCTAAACCATATTTATTCCATTTCCCTCCAAACCAAAGCTAATTCCCATCATTTTTCACTCTCATTTTTCTGAATTTTCATTCCTCTCACTCACAATTCTCTCACTTTTCTCTCCCAATTTTCCAAATCACTCAAAGTTCCTCTTTGAAGATCACGCAACCTTGCCTTGAGGTGTGTAGATCTTGGAACTAAACCTCCATTCCTAGCTTCTTTGCATCTTTTTGCTGGTTTTAGTGGAGATTCAGATCTGGTTTGAGATCTAGAAGTGCTTTTGGATCCAAAATTCTGCATCAAGAGCTTGTTCTTGCATTTATTTTGCATGGAGTGTGGAGCTTAGCATCGGATCTTCAAAGTTTTGCACGAGATCTACCGTTTTCAGCTCAATCAACAATTACCAAAGCATACCTCCGCTTTGTAGGTTGGTTAATTTCAGATCCAACTCTGTTTTTAGCTTATTTGCATGTTTGTGCTTTGAACCTACCATGTGTTTGTGTATTTGATTGTGTTGCATGAATTGATTGGTTGATTTGTATCCGGATCCGATTGTTATTGTTCATGAGCATAATGATATGAATTAATGTGAATTGATCTATTTTTCATGTGTAATTGACTGCTGGTCTGGTGCAAGCTTATTTGAATAAGCTGTTTTGAGGTGCTGTTTTCTGCAGGATTTGTTGCTGTTTTGACAGTGTTAACCGGTTAACGCATAGGGTTAACCGGTTAACGCCCCTGTTTTCTGCGTATTTTGTGCAGGTTTGAGCTGGTTAACCGGTTAACGCATTTGGTTAACCGGTTAACCCTGAAGCAGAATGGTTTTTTTAGTGCTGTTTTGAGCTTGTTTGACCCCTTTGCTTGTTCTAATTGCCATGGATCATTGCATGATCATTAAACATGATATTTTAGGGTGATTTGCTTGCTGGTTGATGTATGCTTGCATGTTTTCGACGCGTAAGTCGTGTATTTGCAATGCTTGACATGTTGTTTGATTCTTGTTTACAAGAACCTTTGAGCATGACTAATTCCATGGTTTGTGTTGGTTAATTTGCTGAATTTTTGCTAACATTTCAGGGGCTATGGTAAGTGTGAGATGTGGGAATTGAGTTCCACATCTCCAATTCTCATCTTCCTCTTATGTTTATGTTTGCTAACCCTTTGTTGTTGGGCTTAGGCCTTTCTCATCCCTTCTCCTATATTCTTCTTCTTGCTTCATTAGGATAGAAACCTCATTCACCCCTAGGACATCCATGCATGTGAATATTAGGATTGTTTTAGTTCCCCTTTAGAATTTTTCCTTTGAGATCCTTTGGTGCTCTCTCTCTTCTCATCTTCAAACTTAATTCTAACTCATTTAATAAAGGTTGAGTACTTTCATGTGACATGAGACTTTGCTATGAGATGCTCACATGCGTTCCATTTCGGGGCGAGGTGTGAGTCATCACTCGTGGTGGATAGGTCTTAACATGAGTACCTCACAAAGAAAAGCTAAAAAACACTTCTTAACCATAAAACCACAAAAACACTTAATAATGATAATAGGTTAGTGTGCTTGAGCCTTCACTTGTGGGACTAGCTTTGGGGATTTCCTCCATAGATAGGTGTGCCTCTTGCGCATTCCATTTCGGGATGATGTGAGATGTACACATCCCATTGAGTAAGACTTAGGTACACTCACCTATGCAAACTTTCACTCCTAAAAAGCTTCTAAAAAAAACACCAAACAAACAATAAACGTCTTTCCTTCGGGAATTCTTTTCTCATCTCCTTCGCTCCGTCCGCGAACTTGCTCCTACTTGTCACTTTGCAAGACGGTTACGCACTCGTCGTCCGAGTCTGCAACACCTGAGCAATGGCATAAGCAGTTCAAGCTTTAATTCACAAGCAATTTCCTTTTAGTACCCCTAGTTAGGGGAACTACGGCGTCTCTGATCCTCATTATCCCGATGAGGTACGTAGGCAGCGGGGTAGGGCCCGTTCGAGCACAATCTTTATTTTCCCTACATTTTTCTCTTTGTTTCCTATTTCATTTCTTTTCTCAGTCTATTTTCCAGTTTCTTTTCTTTTCTTTTGCTGCAGCTTTCATACCCTCACCCGTTGAAACAGTTTCTTTTGCAAGCGTGGATCCCGTCGGGTACGGCGGATGATCTGGGGTGCTAATACCTTCCCAGGTCGTAACCGACTCCCGAACTCAGTCTCTTTGGTTCGCAGGACCTGTGTCCTTCCTCTTCTTTTCTTCTGGTTTGTGCAGCATTACCATTCCCTTTCTTCAGGGATAAAAATGCCTGGCTGGCGACTCTTCCTTTCCGCGCCACTTTCGCGTTTGTACCAGGATGGAAATCCCGGGAGCGACAGCTGGCGACTCTGCTGGGGACTGCACACCAGATGATCTCTGGTTCCCTTGTGAGTCTATCCTAGCGCTTGTTTGTTTCTGTTTCCTTGGGTGATGTTTGTTTGATGTGGCTTGTTGTATTGTTGTTTATTCACAGCTTTATTTACAGCTTTATTTACAGTTTTCAGTATTTATTTTCCGCATCATATATCATACTGGACTGTCTGGACTGGTTTTCTGTTTGGTGGGCTTGGGTGATACTGTTTCTGAGAGATAAGCCAAGTACCCGGCTTGAGTGCACCCTAGGATTAGAAGTGGACATATTGTACTCGCATGTGGCATGATGAGTGGCGATGTGTTTCACGCCCAGACTGCGACTGTCTTGGAAATATCTTGTGTGGGGATTTCCTCCACTTCGGGATAGGACCTTGATAGTTATGTGCATCTGGGGACCGATCATTGAGAACCTTTGTGGAAACAACCCTCTCCAGTGGTGACAGTGGCAGACCACATTCTGTGGCAAACCCATTCGCACCCGAGGGTCCACTGGGAACTCGCATAGGATGGCCTGGTTCTCTTATAGGAACTCAGTCAAAGCATCTGGTCGTATGACAATAGTACTGTATCCTACGGGCCGAATGTACTATTGTTTCTCGATTTCAGCGCTTGAGGCTGGGGACTTATAAGGGATGCTTGTTTTTCCCGGACTCAGCTGAGGCCTCCCTGCGTAGTACATAATGCCTAACCGATTCCCTGATTTGGTCATGAGCCATTTCTCGGAGATGGTGAAAGTATTATTGCTATTCGGCTTTGAGAGTCCGTGATGTTTGACCCGGAGCACACCCGTGAGATTGGGGATGGGCTTACAGGTTTGCAGGAACCCTTGACCTCATCATACCCTTGTTATCAGTGCAGTTCATGTTATGATACAGTTACTTTGGTTCCGGAGTTCTGGTTTTCTGGTTCTGGTATTCGTGATACTGTGGTCCTGAGATTTTCTTCAGAGGGCTGTGATTATCAGAGAGTGTGACTCAGTGGGCTTTTGGTTTGTCAGTTATTCAGAGGGACCTTGTCAGTGGCCAGACTCCAGATGGTCTCAGATGATCATATGTCCTTGCATTTGCATCTGCATTGCATCATTGCATCATTAATCATTGTTTTGTTTGCATTCACAGGTTCATATCTCTGCTTCCGGTTCCGGTATTCTCTTCAAAGATGGAAGATCCTCGCAAGCAGAATATTCACTTCAAGTTCTTTGATATCAAAGTTGATTTGTTGAGAAAGATGGTAAAGCTGATTACACCCAACCAGGTAGAGAGATTCAGAAAGGCTTACGGGAGTATTCTTGATGTGGTGATAGAGTTAGATTCTTCAGAAAGGAGTGCCATTCATACATTGCTTCAGTATTATGATCCTCAGCTCCGTTGCTTCACCTTTCCTGATTTCCAATTGGGCCCTATGCTGGAGGAGTATGCTTTGATCCTGGGTGTGCCCGTTCAAGATCAGATTCCTTTCAACTCTGAGATGAGTAGACCAGCACCTGAAGCTATTGCTGAGGCTCTTTATTTGAGCCCTGCTACTGTGAAGTCTTTGACGATTATTAAAGGAGGTGTGTCTGGGTTTTCTTTGGAGGTTCTGGTAAAGAAGGCGGAAGAATTGGCTGTTGAAGAGGAATGGGATGCTGTCTGTGCTATCTTGGCTCTTTCTATCTATGGTATCATCTTGTTTGCTGATATGGAGAAGTTCGTAGATATAAATGCCATACATCTCTTTTTGCTGAAGAATCCTGTGCCTACCTTACTCGGGGATTTGTATTACTCGGTTCATTACAAGACTGAGAAGAAGAGGGGAGGTTTGGTCCGTTGCTGTGCTCCGTTATTTCACATGTGGTTCATGAGGCATTTGCCTGGTACGGGAGTGTTTAGTGACCATAGTTTGATATGGGCTCAGAAGCTGGAAAAGTTGTTGGCCAAGGATGTTAGATGGTTCACTCAAAGGCTGCAAGGGGCACGTTTTATCACCAGCTGCGGAAGTTATCATAGTGTGCCTTTGTTGGGAATAACTGGAGGGATTAATTACAATCCAATCTTGTTAAGAAGACAGTTAGGATACGCTTTGAGAGATGTGCCTGAAGATTTGAAGCTGACCCCCATTTTCTACTTCTCCGTGAAAGATAATGCGTCCTTAGTGAGGAAGGTTGCTGGAGCTTGGAAGAACATCAAAGGAGAAGGAATAGCTAGTTTCGGGAAGTGTAACAATCAGACATTCCCAGAGTACGAAGCTTGGTTGAAGAACAGAGCCAGAAAAGTTTTGCTACCATTTTCAGCACCAGTTGCTGAGTCCATTGATACTGTGCCTTTAGAGGAATTCCAGAAGTTAGAAGCTCAGTTACATGCAGTTAGAGTTGAAAATACTGAGATGGTAAGCTTGTATCACCAAGCTAACAGGGCCAAGAAGGAAGCTGAGGAGAAGCTGCTGAAGGTACAGATGACTTTGGAGGTTAAGGAGAAGGACTTTGCAGGAAAAGAAGCACATTTCCACAGATTAGGGATGATGGAAGCCCAAAGAGAAGTTGAGCGCAAGAAAAAGTCAAAGACCCTTAGAGATGCTCGTCAGTCTATTGTCTGGTTGAAGGGACAAAGAGAGCAAGATTTGAAGCGATATAAAGAAAAAGAAGAGTTCTTTGAGACTCAGATGGCTTACAAGAAAGAAGAGGTGGAGCAGGCCCACAGGATTCGCAGAGAGAAGACTCAACAGCTCGCAGACAGTCAACAAGCCCTCGAAGCAGCACTCAAAGAGATTGAAGACCTCAAGTTGATGGCAGGAGTCAAGAAGGTCAGGTCTGATGATGGAGTTTCAGGATCCTCAGGTGGCGGTTATGCTTCTTAGTTTGTTTTCTTTGTATTTGGATTACCTGCAGGCATGTTGTAGGAGTCCTAGCTGTTTGTTTATCCTTTGTAAGAACTCGTACTCTATGAGGAATTCTGTTTTATTGTGCCTAATGAGCTGATCTATGTTATGATGTGCCTCGCTATTTCTTGGTTTGCTTGCTATTATGGTTTGAATGTGGTTTCCCGCAAAGGTTTCTGAAAGTCGAGGATCAGTGCCCATCTGGTTTTCTCTGCTAAATACCGGAACCGGGGCATAAATGATCTGTGATTGGAAACATAAACAACTGCATTGCATCCATATAACTTGTTTGTTGTTTTGCAGGTGTTGCATCAGATACTAATGTGTTTTGTGATAACAGGCACTATAGCTCCTCGCAAAGTCCGAGAACAACCAGCAGTGCACAGATACCCAACCAAGATTAACAGAGAGCGGGCCATGGATCAAATGCAGGCAGATTTGGCAGATTTAAGGCAGAGGATGGATAACTTCATGACGTTAATGGCCGGCATGGGGCAGAATCAAGAACGTTTGCGAGAGATGGTTGAAAATCAGAACAGAAATGCTGCTGCTGCTGCTAATGCTGATAATCATACCGGTGCGGGCGCACGTCAGGGTGGACCTCAGGTTATACAACCAGGGGCGACAACAGTCAATGACGGGATGCACAACATTCATGTGGACCACCAGGATGACCAGTTCACTTTGCTTGATGAAGCCGAAGGTCAGGGGGTAGAAATGAACAAGAGGTTTGAAGAGATGGCCGAGCAAATCAAGGCTATTCAGTCCCAGAGTTCTTTGGGATTCGATATAACAGACTTGGGTTTGGTTCCGGGAGTCAGGATTCCGTATAAATTCAAAGTTCCTACTTTCGAGAAGTATAACGGCACTGCTTGCCCAAAGACCCATCTGCAATCGTATGTTGGGAGAATTGCTGCGCATACGGACGATGAAAAACTATGGATGTATTACTTTCAGGACAGCTTGGTGGGAGCTTCCCTTGAGTGGTACATGAAACTCAGCAGGGTCAATGTCAAGAGCTGGAAAGATCTTGCTGAAGCCTTTGTGAGGCAGTACCAGTATAACATGGACATGGCTCCGAATCGCACCCAATTGCAACATATGGCTCAGACAGCAAAAGAAGGCTTCAAAGAATACGCTCAGAGGTGGCGTCAGCTAGCTGCCAGGGTGCAACCGCCACTGTTAGAGAATGAGATGGCCGATATGTTTATGGGTACCCTCCAAGGAGTATTTCTTGAAAGACTGGCGTCGAGTTCTGCTACAAAATTCAACGATATTGTCATTGCAGGAGAAAGGGGTTGAAACGCTGTTGAAAATGGGGAAGATACAAGACCCAGGGGCTAGTAGTTCAAATGGAGTGAGGAAAGCTTTTAGCGGACCTCCGAGAAGGCGAGAAGGCGAGACCAATGCTGTATTCGGCCGAAGCCAGGGCCGTGGTTACAGAAGACCTTATGAGCATGTGGCTGCTGTCACCATTCCTGCAGCTCCCGTACAACAGGTGCTACCTCCACCACAACCACAACAACAACAACAGCAACCTAGAGCCAACTACCAGCAAAGGCCATATCAGCCGAGGCAGGCTCGCCCAGATAACAGGGTGATTGAAGCTATTCCGATGACATATGCTGCCTTGTTGCCGAGACTACTAGACTTGAACCTTATTCAATTGAGGACTTTGGCACCACCACCTCCTGGAGAGCTTCCAGCTGGTTATGATGTCAACGCGCGATGCGCTTTTCATTCAGGGGCACCCGGGCACTCAACCGAGAAGTGCAGGGCGCTACATCACAAAGTTCAAGATCTCGTGGATTCAAAGGCAATCAACTTTGCGCCACCACCGAATATCAACTCGAACCCTATACCTAATCATGGAGGGGCAAGAGTTAATGCTGTTGAGCGTGATGACAAGCTGAGTTTGGTACTGAGTATTGATGAGGTCAAGACACCATTGAAGGTGGTGAAAGAGAGACTGTTGAAAGGTCAAGTGTTTCCTGGTTGTTCTCTCGATTGTGAAGACTGTGCAAGTGCTGTGAGTGGCTGCGAGAAATTGAAGACGGGTTTGCAAGAGTTGATTGATGATGGATCTTTGCAATTTAGCAAGATTAGTAGTGAAAAGGCTGATGATGTGTCGACCATTACTATCTTCTACGATGAAGCTGATACGCCCGTCAGACAAGGGCCAGTTACCGTTTACGCTCCTCAGATTAGTCCTGTGACTATAACTGTACCTGGGCCAGTGCCGTATAATGATGATAGAGCCATTCCGTGGCATTATGGTTCTGATGTCTATGTGGCGGGACAGAAGATGGAGAGTAGACCTACTGCTGACTTGACTATTGAAAATGTGGGAGGTGTTGGAGGTTTTACTCGAAGTGGCCGTTTATTTGCTCCCCCTGCATTGAGAAAAGATCCCGAGGCCGAAGCTTTATCCAAAGACAAAGGAAAGCAGACTGTGAATGATGAGTCGAATACTCCTGTGGCTGGGCAGGGGACGTTTGAGAAAGAGGTAGAGGAGTTCATGAAGATCATCAAAAGGAGTGACTATAAGGTGGTTGACCAACTGAATCAGACACCTTCAAAGATTTCTATCTTGTCACTGTTGATGTGCTCTCCCGCGCACCGAGAAGCCTTGCTGAAAGTACTTCAAATGGCTTATGTTCCTCAAGAGATTACGGTCAATCAACTTGAAGCTGTTGTTGGAAGTGTCAATGCTAGCCATGGCTTGGGCTTCACTGACAGAGATCTCACTTTGGAGGGAAGAAATCACAATAAAGCACTGCATATCACGATGGAATGTAAGGGTGCTGTGTTATCTCATGTTCTTGTGGACACAGGCTCTTCTTTGAACGTGCTCCCGAAAAAGGCGTTGATGAAGCTTGACATTGACGGGATTGTCCTGACGCCGAGTGATCTGGTGGTTAAAGCTTTCGATGGTTCAAGAAGATCAGTTTTCGGAGAGGTTGAGTTGCCTGTTAAGATAGGCTCTCAAGTCTTTAAGAGTGTCTTCTATGTCATGGATATCCAGCCTGCGTATAGTTGCTTGTTGGGCAGACCGTGGATACATGCAGCTGGAGCTGTCACCTCAACTCTACACCAGAAGCTTAAGTATGTGGTGGACGGCCAAGTCATCACAGTTTGCGGAGAAGAAGATATATTTGTCAGCCATTTGTCGACATTTAAATACGTAGAAATGGACGGAGAAATTCACGAGACTTTGTGCCAAGCTTTTGAGGCAGATGTCAGTATCTTGACTCCGGTTAAGAAAAACAAAGAAGGCACGTCAATTCATTCTTACCGGGAAGCAAAAGAGGTCGTCCAATCAGGCAATGCCCAAGGCTGGGGCAAGCTATTGGAGGTGGAAAAGAAGGGTGACAAATTTGGCTTAGGGTATCAACCTGGAGGGTCTAATCAGAGTGGTAAAGTTATCTCATTCACAAGTGCTGGGTTGCTCAACCGTGATCAAATCTGTATGGCAAGTCAAGACGGAGATAGTGACCGAGACTGGGACAACAATTGGATCCGCCCGTGTGCACCCGGCGAGGAGCTAGGAAATTGGTCTGCTGAAGACATTGTTCAAGTCACCTGGCTCTCAAAGTAATTGTTTTGTTTCCTTTTTATTAGCATACTGCATTGTCAAGTCCAGCATTCTGCCCAAGATGCTTGGATCCATTGTGTTGGGCCACCATGTTTTGTATCGCATTGTTATTTTGCTATGAAATAAAAGGACATTTTCAGACAAACTGTGTTCCCTGTCTTTGTTTTAAAACTTTTTCACAAAAAAACAATATAAAAATGGCAATGTGTTTTTTTTCATTTTTTTGCTTTGTGTTAGCGTCTCTTTTTCAAAATAAGCAGATTCTGAATGAGCACATCATTTGTGCAGTGCCGATCATCCGGATTCCACGGATAACGTTCCTGCTATGACTATGCATGACTTTGATAATCCAGTCTACCAAGATGATGAAGGGGTTGAGGAAGACTGTGACCTCCCTGAAGAGTTGGTCAGATTGTTGAAACAAGAGGAACGGGTTATTCAGCCTCATCAAGAAGAGATTGAGACCATCAACATTGGCAGTGAAGATGCAAAGAAAGAAATCAAGATAGGGGCCAATCTGCAGGCCGACGTCAAACAAGAGTTGATCAGTATGCTGAGAGAGTATGTGGATATCTTTGCTTGGTCATATCAAGATATGCCAGGTTTAGATACCGACATCGTGATGCATAAGCTACCCCTGAGAGAAGATTGTCCTCCTGTAAAGCAAAAGTTGAGAAGAACTCGCCCGGATATGGCGATGAAGATTAAAGAGGAGGTGCAAAAGCAGTGGGATGCCGGATTCCTTGCCGTGACTAGTTACCCGCCTTGGGTAGCTAATATTGTACCAGTACCTAAGAAGGACGGCAAGGTCCGGATGTGCGTTGACTATAGAGATTTGAACAGAGCAAGCCCGAAGGATGATTTTCCGTTGCCACACATCGACGTGTTGGTCGACAATACTGCTCAATTCTCAGTGTTCTCCTTCATGGATGGATTCTCCGGTTATAATCAGATAAAAATGGCGCCGGAAGACATGGAGAAGACAACGTTCATTACCCCGTGGGGGACATTCTGCTACAAGGTCATGCCCTTCGGTCTGAAGAATGCTGGGGCAACTTATCAACGGGCGATGGTCACATTGTTCCATGACATGATCCACAAGGAGATCGAATGTTATGTGGATGATATGATTGCAAAGTCCAAAGACGAAGAGGAGCATTTGGTTAATTTGAAGAAGTTGTTCGACAGATTGATCAAGTATAAGCTGCGGTTGAATCCGAACAAGTGCACCTTCGGGGTGCGTTCCGGAAAATTGCTGGGTTTCATTGTAAGCCAAAGGGGAATTGAGGTAGATCCTGCTAAAGTGAAAGCTATTCAAGATATGCCTGCACCAAAGACAGAAAAAGAAGTGCGCGGGTTCTTAGGTAGATTGAACTACATTTCTCGGTTCATATCTCACCTAACTGCCACGTGCGAACCGATATTCAAACTGCTAAGAAAGGAGCAGACGGTCAGGTGGAATGATGATTGCCAAAGGGCTTTCGACAAAATAAAGGAATATTTGCAGGAACCTCCAATTCTGATGCCTCCGGTGGAGGGGAGACCGTTAATCATGTACTTGACCGTGCTAGAGGGGTCGATGGGGTGTGTGCTCGGCCAACATGACGAGTCTGGTCGAAAAGAGTACGCCATTTATTACCTTAGCAAAAAGTTTACCGACTGTGAATCCCGATACTCACTGCTCGAGAAAACTTGCTGCGCTTTGGTATGGGCTGCTCGCCGACTGAGGCAGTATATGTTGACCCACACCACACTTCTCATTTCCAAGATGGATCCTATCAAGTACATCTTTGAGAAACCAGCATTGACCGGAAGGGTTGCTAGATGGCAGATGATTTTAACTGAATACGACATCCAGTACACTTCTCAGAAAGCCATCAAGGGAAGTGTATTGTCGGAATACCTTGCTCAGCAACCTCTTGAGGATGACTATCAGCCGATGAGATTTGATTTCCCTGATGAGGACATCATGTACCTCAAAACAAACGATTATGAGGAACCACTTCCGGAGGAGGGGCCTGACCCTGAATCCAAATGGAAGTTGATGTTTGATGGGGCCGTCAATATCAATGGTCGTGGAGTTGGTGCCGTACTCATTACTCCTGAAGGTGTTCACTTACCCTTCGCTGCCAGAATTACTTTTGGCTGCACCAACAATGAAGCGGAATACGAGGCGTGTATAATGGGAATAGAGGAGGCAATTGATCTTCGGATTAAGAACCTCGATATATTCGGAGATTCAGCCCTCGTCATTAACCAAATTACCGGCAAGTGGTATACACATCAAGAGCATCTAGTTCCGTACAGGGATTATGCTAGAAAACTGTTGACATTCTTCACAACAGTTGAACTCAAATACATACCACGCGACGAAAATCAATTTGCCGATGCTTTGGCTACTCTCTCTTCGTCGATTAAAGTCATGTGTTGGAACTTTGTGCCCAGAATTGACATCTCCAGGCTTGACTCTCCAGCTTATGCCTTCTCTGTAGACGCCGTGTCTGACGAGAAACCTTGGTATTTCGATATCAAGTTATTCCTGGAGAAGCAAGAATACCCAACAGGGGCATCTTCCAAAGACAAAAAGACCTTGAGACGACTTGCTGCTAGTTTCTTCTTGAACACAGACGGGGTTTTGTACAAAAGGAACTTCGACATGGTTTTGCTCAGATGCGTGGATAGACACGAAGCAAGCCTGTTGATGCAGGAAGTCCATGAAGGATCTTTTGGTACCCATGCAGGAGGGCACGCCATGGCAAAGAAACTGCTGAGATCAGGGTATTACTGGATGACAATGGATGCAGATTGTTGTTCATTCGCTCGAAAATGCCACAAGTGCCAAATATATGCAGATAAAGTGCATGTTCCTCCTAATCCACTCAACATCATGTCATCTCCTTGGCCTTTCTCTATGTGGGGCATTGACATGATTGGGAAGATTGAGCCAACTGCTTCGAACGGTCATCGCTTCATCCTGGTCGCGATTGATTACTTTACCAAGTGGGTAGAAGCAGCGTCTTATGCCAATGTCACTCGTCAAGTGGTGGCAAGATTTCTGAAAAGGGATATCATATGCAGATATGGAGTGCCCGAAAGGATCATTACTGATAATGGTTCTAATCTCAACAATAAGATGATGGCAGACTTATGTCGGGACTTCAAAATACAGCATCACAATTCTTCTCCTTACCGACCAAAGATGAATGGTGCGGTAGAGGCAGCTAACAAGAATATCAAGAAGATTGTGCAGAAAATGGTTGTCACCTACAAAGATTGGCATGAGATGCTACCGTTTGCTTTGCATGGGTATCGAACGTCGGTCAGGACGTCGACAGGGGCAACTCCCTTCTCTCTGGTGTATGGTATGGAAGCAGTCCTGCCTGTTGAAGTAGAGATTCCTTCACTGCGTGTGATGATGGACGTCAAACTGGATGAGGCTGAATGGGTGCGTGCTCGTTACGATCAGCTATGTCTAATTGAGGAAAAGAGATTAGCGGCTATCTGTCATGGTCAGCTTTATCAGAGGAGAATGAAGCGGGCATTCGACCAACGAGTATGTACTCGAGAGTATCGAGTGGGAGAGCTTGTATTGAAGAGAATTGTTCCTCCAGGTTCAGATAACAGGGGCAAATGGACCCCAAACTACGAAGGACCATTCATAGTGAAGAAAGTATTCTCAGGAGGAGCGCTGATGCTCACCACTATGGATGGAGAAGACTTCCCATCTCCTGTTAACTCGGACGCAGTTAAAAAATACTTCGCATAAAGAGACCCGCTGGACACAAAAACAGAATGTAAGTCCAGGCAAGAAAAGGGCATCCCGGCGAGCTAAAAACAGAATAAAAAGCTCGGGCAAAAATTAGGGAAATAAATGAATAAAAAAATGTACACCCGCTGAGTTGAAAAGCCACATTGGACAGCTCAGGCAAAAAAGGGTATCCCGGTGGATTGAAAACCCGAGAGGGCGATCCACGCAAAATAAGGGAATAAGCGAACAACTGTGGTCCGAGTTATCTGAATCACCTCATCGTTTCGTACAGTTTGACAATATCAGAAGGATAGGAAGCAGTCCCCTTGTCCTCTCAGAAAGCCGAAACAGAATGGAAAGTCTTGAAGACATGCAGGTCATAGCAGAAATGGAACTCCTTGGAATGCCGTGTACATTGCCATTAGGATAGTTTCTTTTCTCAATTTCTTTAGTGGCTACCTCTTTTCAGGTGGTTGCTTCCTGATGTAAATCTTTGCCTATTCAGAGGCCATCCAATAAAATAATATTCAGTCAAAAAGCTGTGTGTGTTTATTTTTGTTTGCAAAATGTCCTGAATTTTTGGCAAAAATAGCATTGCGTCTAAACATGGTGATAATCTTGAAAAAAAACTGACATGCAGGGAAACTGTAACCCTCTTTGAGTGTCGGGTGACGATGGATGAACCGATCATTCCATGCAAATCCCCGGGACACACGTGTGTCTTCTGTTGTTGCAGGTTGCAGGATGGCGTCGCATTCTCTCAAGCAATTTACTCTTCCCCAGTAGAGTATTCCCCAAGCATAGATTTCTTTTCCCAGCAGGTATCTGAAGCCTGGCGTCCCCGGCAGAGATTTTCCTCCAACCAAGCCTTGGCAGCAGCCCAAGCAAGCTTTTCTTCCCCAGTGAAGTATCAGTCCATTATATCCCCAGTGGAGTATATCCGGCAGGTGCCGGAAAGCCTGTCATTACCAGAGGTGGAATTGACCGTATTCTGTCCCCAGCAAGAGTCCTTGCCTATCAGGTACCCGAAAGCCTGATATCCCCTCAGAGTCTTGAATCATCAGATGCTCTCCCCAGCCAGAGTATTTGCCCAAGAAGCTTTCCCAGCCAAGTCTGAAGATGTTCCTGTCCCCACAGAGTTCATATTTGATTTTCACCTCCGTCAGTGAAATATTTCTCAGCCAAGGTGCCATACTTTGGGTATTTGATGATACAGTCGGGTATTCATCACCTCAGTCGGAGTGGAGTGTCCAGACCTCTTGACTTGTCTTCCCCTGCAGAGTTGTATCTCCTGTTGCCGACCAGGCATGCGTCTGTTGCTCGTCCGCAATCTTCAACACTCATATGTGTTATCCCTAAGCCAGTTTTCCCCAGCAAGGATATATCATGCTTTATTGCTGCTCGTCTGCATCTTTCAACACTCGTATGTGTTAGCTCTGTGGTATTGCTCGTTTGCTTTCCCCAGTAGAGTCTATATATACTAACACTCGTCTGTGCTCGCATCTTTATTTGATGCTCATCCTCTTTCAGCACTCGTCCGTGCCTGTTGCTTATCTAGTGCTCATCTGCACGCCTCAACACTCGTCTGTGTTCTGATATGATATTTGTTGTTGCTCGTCTGCAACCTCCCAGCACTCGTCCGTGTTTGGTATTGGATCCTTCGCTGCGCTCGTCTGTGCCTTGATATGTATTCTCTTTTGTTGCTCGTCTGCAACGGTGCAGCACTCGTCTGTGTTTGTTTGAAGCTCGTCTGCTTTTATCCCCCAGAAGTCGTTTGTGTTCTGAAGCTCGTCTGCTTTGCCTAGATACTCGTCTGTATCATCCTCAGCACTCGTCTGTGCTAGCTTGCGCCTGAATGTGAAGATTTGCTGTTTACCCTGATATTTCTGTGACTACTTCAAATGCTCGTCTGTGTTTGAATTTCTGGTATTCGTCTATACCAGTGGCTGATACTCGTCTGTATCATTGTCTGAAACGCTCGGTTGTGTTTCTCAGATCATCGTCTGATACTCGTCTGTATCATTGACTTAGGGCACTCGTCTGTGTTATCTTGATGATCATCCAATACTCGTCTGTATTGAAGAGGTTTCGAATCCTGACAGTGGGAATTAAATGTCGAAATGGTTACCGGTCCTGGCGTAACAGGTAAATCCGAAGGAGGCTCGTCTGTCTCAAGCACCAATTATGGTTGCTGCACCTGGCGTAACAGGTTTGCTCAGAAGACTCGTCTGTCTTATACCATATATCCGCGGATAATATATGAAGAAGGTTCGTCTACCTTGATCGCATGTCTATCCCACAGACTTATATGCATTCCCGGAGCTTGCGTAAGGGTTATCCGAAGAAGACTCGTCCGTCTTATTCCACTTATCTGCGTAAGGATTAGTGAAGGAGATTCGTTTATCTCAGGCTACTTTGAAGTTCTTTAAGGGCTCGTCCGCTCTCTGCACCTGACGTCACAGGGTTGTTAGAAGACTCGCCTGTCTCAGATTATTGTCTTGAAGTGTTGGAGGACTCGTCTGTCCAGCTCCTGGCGTCACAGGTCATTCAAAGACTCGTCTGTCAACAAGATGGTATTCCAGATATCAGTTTCAACTTGGAAGAAGCTCGTCTGCTCTTTCTCCCCTGCAGTTCCCAGAGCGTCATTTGGTCGGGTTTATTTCCCAGTGTTGCATTCTTCGTCAGAGTGCAAATTTCAGGTCTTCTTGGTATTCAATCACAGTTTATCTCGAATGTCTGATAGCCGTTGCTCTCATCCTTTTCAGATTAACAGCTGATTGAATAGGGGCAGCTGTAACACCCCAAATTTGCCCTCTTCATTTTAAGCATCATATCACGTCATATTCATCATAACATACCATATCCTTATCATTGTGCATAGAAAAATGAGGCATAACACTCACATGTTCTAGCATAAGGCATATGACCAACCATCTGGGAAAATTTGAAGCACTGCAAGTAAAAATCAAGAGCATGGTGACCTGGCAAGAATCTCGTAGGATCATTTTGCACAAGCCTGGTATCATGTTCAGAGCCCTAGAAAGAGCAGAGGGATCAAAATTTGCTTGAAGCGGTTGATGCAGGTCTATTCTGGAGGGTTCCCACCAAAGGGCGGGAAATTCAAATTTTCCCTGCGTTAACCGGTTAACGCATATGGTTAACCGGTTAACAGCTGCGAAATTTGAATTTCCAGCAGCATTTTCAGCATGTGTGTTTTGGCTCCATTTTCCAATTTTCTGATTTTTTTCATTTGAATTAAATTTGATTTTGAGAGAAGGATCTAGAGCATTTATCCAAGCCTCATTCCAACCCTAAATCCAAATCACTTTCTAAGCTAATGCCAAGCCATATTTTTGGATCCCAAACCAAAATTTTGGGCCCCAAACCTAAACCATATTTATTCCATTTCCCTCCAAACCAAAGCTAATTCCCATCATTTTTCACTCTCATTTTTCTGAATTTTCATTCCTCTCACTCACAATTCTCTCACTTTTCTCTCCCAATTTTCCAAATCACTCAAAGTTCCTCTTTGAAGATCACGCAACCTTGCCTTGAGGTGTGTAGATCTTGGAACTAAACCTCCATTCCTAGCTTCTTTGCATCTTTTTGCTGGTTTTAGTGGAGATTCAGATCTGGTTTGAGATCTAGAAGTGCTTTTGGATCCAAAATTCTGCATCAAGAGCTTGTTCTTGCATTTATTTTGCATGGAGTGTGGAGCTTAGCATCGGATCTTCAAAGTTTTGCACGAGATCTACCGTTTTCAGCTCAATCAACAATTACCAAAGCATACCTCCGCTTTGTAGGTTGGTTAATTTCAGATCCAACTCTGTTTTTAGCTTATTTGCATGTTTGTGCTTTGAACCTACCATGTGTTTGTGTATTTGATTGTGTTGCATGAATTGATTGGTTGATTTGTATCCGGATCCGATTGTTATTGTTCATGAGCATAATGATATGAATTAATGTGAATTGATCTATTTTTCATGTGTAATTGACTGCTGGTCTGGTGCAAGCTTATTTGAATAAGCTGTTTTGAGGTGCTGTTTTCTGCAGGATTTGTTGCTGTTTTGACAGTGTTAACCGGTTAACGCATAGGGTTAACCGGTTAACGCCCCTGTTTTCTGCGTATTTTGTGCAGGTTTGAGCTGGTTAACCGGTTAACGCATTTGGTTAACCGGTTAACCCTGAAGCAGAATGGTTTTTTTAGTGCTGTTTTGAGCTTGTTTGACCCCTTTGCTTGTTCTAATTGCCATGGATCATTGCATGATCATTAAACATGATATTTTAGGGTGATTTGCTTGCTGGTTGATGTATGCTTTCATGTTTTCGACGCGTAAGTCGTGTATTTGCAATGCTTGACATGTTGTTTGATTCTTGTTTACAAGAACCTTTGAGCATGACTAATTCCATGGTTTGTGTTGGTTAATTTGCTGAATTTTTGCTAACATTTCAGGGGCTATGGTAAGTGTGAGATGTGGGAATTGAGTTCCACATCTCCAATTCTCATCTTCCTCTTATGTTTATGTTTGCTAACCCTTTGTTGTTGGGCTTAGGCCTTTCTCATCCCTTCTCCTATATTCTTCTTCTTGCTTCATTAGGATAGAAACCTCATTCACCCCTAGGACATCCATGCATGTGAATATTAGGATTGTTTTAGTTCCCCTTTAGAATTTTTCCTTTGAGATCCTTTGGTGCTCTCTCTCTTCTCATCTTCAAACTTAATTCTAACTCATTTAATAAAGGTTGAGTACTTTCATGTGACATGAGACTTTGCTATGAGATGCTCACATGCGTTCCATTTCGGGGCGAGGTGTGAGTCATCACTCGTGGTGGATAGGTCTTAACATGAGTACCTCACAAAGAAAAGCTAAAAAACACTTCTTAACCATAAAACCACAAAAACACTTAATAATGATAATAGGTTAGTGTGCTTGAGCCTTCACTTGTGGGACTAGCTTTGGGGATTTCCTCCATAGATAGGTGTGCCTCTTGCGCATTCCATTTCGGGATGATGTGAGATGTACACATCCCATTGAGTAAGACTTAGGTACACTCACCTATGCAAACTTTCACTCCTAAAAAGCTTCTAAAAAAAACACCAAACAAACAATAAACGTCTTTCCTTCGGGAATTCTTTTCTCATCTCCTTCGCTCCGTCCGCGAACTTGCTCCTACTTGTCACTTTGCAAGACGGTTACGCACTCGTCGTCCGAGTCTGCAACACCTGAGCAATGGCATAAGCAGTTCAAGCTTTAATTCACAAGCAATTTCCTTTTAGTACCCCTAGTTAGGGGAACTACGGCGTCTCTGATCCTCATTATCCCGATGAGGTACGTAGGCAGCGGGGTAGGGCCCGTTCGAGCACAATCTTTATTTTCCCTACATTTTTCTCTTTGTTTCCTATTTCATTTCTTTTCTCAGTCTATTTTCCAGTTTCTTTTCTTTTCTTTTGCTGCAGCTTTCATACCCTCACCCGTTGAAACAGTTTCTTTTGCAAGCGTGGATCCCGTCGGGTACGGCGGATGATCTGGGGTGCTAATACCTTCCCAGGTCGTAACCGACTCCCGAACTCAGTCTCTTTGGTTCGCAGGACCTGTGTCCTTCCTCTTCTTTTCTTCTGGTTTGTGCAGCATTACCATTCCCTTTCTTCAGGGATAAAAATGCCTGGCTGGCGACTCTTCCTTTCCGCGCCACTTTCGCGTTTGTACCAGGATGGAAATCCCGGGAGCGACAGCAACTTACCGGATCGCACCCCGAATGTGCATTTGTTGGGGTTCAGCTTCAGTTGGTACTTCCTCAGACGCTTGAATAGTTTCAGCAGGTTCACCAGGTGGTCTTCTTCAGTAAGGGACTTGGCGATCATGTCATCCACATAACATTCTATTTCTTTATGGATCATATCGTGGAATAATGTCACCATAGCCCGTTGATATGTTGCACCAGCGTTCTTCAATCCAAATGGCATCACCTTGTAACAGAACGTGCCCCAAGGTGTGATGAATGTTGTTTTCTCCATGTCTTCAGGTGACATTTTAATCTGATTGTATCCTGAAAATCCATCCATAAAGGAGAATACCGAGAACTGAGCCGTGTTATCCACCAATACATCAATGTGAGGTAATGGGAAGTCATCTTTCGGGCTGGCTCTGTTCAGATCCCGGTAGTCGACACACATCCTTACTTTGCCGTCTTTCTTAGGTACAGGTACTATGTTAGCAACCCACGGCGGATAGCTAGTCACAGCAAGGAACCCGGCGTCCCACTGCTTTTGTACCTCTTCTTTGATCTTCATTGCCATGTCTGGGCGAGTACGGCGCAGTTTCTGTTTAACCGGTGGGCATTCTTCTCTCAAAGGCAGCTTGTGCACAACAATGTCGGTGTCCAACCCTGGCATATCTTGATAAGACCAAGCAAACACGTCCACATATTCTTGAAGCAGATCAATCAGTTGTCTCTTCACTGAGTCTTGCAGGCAGGCCCCGATTTTAACCTCTTTCACGTCTTCATCTGTACCAAGATTAATCACTTCAACCTCTTCCTGGTGAGGAGTAATAACCGTTTCCTCTTGTCTCAACAACCTGGCTAGCTCTTCAGGAAGCTCATATTCTTCTTCAACCCCTTCATCAGCTTGATTGATTGGATTGTCAAAGTCATACGAAGTCATAGCCGTGCTGTTGTCGGTGCTGTCTGGAAGGCACTCTCTGCAAGGGTTCAGTTTGTTCATTTTAGTGATTGATTTTAATCTTGTTTTAAAAAGTGAAATAAAGTTATCATTTTGAAAACATCGCCATTTATTTTTTTGTACAAAGAGAAAAATGGAAAAACAGTGAGCAGAAAAGAAAAAGACTCATTTGCAAAAAGATGTCTGATATTTCATTGATTAATCTTGTTTGCACAAAAAGTACAGATGGCCCGATTACAAAATGAGTCTTGTCATCTTGGGCAAGATGCAAGACTTTGATGCATGCTATAAAAATACAGGAAATAATAATTACTCTGCATGAGTAACTCTTATAATTTCCTGGGAAGACCAGTTTGAGATACTGCTCCCCGGGATCTTTGGACGAATCCAATTCTCCAGATTGCGCTCCTCTTCCAGCTCGTCTTCCAAATTGTTGATAGCATCAGGGGTGAGCATCCCCCCACTGACAAAACCGGGCTTCTCAGCAGCCTTTGCTTGATTTTGTTGAGTTGGTCTGTAACCCAACCCAAATTTGTCCTTCTTCTCCTCCACAGATAAAACCTTGCCCCAGCCTTGGGCAGTTCCTTCTTCAACAACCTTCCGGGCTTGTTGGTAAGATGCCATGGAGATTCCAGATACAGCAGATGCTTCATTGACATTCAAGGCCTCAAATCCTTGGCTCATTGTTTCATGGATCTCCCCATCCATCTCAATGTACTTATAAGTAGCCAGATGGCTAACAAATATATCCTCCTCCCCACAGATGGTAACAACTTGGCCTTCCCACTCAAATTTTAACTTCTGGTGAAGGGTAGACGTTACTGCGCCAGCGGCGTGAATCCATGGTCTACCCAACAAACAGCTGTAGGCAGGCTGAATGTCCATCACGTAGAAGATCGTTGTAAAAGTTTGTGGGCCAATTGTCACAGGCAGCTCGATTTCTCCCAGAACCGATCTCTTAGAACCATCAAAGGCTCTTACTACCAGGTTACTGGGACGCAATGCCAATCCTTCATATTCTAGCTTCACCAGGGCCTTTTTGGGTAAGACATTAAGGGATGACCCTGTGTCTACCAGCACATGGGAAAGGACTGCACCTTTACATTCCATGGTGATGTGCAAGGCTTTGTTATGGTTGCGGCCTTCCGTTGTCAAGTCAGTATTGGTGAACCCTAGCCCATTGCTAGCAGTAACATTTCCAACCACGGTTTCCAACTGATTGACAGTGATCTCTTCAGGCACGTAAGCTGCGTGCAAGACTTTGAGTAGTGCATTCCGATGGGCTTCGGAGCACATAAGCAATGATAGGATAGAGATCTTGGATGGCGTCTGGTGAAGCTGATCCACAATTTTGTAATCACTCTTTTTGATGATTCTCATGAACTCATCAACTTCTTGATCGAATGGTGTTTTCAAAGCTTCCTTAACAGCTTGATCTTCCTGCACCGGGCTCTTTCCTTTTGCCTTGGCAGCAGCTTCTGCTTCGACAGTGGGTCTTTGAATTTGTGGAGCAAAGAGATGTCCGCTTCGAGTGAAGCCTCCGCCTCCTCCCACATTGTCTATTTGTGGTGCAGGTGTTGATGTATCAAGAGTGATTCTTTGTCCCTCGCAGTATATGTCGGAGCCGTAGTGCCAAGGGATGGCCCTACTGCTTTCATAAGGTACCGGTCCAGGCATTGTGATAGTGACTGGACTGATGACTACTGCAGAAGGAACTGTGATAGTTTGTGGATCATAATAAATTGTGACTGGTGCTCTGATGGGAGCAGCACTTTTTGAGTTGTAGGCAGAGTTGTTTTCAGGATCATAAAATATTGTGATAGTTGAGACATCTTCATGATTGGTTGCTGGAGTTGTAGGAGACATTGTCGGAAGGATGGATGTTGTTGTTGTAGGAGATTCAAAATGGAGTGATGCTGAAGTTGTAGCAGGAACATTTGTTGATATACGATCAGTTGAGACGACAGATGAAGTACTTGTTGATGAAGCCGAAGAATTGTCAGGAACAATGGTTGCTGCAGTTGTAGGAGCTACTGGAATTGTTGCTGATGAGATTGTTGGATTTGTTGGAAATGATGTGGTGATCTGAAGCTGGCCACTCTGAATGAGGCCATCTATACCATTCCTCAGGTTATCGCACCCATTTACTGAAATATTGCAGTAAGCACACCCTAACTCACACCCCGGGAACATCTGACATTCCAAGAGTTGAGCCTTGATTTCTACCAACGGTGTCCGGATCTGACCCACACTGGTTATTAAATAAGACGGCTTGTCTTCTTCAATTGCATTGATTCTGGGACCCCCGTGGTTTGGCATAGGATTTTTGTTGACATTGGGTGGTGGTGCGAAATTCAGAGCCTTTGAGTCTACCAGGTCTTGTACCTTCATGTGCAAGGCTCTGCACTTTTCCGTACTGTGGCCAGGTGCATTCGAGTGGAAGGCACATCTGGCGTTGGAGTCGTAATTCCTGGGTAGACTGTTGGGATCTGGAGGTGCCAACGTCCTTAGCTCAACTAGGTTGAGTTTCAAGAGTTGTGGCAGCAATGTAGCATATGGCATGGGGATCGGATCGATCACTCTGTTTGCTTGAGATGGCCTCTGCTGGAATGGCCTTTGCTGGTTATTGTTGTTGGTGTTGCTGTTGTTGTAATTTCTCGGAGGATACTGATTTTGTTGATGGTACTGAGGTTGTTGCTGATAGTTTTGCTGCGGAGGTTGATAGGCTGGTTGTGGATGAGCTGGAGCGGGAATGGTGACTGCTGCCACAGATCTATGAACATATTGGGGCCTACCCCTGTTGGCGTGGATGGCATTGGTCTCACCAGTCCTTCTTGGGCCCGCAAAAGGCTTTCTTGCATTACTGGATGAGCTTGCACCATTGTCTGAGATCTTACCCATCTTCAATAGGCTTTCAATTCTCTCCCCGGCTATGACTACATCTGCAAAGCTGGTAGATGAGAAGGCAGCTAGCCTATCAATGTAAGTCCCCTGAAGGGTATTCATGAACATATCATCCATCTCCCTTTCTGACATAGGTGGCTGGACAGCATCAACAAGATGTCTCCATCTTTTAGCATACTCTCGGAAGCTCTCTCTAGATGACTGTGACATTCCCATTAGGAGAGTCCTGTTGGGTGCCATATCCAGATTATACTGATACTGTCTGATGAAGGCCTCTGCCAGGTCCTTCCAGCATCTAATAGTTGCTCTTGTCAGATGGGAATACCATTCCCTAGAAGCTCCAGTCAAGCTATCCTCAAAGTAGAACATCCACAGTTTCTCGTCCATGGTATAGGCCTTTAGCCTCCCGAGAAAAGATTGTAGATGAGTCCGAGGACAGGAAGTCCCATTATACTTCTCAAAGCATGGTGGCTTAAACTTGTGGGGAATCCTGACCCCGTCTA
The DNA here is from genome assembly GCA_963966055.1 of Lathyrus aphaca. Taxonomy (NCBI): domain Eukaryota; kingdom Viridiplantae; phylum Streptophyta; class Magnoliopsida; order Fabales; family Fabaceae; genus Lathyrus; species Lathyrus aphaca. Next base: position 375,488,548 of record OZ014523.1, on the reverse strand, counting down.
CCAAGCCCATATCCATAACATCAAAACCCAAAGAGTTTTGAGACTCTAAGGATCTTAACTTCTCAGCTATCTCATCCAACCTTCTATCATAAGCCTCTTCCCCAGCTCCCATTACTGTGAACTGATCCTCCTGGGGGTCTTCTTGCAGTACCCTCCCTGCTGTGGCAGGCCCTTGTATATTGACAGGAATGTTGGCCTCTGGATGGAGGTGGGGGCCAAAGACTGGGGGATTAGCATGTGGTTGGACTCTTTCATTGTTGCTAGTCCCAGCAGTCCCTGGCTGATGATCCTCCTGATTTCTCCCTTCTACCAGTGCTCTGAGCCTCTCCTGGCTTTGAGCCATGTTGTTTATTACCTCCATGAATTGCGTCATTTGAGTTCTCATTTCCAACCTCTCGTTGGTCATCTGATTTCTGACCTCCGTAAGGTCCTGCTGCATCTGATCCATCTGTATGCCCGGAAGATTGTTACGGGTGGGGTACCTGTGTGGTCGATTGAGTGGGAACCCTCGTCGTCGAGCAATAATTCCTGAATATCACAACAGAGTTAGCAACAATAAAACAAACACCTACAAAACAAACAAAGGGTTAGCATGCAATGCAGTATGCTTATTTGTTTTCAAAGTATCCGGCTTGGCATTCAGTTTTGACCCTTCCAGACCCTTGAAGATGCTGTTGATGTTGCTGGAATAAAACTCAGATGAAGCAAACCAACACAAATATATATTACAGAAAGTAAAATAATACAACTTGTTCTTTTTACAACACAAGCCCTCTAAGGGGTCAAAATACATTATAAGAAAATAAAAGTACATAGAATGAAAGCAACAACAAGCAAATGGTCAAACACCAAGACCAAACTCATCCTCCCGAACTTCCTTGAGAAGTGCCTCGGTCACAGGATCAGCCGGGCGCTCCGTAAGGTTCCTGATGAGGAGATTCCTGGTAGTAACAACTGCAGTCAGCTTCTTGTGTTGACTTTGGTCCCTTGACCTCTTCACTCCAGCTCTGATCTTCAGCTCTGATATCTCCCTCTGGGCTGCTGCCAGGGCTTCTTGCTGCTCTTTTGCACTAGCTTCCATCTGCTCTATCTTGTCTTGGACCCTCTTGTCCTCCAAAGTACGAGCCTCGGTGATCCTGACCCACCTAGCCTGACTCTCCTTCAGATACAAGTCTGTCCTGGCTTTCTGGAACTGAGCTTCCTTGCAGGCATTTTTCAAGATCTGCTCTCCAGCCCTAGACTTCTTAATGTAATCTTCAGACTTCTCAATTCTAGCCAGATGCTCCACCATCAACTTCTCCAACCTCTCAATATCCAGTCTGCCATCACTCCTCTCCCAGAGGGTCTTCTGTAGAGCTTGAGTCAGCTTCTCATTTCTCTCTTTCAACTTTTCAAACTCCTCTAAACTGACAGTTGATGAAGGTGGTGTTGTGGAAGGCCCAGGCATATCTTCTATAGTAAAGGGCATCCCAGAGAATTGAGCCCTGGCATGGGACCAATCATAGTATTGTGCTGATGCCACATTGTTACACTTTCCCAGGATGGTTACCCCCTTAGTCTGCACATTGTCCCAGGCCCCGGCTGCCTGCCTAACAATAGCCAGATTAAGCTTGTTCTCACAATAAAGAGTCTCAACCAAGTCCTGTGCCTTAGGAGTGTGGACCAGTGCATAGCCCAGTTGTCTTTTGAACAGCAGAGGGTTGTAATTAATACTACCCTTAACTCCTATTAGGGGCACATTGGGAAAATGCCCACAGCTGGTGATGATATCCCTGCCTTTTGTGCTTTGAGTGCACCACCTGATATCAGCTGAAGTTAGAGTAGTAAGTCTTCCAGCCCAGTTTTTCTGCTGATGAGGGTTCAAAAATGCATCTGTCCTGGGTAGATGCCTGAGAAGCCAAGTATGGAACAAAGGAGCACAACACCTCACTAATCTTCCCCTCTGCTTTTCATTCCTCTGATGCACTGAATAGTAGAGATCCCCCAATAAAGTTGGCACTGGGTTCTTTAGAATGAACAGATGGATTGCATTCTTACTAATGAATCGAGGCTCATCTGCAAATAATACAATCCTATATATGCTCAAGGCCAATAAAGCACAGACTGCTTTCCACTCCCCCAGGGAGGCCTTCAGACTAGCTTGAGAAATTAGGAAATCCAGATGAAAACCAGAGATTCCAGCTTTAGATGTCAAATTCTGCCCAATCAAAACTGGTTCCAGATGTAATGCTTTGGCTATCTCCTCATTACTTGGGAAAGCCATCTCAGGGTTGAAAGGGACTTCTCTCCTGATAGGTATACCAACTAATGATGAGTACTCTTCCAATAAAGGGCCCAACTGAAAGTCCTGAAAAGTGAAACATCTCAGTGGGGGATCATAAAACTGAAGGCAAGTGTGGATCAGGCTTCTCTGTGAGGGGTCCAGATCCATAACCATATCAAGTATATCTCCATGGTGTTCCCTGAACAGTGGTATATGGTCTGGAGTGATCAGGGTCTAAATCCTCCTGATGTCAGCTAACTCTGGCTGGAAGAAGTGGTAGGTGATGTTGCTCTTTTTAGGTGCCATGATGTTGAAACTGAGTAGAGACAAGTGCTGATGATGATACTGAAGAATGGGCCACTGATTGGCTGGTGCAGGTGACTGAAGTAGACAGCTGATAGCTGAAGCAGGTGCTGATGAAGATAGGTCAATACTTAAGATGGGGTCAAAACCAAAACCAAATGAAGATGGATACCCTGAAACACAGATAAGCAAATGTCAATATGATGCAATGAGTATGTATGCAAATGATATGCAAAGGGTTTGTGAGTGAGCTGGATCTGATCAAGTGCTCTGATATGAGTCCATGTGTGCAAGAAATCCAGATGGAGGTCTATAAGTCCAGTAACCAAGGTAGGGGGGCTCAAATAAAGAGCCATATGTCCAGGGTTTTAGAATCACAAGAACTGTCCCAACATGGAGTATTCTTAATCAAATCAAAGTGACAGGGTATTCTGAGGTCAAGGTACCTGCAAACCTGTAAACAGCCCAACCCCCTCACAGGTAGTGTTCTAAAACAAGGATCCTCAGACTTGGATCAGTTATGAGAAGTGTAAACACTTCTAACCCGGAGGTACAGTGTTTACAATAACCATAAAAGTTCCTCCTCTAATTCACCTCAGTTTCTGAAGGTCAATACTAAAAGGTCATCCAGACTTAGCAGGCTTCCCAGATAGCCCTAGCATTGCAGGAAATCTGCAACACAGAGTTCTCTAGAAGAAACCCATATCTGAACCGTGTTTCATATTCCCGCACCAGACCGAGATGGAATGGGAAAGAATATGATTCACTCTAGCCTAGGTGTCACTCAGGTCCCAGGTATAGGACCTTAACTCTCAATGGATCACCCACCCACCAAAACAAAAACCAGATCCAGCCAGCAGCATGACAGTATGATATATACAAAAGCAATAAAGAAAACAGTAAAGCAACTGTACATAAAATAAATATACAAGCACAAATAAGCACATAACACCCCAGTAAACACAAATCAATCAAGAGCTAGGAGGAACCCACAAAAAGAACCAGAAGCCCTGGTTGCAGTATAAGGGTCCCCGGTAGAGTCGCCAAGCTGTCGCTCCCGATAAATGGGACTGGCCCAAATAAAGGTACAGACGCGAATGGTCGGCGAAAGGGACAATGAGAACACACAGCAGTGAACTCACTGGAGATGAATAGAGTCTCCAGCTAGGAATTTTTATCCCGGAGGAAAGGTAATGCTGCATAGACCTAGAAAAAGATGGATAAGACGGTTGCGAACCAGAGAGACTGAGAAAGGGGGTTGGTTACAACCTGGGAAGGTATTAGCACCCAGATTGTCCGTCGTACTCGACGGGATCCACGCTTAAAAGATTTGTGTTTTAAAGGGGTAGTGTCAGTGCAATCTGTGTATAAAAGAGCTGGAAGAAAGATGTACAGGTGTCAGTGTAAAGTGTATAAGTGATATGAAGTATGAAAGTGTCAGTGTAAGAACAAAGAGGAAATGCTCATGATAATGAGGCTTAAAGAATGAAGCTGGGAAGAGGGGGAATATACAGAGACTTTTGTTCTATAACTGTTAAGTTATGCCTACGTATCCTCTCGTGCAATGAGGAAGTCAGAACACCGTAGTTCGACCCAAAGAGACTGAAAGGTGAATTGACTTATGAACTGCTTACTTGCCTATGCTCAAGTGTATGATCTGTCTGGCACAGATGCAAACTGTCTTGCATTAGACGGAAGAAGCAAGTTCTCGTTTGTGAGTGAAGGAGATGAGAAAAAGAATCCCGGAGGAGACGATTATTGTTTGTTTTTGAATTTTCAGTCTTTTATTGCTTTTGAGAATTTGTCATAGGATAATGAGCTTAAGCCTAAACCAATGGATTTAGTAAACTCATCACATCTTCCCTCTGATTAGGGGTAATGAGAATACCTTAAGTGTGAAGTCAGATTCTCACACTTAATAACCTTTGATGTATGATTAAGATCATTAACCTACTTGTGATTATTTAGATGTTTTTGTGGTTTTTGTTTAGTGTTAAGTAATGAGGTTAAGCCATAATCAGGGATTAAACAGACTCATTACACCATCCTAATAGAAGGATAATAGATGAGAATGTTTAAGCTGAGGAAAGCTCCTCAACTTAATCCATGATTAGGGATTAAGCTCATGACAAAACAAGCCTTTATTAGATGGATTTTATTTAATGGTATGATGATGAAGTGAGTTTTATGGTTTGTAAGACAACTTGAGGGGGACTTGTCCATTAACACTAGGGTTAGTCCTTCTTAACCAATTAAGGAAGAATTAGAACCCTAATGCAAGGCCCAAGTTACAAGTGTGATGTCTTGATGATTATTATGTGAATTGATTAAGAGATTTAAACACATTAAGGGTTTAACATTTAGGATTAAAGTTATACACTCCATCCTAATAGAAGGATGTAGGCATAAGCTTAATCACAAAGCCTTAAAGCCTTTAGGGTTTAGTCCCTGATTATGAGATGAGAAGAGAAGACTCAAAAGAGACACAAAGGTAAAAGCTAAGTGGGGGACTAATCAAGACCCTAATCATTGTCATGCTTGGTTGTTCCTAAGGTTTGTGAGGTTTAACAAGAAAGAATCTTCAGTGGAACCACCAGGAAGCAGATGAAAGGATCAAGAGAAGCAAAGTGACTTGCTTCATTCAAGAAGTCAAGTCACTTGAAGAAAGAAAGTGGGGAGAAGAAGAATGAGCAAACTCAAACTCAAACACATATAAAAATGCAGCATGGATGCAAGAGAGATGAAAAGAAAAGTTATGAGAAGTGAAGGCAAATTCACTACTCAAAGTCACTTACCACCTGAAAGGTTAGAAAAGAAATGCAATGCAATGCCAAATAAAATGAAATGACATGATAAGAAACAAAACCAGAAGCACTTACATGATGCTAGTGATGCTAGGTGATGCTACAAACATGAGGCAGCACATGGAAGTGATCATACAAGTTCATGGATGCAAATGGGGCAGGTTAAGAAACATGGACATACATGAAAAGTAATGGAATGCAAATGACATACAACATGACAAATGCAAGGTGCAATGATCAAACATGCTTTCAATATGTCTTATGATGTCAAGTGAATCAAATGGATGCTTGAAATGTCATGGCAAGTCATGTTATGCAAGAGAATGCAAGATGGATGCATATGAAAGCCCAAACTAGGGTTTATGAACCATACATTAAACAAAAATCAAAATCAGAAGCAAACCCTAAGATAAAAAATTGAAAATTCCACTCAAAGGACCCCTAATCCTATACTAAACCAATGCCCAAAGGAGAAGTCTCAACTCCTAACCAAGTTCAAGTTATGATTTTTACAAGATTTCTAGGGTTTTAGGGTTCTTAAACAAGAAAATTACAAAACAAATGGAAAATGAAAGATCAAATCATGGCCATTTAATCTCACAAACTACATGCCAAACACAATGCAATGCAAAAAGAATCAATGTCCAATTCTTCATGGATAGGCAGAAATGATTTTTTGAACTTTGGATCAAATTAATGCATAAAAATGATTTTAAATCAATGAAAAATTCCCAAAATGCATCAAGATCAAAAAAGAAATTTGGTTTGAAGGTTGGACAATGTTTCTAAATGTCTTAGAACATTTCATGAATTTTTTGGTGATTTTTAAATACCTAAAAGTATTTTTAATAAATTAATTCTCATTAATCAATTAAAAATAAACTTTTAAATATTTAAAAATACTTTTTAAATGCTAAAAATGAAAATAAAAATATTTTTGTGTCTTAAAAATTAATGAAACTTTTGACAAAAATTTTCATAATTTTTAAGCAATTTTTATTATTTTAAATAAATTATGCAAAACAAAATGAATTAAATGAAAATGAAAATGAATTTAAACTGAATTAATGAGAAGTCAGCCAATCCTAGGGACCAGATTCAAACTAAAACGCGCGCGTGTTGACTTGGCGCCAGATCTCACGGCCATCATTCAAACTCAGCTAATCAATGCTTATGCCCTAATCCTGCCGTTAATCACTTTCAGATGACCGGAACAGTGTTCCGGTCATCTTCTCCGTTCACCCCAAACCTCAAACTCCTTCAAAACGCATCTAAAAAGAAATCTAAAAACACAGAAATGATTCCCACTCACTCACGAACCAAACCCCCAATCAAAACATATTTATTTTTCCAGGAATGGCTGAATCGAAGCAAACAAGAACTAGGGCAAAAAAGTTTCAGAGACTAATTAAACTCTCATCTCTCCACCATTTTCAAAACTAAAGATATCAGAGCAATCAGTGAAGCATGGAGAACAACTTTAGAACTTAAAAAATGATTTCTGGAAAAAAAGTTCTTGAGCTACCTGAGTTTCGAAGCTTTCACTCTAGTAACTTTCTGACCTCTCCCTTTGATGCAATCCACTCTACTTGGTCCCCTGATGATCCTTGAATGCTTAGGAGGAATTTATGTTGGCTGGTTAAGGAGTTTGAACAGCTCCTGCTCAAGCTCAGTTGAAAATGGTGCGGGTGATTCAGGCTGTTTCAGGCCAATGTGAGTGGTTCTTTGTGATCAGGGTGATGTTTTGAGAAGGTTTGTGGAGTTTGTTCAAGTGTTTGTGGCCTGTGGAGTGAGTTTCGAAAGCTTTGGCTTGGAGAGTGAAAAATGGAAGAGTGATGTTCTTGTTGGTTTCAGGCTTGGGTCTTGTTGGTTTGGGATCAATGAAGCATGGTGAGATGAGTAGTGGAATTTGTTTTAGTGTTTGTGAGTTGTGGAGAGAGATTCGAAGAGTTTTGCTTGAGGGAGTGATTTTGTGAATGTTATGCTTAAGGCTTGCTTCAGGCTGGCTTGATGTCATGTTTAGCTTGCAAATGGATAGTATAAACAACTCCAATTGGTCAGATGATGTGACCTGGCCTGCTGTGATTGGGATGTTCACTTTTGCAAAAAGTCCACTCTTGTGTAAGGAAAGCATGGGCTTGGTTCTAGGCTAGTACAAGCATGGGGCTGGCGCAGCATGGTATGTGAGTGAGGCTAGGGTGGTTCAATGGCCAATGCAGCAAGTGGTAAGAAGTATCATGATGGTTTTGCAACTTGGTTATCTTTTGGTTCATATGGAAAGATCTTGCTATACAAGTCATGAACATGAGAAATTCTTGGTCCAAATCTGATTTTTAGGTCACATAGAATGTTTGTGTAATGGTTTGATGTGAACTAGAAGCTATGAATGCCTTGGTACAAAGTTCTTGCAAGTTTCTCATTTGGTGCACATCTTGAAAATTAATGATTTTTGTCAACTTTGTCACACCATAACTTTTGATCCAAGAAGAATTAGATCATGTTCTTGTACTTTTTGAAAAGGGAAAAATGTATTCTACAACTTTCATGACCAAAGTTTTTCCATTTGAAGCTTTTTTGGATCAAAAATCAAGGCTTGAAAAATGGCATAAAATGACATATTCTTGAAAAGTCAACCATGCCCTAAAAAGTCAACTTTGCAAAAACTTCAAATTCTTGATTTTTGTTGACTTCAAACCTCTTCCATGATCAAATAAAGATCAAATACACTCAAAATGATGAAGATCACCCCTTGGTTGGGTCATTGGGGGCCTCAGATGCCCAGATTTTGCACTGACTTGTCCAGAAAGTCAACTCTTGATCATATGACTTCCCCATGGAATTTCTACATAAAAATTGATATGCATACTCCCTATACCATATGGAGACCAATGGAAACAAGAATGACCAAAAAATTTGGAGTTATGGCCTCTGAAACCAAAACCCTAATTTTAGGTCAACTGTGCAGTCAAACTTGGCTCTGCATCCATATCAATCCCAGTTCTTGTGATTCTTTGGCATTTTTGACCTTTGGAGAATGTAATATGATGCTTGAACACATGTAGACCCCTTTGAAGTGATTGATGACCCTTGGAGTGGCTCAAGAAGCCTTTGGATTGCTCAGATCACAAACCCTAGGTGCAGATGACTTTGAATCTATGCAGTGAATCAAAAATGAGATATGAGATGATGTGATTGTGTTTATGCATATGAAAATGATCACAAGCCATGGTGTGAATGGGTGAGGGCAAATTTGGGGTGTTTACACTACCTAAGAAAAAAGTTTACCGACTGTGAACAACGTTATTCGTTGCTCGAGAAAACTTGCTGTGCTTTAGCGTGGGCTGCTCGCCGACTAAGGCAGTATATGTTGACCCACACTACTTTATTGATTTCAAAGATGGACCCAGTCAAGTACATTTTTGAGAAGCCAGCACTTACCGGACGGGTTGCAAGATGGCAAATGATCCTCACAGAATATGACATCCAATACACATCTCAAAAAGCCATCAAGGGCAGTGTACTGTCTGATTATCTTGCTGAGCAACCCATTGATGATTACCAGCCTATGAGATTTGACTTCCCTGATGAAGACATCATGTTCATAAAAGCAAAAGATCATGAAGAGCCTATTCACACTGAAGGGCCTGACCCAGAAGAAGAATGGACTATGATGTTTGACGGGACTGTTAATATGAATGGTCATGGTGTTGGTGCAGTACTCATTACACCTAAAGGAGTTCACCTGCCTTTCTCGGCAAAACTAACTTTTAACTGCACTAACAACGAAGCTGAATATGAGGCTTGTATTATGGGTCTTGAGGAAGCCATTGACCTCAGGATCAAGACTTTGACTGTGTTCGGAGATTCAGCTCTGGTAATTAATCAAACCAACGGTAAATGGTACATGCACCAGGATCATCTGATACCTTATAGGGATTATACAAGGAGGTTATTGACTTTCTTCACAACGGTCAAGCTTGAGTATATCCCTCGGGACGAGAATCAGTTTGCAGATGCTCTTGCCACCATTTCATCCATGATCAAAGTTCAAGCTGCCAACTTTGTACCTCGGATTTCAGTGTCCAGACTTGACAGACCAGCATATGTGTTCTCAGCAGACATTGTTAAAGATGATAAGCCTTGGTTCCATGATATCAAGTGCTTCTTGGAGGATCAAACATACCCACCTGGGGCATCTTCCAATGATAAGAAGACTTTGAGAAGGCTAGCTGGTAGTTTCTTCCTGAATACTGATGGTTCCCTCTACAAGAGAAACTTTGATATGGTACTCCTCAGATGCGTTGATAGGACAGAAGCAGACTTGTTAATGCACGAAGTGCACAAAGGATCTTTTGGTACCCATGCTGGAGGGCATGCTATGGCTAAAAAGTTGCTAAGGTCAGGCTATTACTGGATCACAATGGATGCCGATTGTTGTGCTTATGCCAGGAAATGCCATAAATGTCAGATTTATATGGATAAAGTGCATGTGCCTCCAAATCCTCTGAATGTGATGTCTTCACCCTGGCCCTTTGCCATGTGGGGCATTGATATGATTGGAAAGATCGAACCGACTGCTTCAAACGGTCACAGATTCATCCTGGTTGCCATTGACTATTTCACCAAGTGGGTCGAAGCAGCTTCATATGCAAATGTTACAAGGCAAGTGGTAGCCCGATTTCTGAAAAGAGATATCATCTGTCGATATGGAGTTCCCGAGCAAATCATTACTGATAATGGTTCCAACTTGAACAACAAAATGATGGCAGAACTGTGCCGGGACTTCAAGATCCAACACCATAATTCTTCTCCTTACAGGCCAAAGATGAATGGCGCTGTTGAGGCAGCAAATAAGAATATCAAGAAGATTGTGCAGAAGATGGTAGTTACCTACAAAGACTGGCATGAAATGTTACCATTTGCCTTGCATTGGTACCGTACGTCAATCAGGACATCCACTGGGGCAACACCATATCAACTTCTGTATGGTATGGAGGTAGTCCTACTTTTTGAGGTTGAATTACCCTCCTTACGGGTATTAATGGATGTTAAGCTGAATGAAGCAGAGTGGGTCCGATCCCGATACGAGCAACTGAATCTGATTGAAGAGAAGAGATTGGCTGCAATCTGTCATGGGCAGCTGTATCAGAAAAGAATGAAGAAAGCCTTCGATCAGAAAGTCAGGCTCCAAGAATACCAAGTAGGAGATCTTGTGCTGAAAAGACTCCTTCCTCCTCATACAGACCACAGGGGCAAATGGACTCCGAACTATGAAGGTCCATTCGTAGTAACGAAAGTTTTCTCTGGTGGAGCACTCATGCTCAGTACTATGGATGGTGAAGACTTCCCGTCCCCTGTGAATTCAGATGCAGTTAAAAAATACTTCGCATAAAGTGACCCGCTGGACATAAAAACAGAATGTAAGTCCAGGCAAAAATAGGGCATCCCGGCGAGTCAAAAACAGAATAAAAGACTCGGGCAAAAATAAGGGAAATAAACAAAAAAATGTACACCCGCTGAGTTGAAAAGCCGCATTGGACAACTCAGGAAAAAATGGGTATCCCGATGGATTGAAAACCCGAAAGGGCGATCCATGCAAAATAAGGGAATAAGCGAACAACTGCATTCTGAATTCGTCTGTATCACTTACAACTTAGTAAGCTTCAAAAGGATCAAGCTTCTTTCAGAATCAGCCTTCTTCAGAAAGCAAGACGAGAAGAATGTCAAATGTCATACGAGTCATAGCCAAAGGGAAGCTCCCTGAAGCGTCATCAACATTGCCAAAACACCTTTTGTTTCTCAATTTGTAGCAATCTCTTCATTTAGGGGATTTGTTTCTTTGACTGTATTTGCCAATTCAGGGCACATGAATTAATAAAATCAGATTTTTCAATCATGTTTCGTCTCGTACATTTTGTTTTCATTTGCATGAATGTCCGATGTCTTTAAAATACTGATTGCATAAATACAGATGCTTTTCTTCTAAAAATACACGCGTGCAGGAAATATACTTACTCCCGGGAGTGTCTAAACTCCTATGATGGAATCCGGTAAGGGATACCTCGGGGTTACTTGTGCGTTTTTCTGTCTTTTCAGGATTGCAGGTATTCAAAGCACAGCATGGGGCATAGAGCTTCACCCCAGCAAGATGCCTAATCATTATCTACTCAGTCTTAGCACCGGAGGTGCTTCCTCCCCAGTTGAGTTGCCCTATTTTATTCCCTCCTCAGCCAAGTGCAGAAGCCAGGAAACCACCTCCCCACAGAGCTTCAGCCTCTATCCAGGAGAGCAATGCCTGAAGATCTCACAACAGAGTGACGAAAGCTTCTACAAACCCCAGTTGGGTCCCTCATTACCAAAGACAGGTCTGTCAGTGACCTATATCCCCAAGCAGAGTCCCATATGTCAGATCTACCAATGATCTAATCCCCAGCTGGGATGTTCGCTTCAAGCAAGATCAACCGGAGGTCTTCGCAGCAACGGGATCCGAATCCCGGGTCGTTATCTTTGCATAATCATAGCATTCGCATCATATTTTCCCCGCAGAGCGTAGCATTCCGTCTAATACGGAGCATTACGGAAAAAATCAAACGTATTGCATAATCATAAGCCATGTTTTAGATCAAACACTTGTAAATACTGGCAATCCAGCAACGATATACAGAGAAACTCTCCAGATTCCCCGGCAGAGAACCAGGCATTTGCCTTACACTCATAAATACAAATACACACTCCTTTTGGCACCCGTCCGTGTCATGATTCCCCGGCAAAGTTGCCCGAGCAAACAGACACTTATATATTACAGATACTTCTTGACACCCGTCCGTGTCGTATCCCCAGCAGAAAGCCAAAGCGTCCCCTTTGCACTTACAAACACATATCCATACAGATTCCCTGACACCTGTCCGTGTCACCTTCCCCAACATAACTACCTGAATACCTTGTAAAGCATATACTTGTCTATAATATACCTTTTGACACTCGTCTGTGTCACCCTCCCCAGCAAGTTAGACTTTTGTCGGTGTTTCACTCATACATATTATCCCTGCTTCACTCATACAGATACTCGTTCGTATCTTGTATACACCACTCATACCTCTGCAGATTCAACACTCGTCCGTGTTCTTTGTTAACCAGTTGATACTCGTCCGTATCATCATCTCAGAACATGCGTCAAGCGTTTGTTTCTACCTGATACTCGTCCGTATCATGGTCTTAGGGATGCTCGTCCGCATCTTTAATCCATACACGTGTCAAACACTTATGTCTTCTTGAATTTAGACACTCGTCTGTGTCTACTATTCCCCAGAAGAGTCCCTTCAGATCCGACACTCGTCCGTGTTCTTTGTTAACCAGTTGGTACTCGTCCGTATCATCATCTCAGAACATGCGTCAAAGCGTTTGTTTCTACCCGATACTCGTCCGTATCGTAGTCTTAAGGATGCTTGTCCGCACCTTTAATCTATACACCGTACCCAAACACTTATACCTTTCATTTCTTGGATGTAAACACTCGTCCGTGTTTACTATTCCCCAGCAAAGTCCCCAACAAAACTTCTTTTCTATCTGACATTCAGCATCCGTACCCTGCCAGGTGATCTTCCTTCACCTTCGGATGACCGTCCCTCATCCTTTCCCCTGCGGAGTCTCTATTCATTAGACCCCTTTTCTATCCGGCATTCGTCCTATGTCGTGATATTTAGCAACCGTACCCTGCTAGGTGATCGTCCTTCACCTCTTGATGATCGTCCTTCATCATTTTATCCGATGGCCGTCCCCATCGTTGATCTTGTTATCTGACATTCGTCCTATGTCATGATAAACCTTGAGAGCAGTCGTACCCTGCTAGGTGATCGTCCTTCACCTCTTGATGATTTTCCTTCATCATGCTTATCCGATGGCCGCCCCCATCGTCGACCTTTTATCCGGAATTTGTCCTATGTCGTGATGTTATTGGCAGCCGTACCCTGCTAGGTTATCGTCCTTCACCTCTTGATGATCGTCCTTCATCATTTTATCCGATGGCCGTCCCCATCGTCGACCTTTTATCCGGAATTCGTCCTATGTCGCGATACTTTCGGCAGCCGTACCCTGCCCGGTGATCGTCCTTCACCCTAGATGACCGTCCCTTATCTTATCCCCAACAGAGCAGCCGTCCCCTGCTATGTGATCGTCCTTCACCTTTGATGACCGTACCTCATCATTTATTTTTACCTATTTCCCAGAGAATCTTTGTCACTTTATCTTGATGGCCGTCCCCATCATAATCTCTTATACCCCCAGCATGTCGGTCGTCCCCGTCATCGCTCTTTCCCCAGCAGTCGTCCTCTGCTCGACGGTCGTCCTCCGTCGCCCACACTTTATAATATAATTTATTTTCATTCACAATCTATATCCCTTTTCTTCTTCATTCTGTGAGTGCAAATTTTGGACTGTCTTTGGTATTCAACCACAAGTTATCTTGTTTGCCTGATAAGCCGTTACTTACACCCTGCACAGCTAACTCATGTTTGAATAGGGGCAGCTGTAAACACCCCAAATTTTCCCTCACCCATTCACACCATGGCTTGTGATCTTCTCATATGCATAAACTCAACCATAGCAATTCATACCACATTTTTGATTCACTGCATTGCTTCTAAGTCATCTGCCTCTAGGGTTTGTGATCTGAGCAATCCAAGAGCCACTTGAGCTACTCCAAAGGTCATAAATCACTTCAAAGGGGTCCATGTATGTTCAAGCATCATATTATATCCTCTCAAAGTCAAGAATGTCAAAAAATCACAAGAACTAAGATTGGCATGGAAGCAGAGCCAGGTTTGACTACACAAATGACCTAGAATTAGGGTTTTGGTTTCAAAGGCCATAACTCCAAAATTTTTGGTCATTCTTGTTTCTATTGGTCTCTATATGGTATAGGGATCATCCATATCAATTTTCATGAATAAATTCAATGGGGAAGGCATCTGATCAAGAGTTGACTTTTTGAGCAAGTCAGTGCAAAATCAGGGCATCTGAGGCCCCCAATGACCCAACCAAAGGGTGTTCTTCATCATTTTTATTATGTATGATCTTTATTTGATCATATAAGATGTTAGAAGTTCACAAAATTGAAGAATTTCAAGCCATTTGCAAAGTTGACATTTTGGGAAAATGACTTGTAATGGAAACTTGCCATTTTGGGAAACTTTTTCAACCCTTTCTTTTTTATTCAAAAATGTTTCAAATGAGAAAACTTTGGTCATGAAAGTTGTAGAATGGATCATTCCCTTTTCAAAAAGTACAAGAACTTGTCCTAATTCATTTTGGATCAAAAGTTATGGCTTGTCAAAGTTGGGAAAAATCACATAATTTAAAGTTTTCTACCAAAGAGGCATTTTGCAAAATTGTATGATCAAGTGTTCTAAAGGCTTCAAATGTGCACAAACTCATTACAACATGATCATGTGACTTCTAAAAATCAGAATTGGCCCAAGAATTATGCATTTTGATGCCTTGAACTTCATGAAATTCCAAAGGGGCCAAACTTTGTGAAAATTGCAAAACATCTCATAAACTTTGATCCACTTGCTGATTTGCCTCAAAACCAATTCCATGGACATCCTTAAACTCAGCTGAGCCAAGACAAGCCAAAAAGCAAGTTGTACCATTGCCCATACCTCAAGTACAAGTCAAGTTGACATTTTGGCAACTTGCCCATACCAATCAACATAGGCCAACACCCACTCTCTGACCTATCACACTTCTTTATGTGGATCAAATGCAAGCAAAAGCACATAACACACAAGCCTGATAACTCCAAGAACACAGCATACTCAAAAACTCTCACATTTGCAAAAGCCTTCGAATCCCTTGATTCAGCCATCAAACCTTCAAACTTTTTCCACCATTCAACTCCATAAACCTCACTGATCATTTCCCACCCTCCATCTTGCCCTAAAACCTCCACAATCAAAAACACGATTTTCACATTTCATGAACTGAGATTCTGCAAACTCTCTCTAGAGGCCATTTAAACTCC
The DNA here is from genome assembly GCA_963966055.1 of Lathyrus aphaca. Taxonomy (NCBI): domain Eukaryota; kingdom Viridiplantae; phylum Streptophyta; class Magnoliopsida; order Fabales; family Fabaceae; genus Lathyrus; species Lathyrus aphaca. The sequence continues at coordinate 375,473,157 of OZ014523.1, read as the reverse complement.
AGCTAAGTATCACAAACACTTGGGGGAGATCATTGGAGCTTGTTTGAAGCAAGGAACTGGCCAGAAAGCACCATTTTCGAAAGCTTCAGTTCAGGTATCATCAAGAACTTTTTTTCCAAAAACGTGTTTTTAAGTTTCTAATTGATTCTCCATGATTCACTGATGATCCTGATGTGTTTATTTTTGAAAATGATCAAGTATTAAGCATGTATTGAGTTTCTGAAATTTCTGCCATGTTTTCCGTTTTGCTCTGATTCACGAATTTGATGATGAATAAATGATTTTTGGTGAGTGATTCTTGTTGGGGTTGATGTGGGGATCATTTCTGGAAAGTTAGAAGGCTTGGGGATGCGTAGAGAGTGAGATAGCATAAGTGACTCGTCGGAGAAGATGACCGGAACACTGTTCCGGTCACCTGAAAATGATTAGGGTTCAGATTAGGGTTAATGACATAATTAGCGTAGTTTGAATTTTGGCCCTTGGATGACGCGCGAAGTCAATTCCCTCCCTTTCTTGTTTGAATCCTGGCCCTCAGATCTGATTACTTTCATTAATTGATATTTTAATTTCATTTTAATTGCCTTTTCTTTATCATTTTATTAAAAATAGCAAAATACATTAAAAATTCTGAATTTTTTATCAACCCTTTTATTAATTTTCAGAACACAAAAATATTTTTATTTTTATTTTTTGCATTAAAAATTATTTTTAAATCATTTAAAAGGTTATTTTTAATTAGTTAATGAAAATTAATTAATTAAAAATACTTTTAGGTATTTAAAAATCACAAAAAATGTCATGAAACATTTAGAAAAATTTAGAAACATTGTCCAACTCTCAAACCAAATTTATTTTTTGTTCTTGATGCCTTTTGATCATTTTCAATGGAATTAAATTCATTTTGAGGCAATATTTTGTGACAAACTTCAAAAATTCATTTCTGCCTAACCATTGAAAGTTGGACAATGATTCTTCTTGCATTGCATCTTGTATAACATGTAGTTTGTAGGATAAAATTGGCATGAATTGATCTTGCATTTTCATTTTGTTTTGCATTTTTCTTGACAAGGTACCTTAAAACCCTAGCAATCTTAGGAAATTAATAACTTCCAATAGGTTAAGAGTTGGATCCCCTCCTTTGGAAAGTTAGTTTGTATAGGTTTAGGGTTCCTTTGATTGCACTTTCAAATTTTTATCATGTCATTTGCTTCTGGTTTTGGATTTTTGCTTTGTATGTTGCATATAACCCTAATTCATGCCTTCCTTTGCATCCATCTTCCATTTGCTTGCATACCATAACTTGCCATGACATTTTGTGCATCCATTTGATTCATAACACATCTTAAGACATATTAGAATCATGTTTGATCATTGCATCTTTCATTTGCCATGTTGTATGTCATTTGCATTCCATAACTTTTCATGAACTTCCATGGTTCAAAGCATGCTTCCCTTGCATCCATATGTTTGTTTGATCATTCTAATGCCTTGCCTCATGTTTGCATCGTCCCTTAGCATCATTAACATCATACTTATGCTCCTTGTTTTGGTTTGCATCATCACATTTCATCTCATTTGCATTGCATTTCATTTCTTATGCTAACATTTCAGGTGGTAAGTTATTTGAGAAGTGAATTTGCCTTCACTTCTCATGATCTCTTTTCATATCTTTCATACTTCCCTTGCTGCATTTTGTATGTGTATTTGAGTGAGCTTGCTCATTCATGTTCATCTCTTACCTCCTTTCTTCAAGCAACTTGTCTTCTCAAGTGAAGCAAGTTGTTTTGCTTCTCTTTGCTTCATTCTCCTTTCATCTGCTTCTCTCCTTGGTGGCTCTTTGAAGATCTCTTTCTCTCTTAAGCCTCACAAACCCTAGGAATGACCAAGCATGATAACAATTAGGGTTTGATTAGTCCCCCACTTAGCTTTTACCTTTGTGTCTCTTTGAGTCTTCTCTTCTCATCCCATAATCAGGGACTAAACCCTAAAGGCTTTAAGGTTTTGTGATTAATCTTATGTCTGCATCCTTCTATTAGGATGGAGTGTACAACTTTAATCCTAAGTGTTAAACCCTTAATGTGTTTAAATCCTTTAATCAATTCACCTAATAATCACTAAGACATCAAGCTTGTAACTTGGGCCTTGCATTAGGGTTCTAATTCTTCCTTAATTGGTTAAGAAGGACTAACCCTAGTGTTAATGGACAAGTCCCCCTCAAGTTGTATTACAAACCATAAAACTCACTTCTTCATCTTATCATTAACTAAAATCCATCTAATAAAGGCTTTGTTTTGTCATGAGGTTAATCCCTAATCATGGATTAAGTTGAGGAGTCTTCCTCAGCTTAAACATTCTCATCTATTATCCTTCTATTAGGATGGTGTAATGAGTCTGTTTAATCCCTGATTATGGCTTAAACTCATTACCTAACACTAAACAAAAACAACAAAAACATCTAATTAATCACAAGTAGGTTAATGATCTTAATCCTACATCATGGTGATTAAGTGTGAGATACTGACTTCACACTTAAGGTATTCTCATTACCCCTAATCAGAGGGAGGATGTGATGAGTTTACTAACCCATTGGTTTAGGCTTAAGCTCATTAACTTATGACAAACTTTCAAAAGCAATAAAAGACTGAAAACTCAAAAACAAACAATAATCGTCTCCTCCGGGATTCTCTTCTCATCATCTTCACTCATAAACGAGAACTCGCTTCTTCCGTCTAATGCAAGACAAGCAAGAAGTTCACAAGTCAATTCATCTTTCAGTCTCTTTGGGTCGAACTACGGTGTTCTGACTTCCTCATTGCACGAGAGGATACGTAGGCATAGCTTAACAGTTATTGAACAAAAGTCTCTGTATATTCCCCTTCTTTCCAGCTTTATTCTTTTAGCCTCATGATCATGAGCACTTCATTCTTTCTTACACTAACACTTCACTTATATACACTTCACATTTCTTTTACACAGACACTTGCATTCTTTCCAGCCTTGATACACAAATTGCACTGACACTACCCCTTTAAAACACTAATCTTTTAAGCGTGGATCCCGTCGAGTACGGCGGACAATCTGGGTGCTAATACCTTCCCAGGTTGTAACCAACCCCCTTTCTCAGTCTCTCTGGTTCGCAACCGTCTTATCCATATCTTTTCTTAGGTTTATGCAGCATTACCTTTCCTCCGGGAGAAAAATGCCTAGCTGGTGACTCTTTTCTTGTCTTTCTGAGTTCACTCCTGTGTGTTCTCATTCGTCCTTTCGCCGACCATTCGCGTCTGTACCCCTTCTGACCTGAGGCGTCATTTTGGTTGGAGCGACAGTTAGTAACATAACTACAAAAACATAAATGAAGGTAAAATTATATGGGTAGGACAAATTTGGTGTATGACAGGGTGTCTCGACGGTTTCATCCATAGCGGTAGTAACCACCATTGGAGGAGACAAAGGAAATACTCGTAACCCGAGTCGCTTCACACAACTAGTAGATACAAAATAATGCATAGCCCCACAATCAAATAAAACAAGACAAGGATGATCATTAACAAGACATGTACCAGTAATGAGAGAGTTGTCTACTTTGGTCTTTCTAGCATCCATAGTATAAACTCTCGCTTGAACTTGATTCCTTGGCTTGGTACAATCCCTTGATATATGGCCCACTTCATTAAAGTTGTAACACCTCGATCCTCCATCCCTCTGACATCTACCAAAATGATGCTTGTTACATAACCTACACGTTGGTGGAGTTTTAGGTCCAACACTTTGAACTTTCTTCCCTTTGAAGGGTTGATGCCTAGGTCTAAAAGGTTGGTTAGTCCTTCCACTGACACTTTTAACAACTCTTCCAGCACCGCTTCAGCTTGCACTTTCATCAAACTATGGTCGGCGACATAACATTGCCTTAACAACTCGGAATAGGTAGTAAACTCCCTTTGAGAGACACTATGAGAGATTTCGGCCCTCGGACCAAACAAGAACTGATCAATCTTCCATCTTTCATCTAGAGCATACACGGCTTGCCTAGAGTAAGCTGCCATGTCCTCGAACTTCTCAGTATAACTGGCCGCAGTCATGCTCCATTATCTAAGCTATTGGAATTCAAATTCTTTTTGGGTTCTCAAGGAACACGAAAAGTACTTCTCCATAAAAATTGTCTTAAACTGTTGCCACACTTTTGGAAATGATAGATGAGAAAAAAAAAGCGTTTGAATATTTGTAGAGAGTATGTTTGAATTGCTAAGAAATCAATATCATAATTGCTTTTATTGTTTCCATCGATTTCTTCTCTGTTTCTCTTCTTTTTATTCTCTGATTATTTCTTAGATTACATATTGTTTTTTCTTCTTACATGAAAACACAAATACTAAGTACAATGTAGTAACATGTTGTGTCACTCAACGTGATTTTATGGTATTAATCCATTTTAGTTAAATATACATCTTCATTGTTTTTTAAATTTCGTCAAACTAAAGAATTAATTGTTAAATGGAGAGATCTATGCTATTTCTAAGAGACTTTGTTAGTATGTTTTTGTAAATTTTGGGTGATAGATTTGCATTTGTACCAGATATTACATAAAATATGGTGTAATGTCATGCATTTCTATAGGGTTTTATAAAAATCTGGTGTCACCCCCACATGCTACTTTAGATCATCCTTAGGACAAAGTTTTCAATACTTCCTTAAAATTTAGATCCCAAAGTTTTCAATACATCCTTAAAATCTAGATATAATAGATATAATATATAATTTATAATGTAATGTATATTTATGTATAGCATTGTATGTGAAACTAATATACTTATGACCATGTTGGTTAGATGGTTATATATTTTTTCTGCACTTTCAAATGTTTATGTATCAAATCTTACTATTGTATTTTTTTTTCTTTTCTATTTTGTGATAAAAATGTTGAAACCAAGGATTCAACCCACAACCTTAACTCTAGACATAACTAAAATAATCACTTGAATTTGAATTTTTAATAAATATATTTTTCTTTTCCATATTGCATTTTATTTATAAATTTATTTACACTCTTTTTTAGAATATTGTGGCATATTGTCACTCCCACCAAATGACACCTGGTCAAGAGGGGTTTAGATGCGAACGGTCGGCGAAAGAGAAGGAATGAATACAGTCGCCAGCTAGGCATTTCTATACCGGAGGAAAGGTAATGCTGCATAAACCTAAGAAAAGATATGGATAAGACGGTTGCGAACCAGAGAAACTGAGAAAGGGGGTAGGTTACAACCTGGGAAGGTATTAACACCCAGATTGTCCGTCGTACTCGACGGGATCCACGCTTAAAAGATTTGTGCTTTAAAGGGATAGTATCAGTGTTATTTAGTGTGCCAAAGCTGGAAAAGAATACAAGTGTCTGTGCAAAAGAAATGTGAAATGAAGTGAAGAAGTGACAGTGCAGAGAAAGAATAGGAAACTCAAGACTATGAAGCTTAAAGAATAATGCTGGAAGATGGAGGAATGTACAGAGAATTTTGTTCGAACACCGTAGTTCGACTCAAAGAGACTGAAAGATGAATTGACTGATGAACTGCTTATTTGTCTATGCTCAAGTGTATGACCTGTCTGGCTCAGGTGCAAACTGTCTTGCATTAGACGGAAGAAGCAAGTTCTCGTTTGTGAGTGAGTGAGGTGAGAAAAGAATCCCGGAGGAGACGATTATTGTTTGTTTTTGTGCTTTCAATCTTTTATTGCTTTTTTGTATTTGTCATAGAAAAATGAGCTTAAGCCTAAACCAAGGGTTAGTAAACTCATCACATCTTCCATTTGATTAGGGGTAATGAGAATACCTTAAGTATGAAGTAAGCACCTCACACTTAATCACCATGATGTAGGATTAAGATCATTAACCTACTTGTGATTATTTAGATGTTTTTGGAGTTTTTTTTAGTGTTAAGTAATGAGTTTAAGCCATAATCAAGGATTTAATGGACTCATTACACCATCCTAATAAAAGGATAATAGATGAGAACATTTAAGCTGAGGAAGATACCCCAACTTAATCCATGATTAGGGATTAACCTCAAGACAAAACAAAGCCTTTATTAAAGTGGATTTTAGTTAATGGTAAGGTTAAGAAGTTAATTTTATGGTTTGTAAGACAACTTGAGGGGGACTTGTCCATTAACACTAGGGTTAGTCCTTCTTAACCAGTTAAGGAAGAATTTGAACCCTAATGCAAGGTCCAAGTTACAAGCTTGATGTCTTAGTGTTTATTAGATGGATTGATTAAAGGATTTAAACACATTAAGGGCTTAACACTTAGGATTAAAGTTATACACTCCATCCTAATAGAAGGATGCATGCATAAGCTTAATCACAAAGCCTTAAAACCTTTAAGGTTTAGTCCTTGATTAAGAGATGAGAAGAGAAGACACAAAGATGACACAAAGGTAAAACTAATGGGGGGACTAATCAAACGCTAATTATTGTCATGCTTGGATGTTCATAGGGTTTATGAGGATTGCAAAAGATCTTCAGAGAAGCCACCAAGGAAGAAGCAGGATGAAAGGAGGAGAAGCAAAAAAATAAACCAAAACAACTTACTTCACTTAAGAAGATAAGTTGCTTGATGAAAGAAGAGAGGAGGTGCATGAATGAGCAAGCTCACTCTAATACAAGAGTAAAAATGCAGCTATGAATGCATAAGAGAGATGAGAAGAGTGTAAACACCCCAAATTTGCCCTCACCCATTCACACCATTACTTGTGATCATTTCATATACATAATCACAATCATAACATCTCATACACATTTTTGATTCACTGCATTGGTTCTAAGTCATCTGCATCTAGGGTTTGTGATCTGAGCAATCCAAGAGCTTCTTGAGCCACTCCAAAGGCCATAAATCACTTCAAAGGGGTCCATGTGTGTTCAAGTATCATATTATATCCTCTCAAAGTCAAGAATGCCAAAGAATCACAAGAACTGAGGATGGTATGGAAGCAGAGCCAGGCTTGACTGCACAGATGACTTAAAATTAGGGTTTTGGTTTCAGAGGCCATAACTCCAAATTTTTTGGTCATTCTTGTTTCTATTGGTCTCTATATGGTATAGAGAGTATGCATATCAATTTTCATGAAGAAATTCCATGGGGAAGTCATCTGATCAAGAGTTGACTTTTTAAGCAAGTCAGTGTAAAATCAGGGCCTCTGAGGCCCCCAATGACCCAACCAAGGGGTCTTCTTCATCATTTTGATTGTATATGATCTTTATTTGATCATAGAAGAGGTTGGAAGTTCACAAAATTGAAGAATTTCAAGTTTTTGCAAAGTTGACTTTTTGGGCAAATTTGACTTTTAATGAAAGTGTCATTTTAGGCAACTTTTTCAACCCTTACTTTTTGATGCAAGAAAGCTTCAAATGGAAAAACTTTGGTCATGAAAGTTGTAGAATAGATCTTTCCCTTTTCAAAAAGTACAAGAACATGACCTAATTCATTTTTTATCAAAAGTTATGGCTTGTCAAAGTTGGCAAAAATCACTAAATTTCAAGTCATGCACCAAAGAGGCAAAGTTGCAAATTCACTTCTCAAGGCCAATTAAGTCATCAAATGGGCTTCTAATCCACACAACATTGTAACACCCCAAATTTTCCCTCTTCATTTTAAGCATCATATCACGTCATAGTCATCATGAGCATACCATATCCTTATCATTTGGCATAGAAAAATAAAGCATAACACTCACATGTTCTAGCATAGGGCATATGACCAACCATCTGGAAGATTTGAAGCACTGCAAGTAAAAATCAAGAGCATGGTGATCTGACAAGAATCTCACAGGATCATTTTGCACAAGCCTGGTATCATGTTCAGAGCCCTAGAAAGAGAAGGGGGATCAAATTTTGTTTGAAATGGTTGATGCAGGGCTATTTTTGAGGTTTCCCACCAAAAGGGGGGAAATTCAAATTTTGCATGCGTTAACCGGTTAACGCATATGGTTAACCGGTTAACAGCTGCGAAATTTGAATTTCCAGCAGCAAAATCAGCATGTGTGTTTTGGCTCCATTTTCCATTTTTCTGATTTTTTTCATTTGAATTAAATTTGAATTTGAGAGAAGGATCTAGAGCATTTATCCAAGCCTAATCCCATTGCTACATCCTAATCACACTACCCAAGCCATAATTTTGGATCCCAACCCTAAATTTTGGGCCCCAACCCTAAACCATATATATTCCATTTCCCTCCAAACCAAAGGGGCTCTCCCTCATTTTTCACTCTCATTTCTGAATTTTCATTCCTCTCACTCACAATTCTCTCACTTTTATCTCCCAATTTTCCAAATTACTCAAAGTTCCTCTTTGAAGATCACACAACCTTGCCTTGAGGTGTGTAGATCTTGGAACTAGACCTCCATCCATAGCTTCATTGCATCTTTTTGCTGGTTTATTTGGTGATTCAGATCTGGTTTGAGATCTAGAAGTGCTTTTGGATCCAAAATTCTGCATCAAGAGCTTGTTCTTGCATTTATTTTGCATGGAGTGTGGAGCTTAGCATCGGATCTTCAAAGTTTTGCGCGAGATCTATCATTTTCAGCATAATCAACATTTACCAAAGCATACCTCCGCTTTGTAGGTTGGTTAATTCCAGATCTAACTCTGTTTTTAGCTTATTTGCATTGCTTGTGCTTTAGATCCACCATGTGTTTGTGTAATTGATTGTGTTGCATGATTTGATTGTTTGTTTGGTATCCGGATCCGATTGTTATTGTTCATGAGCATATTGTTATGGATTAATGTGAATTGATCTATTTTTCCATGTGTAATTGAGTGCTGGTCTGGTGCAAGCTTATTTGAATAAGCTGTTTTGAGTTGCTGATTTCTGCAGGATTTGTTGCTGTTTTATCAGTGTTAACCGGTTAACGTATATGGTTAACCGGTTAACGCCCTGTTTTCATGCGTGTTTTGTGCAGGTTTTGACTGGTTAACCGGTTAACGCATGGGGTTAACCGGTTAACCCTGATGCAGAATGGTTTTTTAGGGCTGTTTTGAGCTTGCTTGATCCCTCTGCTTGTTTTAATCACCATGAATCATTGTATGATCATTAAACATGATGTTTTAGGTTGATTTGCTTGCTGGTTGATGTATGCTTTCATGTTCTCGACGCGTAAGTCGTGTGTTTGCTATGCTTGGCATGTTGTTTGATTTTTGTTTGCAAGGGCCTTTGAACATGTTTAATTCCTTGATTGTGGTGATTGATTTGCTGGATTTTTGCTGACATTTCAGGGGCTTATGGTAAGAGAAGTGTGGATGTTTATCCACATTTCAACTTTTCATCTTTCCTCTTTTGTTATTTGAACTAACCCTTTGTTGTTGGGCTTAGGCCTTTCTCATCCCTTCTTCTATCTTCTTCTTCCTTCTTCATTAGGATAGAAACCTCATTAACCCTTAGGACATCCATGCATGTTAACACTTAGGATTATTTAGTTCCCTTTAGTTTTTTTCCTTTTGATCCTTTGGTTCTTCTTCTCTTCTCATCTCAAAACTCTTAAAAAACACTTTGATAAATGCGAAGTGATACATTGATCCATAGCCTTATTCCATGAGGTATGCTTGTAGTCTTCCCATCTTGGGATAGTACATGTTTACCTTGTGATGCACAAGTCTGATCAAGGTATCTTCTTCATAAAGAAAAGCATAAAAAACACTTCTTCATTTGTAAATACCAAAACACTTAATAATTAAACAAGTTAGTGAGCCTAGGCCCTAATCTTTGGGTTCAAGTTTTGGGGATCTTCTCCTTACTTGAGTGTGCTTGTTCTATTATTCCATCTTGGAATGTAGTGACAAGTACACATTCCATGGAAAAGAGCTTGAGTTCACTTCCTTGTGACACACTCATAAAAGCTTCTAAAAAAACACAAACAAACAATAAGCGTCTTTCCTTCGGGAATTCTTTTCTCACCTCATTCGCTCCGTCCGCGAACTTGCTCCTACTTGTCATTTTGCAAGACGGTTACGCACTCGTCGTCCGAGCCTGCAACACCTGAGCAATGGCATAGGCAGTTCAAGCCTTAATTCACAAGCAATTTCCCTTTGTTACCCCTAGTTAGGGGAACTACGGCGTCTCTGATCCTCATTATCCCGATGAGGTACGTAGGCAGCGGGGTAGGGCCCGTTCGAGCACAATCTTTATTTTCCCTACATTTTTCCTTTCCTTTTCTTTTCTCAGTTTATTTTCCAGTCCATTTCTTTTCTTTTGCTGCATCTTTCATACCCTCACCCTTTGAAACAGTATTCTTTTGCAAGCGTGGATCCCGTCGGGTACGGCGGACGATCTGGGTGCTAATACCTTCCCAGGTCGTAACCGACTCCCGAACTCAGTCTCTTTGGTTCGCAGGACCTGTGTCCTTCCTCTTTCTTTCTTCTGGTTTGTGCAGCATTCCCATTCCCTTTCTTCGGGATAAAAATGCCTGGCTGGCGACTCTACCTCTTTCCGCGCCACTTTCGCGTTTGTACCAGGATGGAAATCCCGGGAGCGACAGCTGGCGACTCTGCTGGGGATCGAACCCAGAATCTCTGGTTCCCCTGTGAGTCTCTCCTAGCGCTTGTGTGTTGCTGTTTCATTGGGTGATATTTGTTTGATGTGGCTTGTTGTATTGTATTGTTGTTTGTTTACTGCTTTATTTACAGCTTTATTTACAGTTTTCAGTATTTATTCGCTGCATCATGTATATACTGGACTGTCTGGACTGGTTTCCTTTGGTGGGATGGGTGTTACTGATTCTTGAGAGATATGAGCCAAGTACCCGGCTCGAGTGCACCATAGGACTTAGAGTGGTTCCACTTTGGCCTCATGAGATCTTGTCATGGGGGTAGTAGTGAGTTCCACACCCAGGTTGCGATTGTCTTGGAAATGTCTTGATTTGGGGATCTTCCTCTCTCATTACATAACCTGACAGTTATGTGCAGCTGGGGACCGATCATTGAGAACCTTTGTGGAAACAACCCTCTCCAGTGGTGACAGTGGCAGACCACATTTTGTGGCAAACCCATTCGCACCCGAGGGTCCACTGGGAACTCGCATAGGATGGCCTGGTTCTCTTATAAGAACTCAGTCAAAGCATCTAGTCGTATGACATTAGTACTGTATCCTACGGGCTGAATGTACTATTGTTTCTCGATTGCAGCGCTTGAAGCTGGGGACTTATAAGGGATGCTTGTTTTTCCCGGACTCAGCTGAGGCCTCCCTGCGTAGTACATAATGCCAAACCGATTCCCTGATTTGGTCATGAGCCATTTCTCGGAGATGGTGACAGTATTATTGCTATGTGGCTTTGAGAGTCCGTGATGTCTGACCCGGAGCCTTTTACCTGTGAGATTGGGGGGTGTTTACAGGTGTGCAGGAACCCATGACCTCAACATACACTCATTTGTTCAGTTATGATCTTTGGTCCGGTGAATACGATTTGTGGTTCCGAAGTTATGGTCCTGGAATTCTGGATTTCTTGATACTGTGATTCTGATCAGAGGGTTGTGGTTATCAGAGGGTGTGACTCAATGAACTGTTGGGTTTGCCAGTTGTTCAGAGGGTTCCTTGTCAGTGTGCCAGTTCAGATGGTCCCAGATGGTCATATGCTTGCATTGCATTGCATTTGCATCATTCTTTGCATTAACTGTTTATGTTTCCCATTTTTCAGGTCATTGATCACATCTGTTCCCAGTTCTGGTATTCTTATCTCCATGGCAGAAATCAAAAGAGATCCGAGAAAAAATAATGTGCATTATACCTTTCTTCAACCGGAAGTTAAAAGTGTTCAGAGGTTAGCAGGTCTGATGAACGATCAAGTCTTAGGAAATTTCAAGAAAAGATATGGCCAGATACTGAAGTTTGTGGACAAGCCTACTACAGACCAAAAGGACAGCTTGCATACCTTGTTGCAGTTTTATGATCCCCTGTTGCGTTGCTTTGTTCTTCCAGGTTATATCTTAGCTCCGACATTGGAAGAGATCTCCAGCATGCTGAGTGTTCCGATCAGAGAGACATTGCCGTTCTACGGGTCAGAGGTTGTGCTCAGAGATGAAGACATAGCCAAGGTTTGTAGGTTGCCAGTTGTTTCAGTCAGAAAGGCTTTGCAAGAGAGTAAAGGCAGAGGTCTACCCTGGAGTGTGCTTATCCCAGAGGCTGAGAAATATGCTACAGAGGCTAGGTGGAATGACTTTGGAGCTTTGCTTGCATTGATGGTATATGGGTCTAGCTTGTTTCCCGGAGAGAAAGAGTTTGTCAGCCTAGAAGTGATCTCAATCTTTGCAAAAGGCAATCCAGTGCCTACTTTATTGGGTGACTTTTATTTTAGTGTCCATTATAGAAACGAGAAAGGTAGAGGTGGTCCAGTGGTCTGCTGTGCTCCTTTGTTTGCTGAATGGTTCGCTAGACAGTTGCCTAAGTCAGGTGCCTTCAAGGATATACGAGACGAATGGAGATGGTCCAGAAGGCTAATGGGACTGACTGAAGAAGACATTGCTTGGGGTTATGACAGGGATTTGCTAGGAAAGGAGGTGATGGTTAGTTGCGGAAGGTTTGCTGGAGTACCTTTGCTGGGAAGGAAAGGTGTCATCAGTTACTACCCGACACTAGCCAAAAGGCAGTTTGGCTACCCTTTGAAGGATCCTCCTCAAATGGAAATGTTTGCTGAATCTTTGTATTTTCCTGCTGACGGAAACAGAGAGTTAGTCCAACAAGCCGTTCAATCCTGGGATCACAGGAAAAGGAAAGGGAAGAAAGACTTCGGCCGAGTTGATCCCAAGGCATATCCACCATATGCTGAGTGGTTGCAAAGACATATCGAGTCAGTTCTCATGCCTTTTTCAGTCGAAGCTCCATTGTATCCCCGAGAGGTACCAGGTCCGAGCAGTACGGTTTCCTTGGAGGAGTACAAGAAGCTAGAAGTTCAGCTGCAAGCGGTCAGAGTAGAGAATGTCGAGATGGTAAGCTTATACCACCAGGCCAATAGAGCCAAGAAGGAAGTCGAAGACAAGCTGCAGAAGCTCCAAGCCTCCTTGGAAAACAAAGAGAAAGATTTTGCCGGAAGAGAAGCTCATTTCCACCGATTGGGTATGATGGAAGCGCAAAGAGAAGCCAAGCACAAGGAGACTTTAAAGACTCTCAAGAGTGCTCGACAGTCCATTGTTTGGCTGAAAGGCCAAAGGGAGGAAGAGCAAAAGAAATTCAAAGAGAAGGAAGAGTTCTTTGAAGTTCAGATGGCTTTCAAGAAGGAGGAAGTGGAGCAAGCCCACGCCATCCGGAGGGAGAGGACCCAGCAGCTAGTCCAAAGTCAATTAGCTCTGGAGGAAGCCAGGAAAGAGATTGAAGAGCTCAAGCTGAGAGCGGGCGTCAAGAAGAGCAGGGCGGAGGTGGCAGAGCCGGGGTCCCTAGCTTAGTTTATTTTTCAGACTACCTACAGGCTTGTTGTAGGGGTCTTGCCTTTATCTCTTTTGTCTTTATGTACTGATTTGTAACCCTTCGGGGAATATTCTTGGATGTACTCTGACTTTTAGCCTATAATGGTTTGTCCATACTCAGTATTAATGTGCAAGTTATTGTTTTGAATGTGCAAGACTCGCTTGTCTGGATACTGCTAATATCTGAACACTTATCAAAGAGAAAGTTTGAAAGATAAAAGGTGATTGCCGAGATAGATGCCAGAACTGGGGCATGCCAAATGCTCAAAATTGGGAACATGAACAGTTACATTGCATTGCATATAACCTGTTTGTCTGTTTTGCAGGTGTTGCATCAATTACTAACGGGTTTTGTGTTTCAGGCACTATAGCTCCTCGTAAGGTTCGAGAACAACCAGCTGTGCACAGATACCCAACCAAGATTAACAGAGAGCGGGCCATGGATCAAATGCAGGCAGATTTGGCAGATCTAAGGCAGAGGATGGACAACTTCATGACGTTAATGGCCGGCATGGGGCAGAATCAAGAACGTTTGCGAGAGATGGTGGAGAATCAGAACCGGAACGCTGCTGCTGCTGCTAATGCTGATAATCATACCGGTGCGGGCGCACGACAGGCTGGACCTCAGGTTGTACAACCAGGGGCGACAACAGTCAATGACGGGATGCATAACATTCATGTGGACCACCAGGACGACCAGTTCACTTTGCTTGATGAGGCTGAGGGTCAAGGGGTCGAAATGAACAAGAGGTTTGAAGAGATGGCTGAGCAAATTAAGGCTATTCAGTCCCAGAGTTCTTTGGGATTCGATATAACAGACTTGGGTTTGGTTCCGGGAGTCAGGATTCCGTACAAATTCAAAGTTCCTACTTTCGAGAAGTATAATGGCAATGCTTGCCCAAAAACCCATCTGCAATCATATGTGGGGAGAATTGCTGCGCATACAGACGATGAAAAACTGTGGATGTATTACTTTCAGGACAGCTTAGTGGGAGCTTCCCTTGAGTGGTACATGAAGCTCAGCAGGGTCAATGTCAAGAGCTGGAAAGATCTTGCTGAAGCCTTCGTGAGGCAGTACCAGTATAACATGGACATGGCTCCGAATCGCACCCAATTGCAACATATGGCTCAGACAGCAAAAGAAGGCTTCAAAGAATACGCCCAGAGGTGGCGCCAGCTAGCTGCTAGGGTACAACCACCGCTGTTAGAGAATGAGATGGCCGATATGTTTATGGGTACTCTCCAGGGGGTATTTCTTGAAAGACTGGCGTCGAGTTCTGCTACAAAATTCAACGATATTGTCATCGCGGGAGAAAGGGTTGAAACGCTGTTGAAAATGGGGAAGATACAAGACCCCAGTGCTAGTAGTTCAAGTGGAGCGAGGAAAGCTTTTAGTGGACCTCCGAGAAGGCGAGAAGGCGAGACCAATGCTGTATTCGGCCGAAGTCAGGGTCGTGGTTACCGAAGACCTTATGAGCATGTGGCTGCTGTCACCATTCCTGCAGCTCCCGTACAACAAATGCTACCTCCACCACAACCACAGCAACAACAACAACAACCTAGAACCAATTACCAGCAAAGGCCGTATCAGCCAAGGCAGGCTCGCTCAGCTAACAGGGTGATTGAAGCTATTCCGATGACATATGCTGCCTTGTTGCCGAGACTACTGGATTTGAACCTTATTCAATTAAGGACTTTGGCACCACTACCTCCTGGAGATCTTCCAGCGGGTTATGATGTCAACGCGCGATGCGCTTTTCATTCAGGGGCACCCGGGCACTCAACCGAGAAGTGCAGGGCGCTACATCATAAAGTTCAAGATCTCGTGGATTCGAAGGCAATCAACTTTGCGCCACCACCGAATATCAACTCGAACCCTATACCTAATCATGGAGGGGCAAGAGTTAATGCTGTTGAGGGTGACGATAAGTTGAGTTTGGTGCTGAGTATTGATGAGGTCAAGACGCCGTTGAGGGTGGTGAAAGAGAGACTGTTGAAGGGTCAAGTGTTTCCTGGTTGTTCTCTCGATTGCGAAGACTGTGCAAGTGCTGTGAATGGCTGCGAGAAATTGAAGACGGGTTTGCAAGGATTAATTGATGATGGGTCTCTGCAATTTAGCAAGATTAGTAATGAAGAGGCTGATGATGTGTCAACCATTACTATCTTCTATGATGAAGCTGATATGCCCGTCAGGCAAGGGCCGGTTACCGTTTACGCTCCTCAGACTAGTCCTGTGACTATAACTGTACCGGGGCCAGTGCCGTATACCGATGATAGAGCCATTCCGTGGCATTATGGTTCTGATGTCTATGTGGCGGGACAGAAGATGGAGAGTAGACCTGTTGCTGACTTGACTATTGAAAATGTGGGAGGTGTTGGAGGTTTTACTCGAAGTGGTCGTTTATTTGCTCCCCCTGCACTGAGAAAGGATCCCGAGGCCGAAGCTTCATCCAAAGACAAAGGAAAGCAGACTGTGAATGATGAGTCGAATACCCCTGTGGCTGGGCAGGGGACGTTTGAAAAGGAGGTAGAGGAGTTTATGAAGATCATCAAAAGGAGTGACTATAAGGTGGTTGACCAACTGAATCAGACGCCTTCAAAGATTTCTATTTTGTCACTGTTGATGTGCTCTCCCGCGCACCGAGAAGCCTTGCTGAAGGTACTTCAAATGGCTTATGTTCCTCAAGAGATTACGGTCAATCAACTTGAAGCTGTTGTTGGAAGTGTCAATGCTAGCCATGGCTTGGGCTTCACTGACAGAGATCTCACTTTGGAGGGAAGAAATCACAATAAGGCACTGCATATCACGATGGAATGCAAGGGCGCTGTGTTATCCCATGTTCTTGTGGACACAGGCTCTTCTTTGAACGTGCTCCCGAAAAAGGCATTGATGAAGCTTGACATTGATGGGGTTATCCTGACGCCGAGTGATCTGGTGGTCAAAGCGTTCGATGGTTCAAGAAGGTCGGTTTTCGGAGAGGTTGAGTTGCCTGTTAAGATAGGCTCTCAAGTCTTTAAGAGTGTCTTCTATGTCATGGATATCCAGCCTGCGTATAGTTGCTTGTTGGGCCGACCGTGGATACATGCAGCTGGAGCTGTCACCTCAACTCTACACCAGAAGCTTAAGTATGTGGTGGACGGCCAAGTCATCACGGTTTGCGGGGAAGAAGATATATTTGTCAGCCATTTGTCGACATTCAAATATGTAGAAATGGACGGAGAAATTCACGAGACTTTGTGCCAAGCTTTTGAGGCAGATGTTAGTATCTTGACTCCGGTGAAGAAGAACAACGAAGGCACGTCAATTCATTCCTACCAGGAAGCAAAGGAGGTTGTCCAATCAGGAAATGCCCAGGGCTGGGGCAAGCTATTGGAGCTGGAAAAGAAGGATGACAAATTCGGCTTAGGGTATCAGCCTGGAGGGTCTAATCAGAGTGGTAAAGCTATCTCATTCACAAGTGCTGGGTTGCTCAACCGTGATCAAATCTGTATGGCAAGTCAAGACGGGGATAGTGACAAAGACTGGGACAACAATTGGATCCGCCCGTGTGCACCCGGCGAGGAGCTAGGAAATTGGTCTGCCGAGGACATTGTTCAAGTCACCTGGCTCTCAAAGTAATTGTTTTGTTTCCTTTTATTAGCATACTGCATTGTCAAGTCCAGCATTCTGCCCAAGATGCTCGGATCCATTGTATTGGGCCACCATGTTTTGTATCGCATTGTTATTTTGCCATGAAATAAAAGGACATTTTCAGACAAACTGTGTTCCCTTTCTTTGTTTTAAAAACTTTTTCACAAAAACAATATAAAAATGGCAATGTGTTTTCATTTTTTTTGCTTTGTGTTAGCGTCTCTTTTCAAAATAAGCAGATTCTGAATAAGCACATCGTTTGTGCAGTGCTGATCATCCGGATTCCACGGATAACGTTCCTGCTATGACTATGCATGACTTTGATAATCCAGTCTACCAAGCTGATGAAGGGGTTGAGGAAGACTGTGACCTCCCTGAAGAGTTGGTCAGATTGTTGAAACAAGAGGAACGGGTTATTCAGCCTCATCAAGAAGAGATTGAGACCATCAACATTGGCAGTGAAGATGCAAAGAAAGAAATCAAGATAGGGGCCAATCTGCAGGCCGACGTCAAACAAGAGCTGATCAGTATGCTGAGAGAGTATGTGGACATCTTTGCTTGGTCATATCAAGATATGCCAGGTTTAGATACCGACATCGTGATGCATAAGCTACCCCTGAGAGAAGATTGTCCTCCTGTAAAGCAAAAATTGAGAAGAACTCGCCCGGATATGGCGATGAAGATTAAAGAGGAGGTACAAAAGCAGTGGGATGCCGGATTCCTTGCCGTGACTAGTTACCCGCCTTGGGTAGCTAACATCGTACCAGTACCTAAGAAGGACGGCAAGGTCCGAATGTGCGTTGACTATCGAGATTTGAACAGAGCAAGTCCAAAGGATGATTTTCCGTTGCCACACATCGACGTGTTGGTCGACAATACTGCTCAATTCTCAGTGTTCTCCTTCATGGATGGATTCTCCGGTTATAATCAGATAAAAATGGCGCCGGAAGACATGGAGAAGACAACGTTCATTACCCCGTGGGGAACATTCTGCTATAAGGTCATGCCCTTTGGTCTGAAGAACGCTGGGGCAACTTATCAACGGGCGATGGTCACATTGTTCCATGACATGATCCACAAGGAGATCGAATGTTATGTGGATGATATGATTGCAAAGTCCAAAGACGAAGAGGAGCATTTGGTTAACTTGAAGAAGTTGTTCGACAGATTGATCAAGTATAAGCTGAGGTTGAATCCGAACAAGTGCACCTTCGGGGTGCGTTCCGGAAAATTGCTGGGTTTCATTGTAAGTCAAAGGGGAATTGAGGTAGATCCTGCTAAAGTAAAAGCTATTCAAGATATGCCTGCACCAAAAACAGAAAAAGAAGTGCGCGGGTTCTTAGGTAGATTGAACTACATTTCTCGGTTCATATCTCACCTAACTGCCACGTGCGAACCGATATTCAAACTGCTAAGAAAAGAGCAGACGGTCAGGTGGAATGATGATTGCCAAAGAGCTTTCGACAAAATAAAGGAATATTTGCAGGAACCTCCAATTCTGATGCCTCCAGTGGAGGGGAGACCATTAATCATGTACTTGACCGTGTTAGAAGGGTCGATGGGGTGTGTGCTCGGCCAACATGACGAGTCTGGTCGAAAAGAGTACGCCATTTATTACCTTAGCAAAAAGTTTACCGACTGTGAATCCCGATACTCACTGCTCGAGAAAACTTGCTGCGCTTTGGTATGGGCTGCTCGCCGATTGAGGCAGTACATGTTGACCCACACCACACTTCTTATTTCCAAGATGGATCCTGTCAAGTACATCTTTGAGAAACCAGCATTGACCGGAAGGGTTGCTAGATGGCAGATGATTTTAACTGAATACGACATCCAGTACACTTCTCAGAAAGCCATCAAAGGAAGCGTATTGTCGGAATAACTTGCTCAGCAGCCTCTTGAGGATGATTATCAGCCGATGAGATTTGATTTCCCTGATGAGGACATCATGTACCTCAAAACAAACGATTATGAGGAACCACTTCCGGAGGAGGGGCCTGACCCTGAATCCAAATGGAAGTTGATGTTTGATGGGGCCGTCAATATCAATGGTCGTGGAGTTGGTGCCGTACTTATTACTCCTGAAGGTGTCCACTTACCCTTCGCTGCCAGAATTACTTTTGGCTGCACCAACAATGAAGCAGAATACGAGGCGTGTATAATGGGAATAGAGGAGGCAATTGATCTTCGGATTAAGAACCTCGATATATTCGGAGATTCAGCCCTCGTCATTAACCAAATCACTGGCAAGTGGTATACACATCAAGAGCATCTAGTTCCGTACAGGGATTATGCTAGAAAACTGTTGACATTCTTCACAACAGTTGAACTCAAGTACATACCACGCGACGAAAATCAATTTGCCGATGCTTTGGCCACTCTCTCTTCGTCGATTAAAGTCATGTGTTGGAACTTTGTGCCCAGAATTGACATCTCCAGACTTGACTCTCCAGCTTATGCTTTCTCTGTAGACGCCGTGTCTGACGAGAAACCTTGGTATTTTGATATCAAGTTATTCCTGGAGAAGCAAGAATACCCAACAGGGGCATCTTCCAAAGACAAAAAGACCTTGAGACGACTTGCTGCTAGTTTCTTCTTGAACACAGACGGGGTTTTGTACAAGAGGAACTTCGACATGGTTTTGCTCAGATGCGTGGATAGACACGAAGCAAGCCTGTTGATGCAGGAAGTCCATGAAGGATCTTTTGGTACCCATGCAGGAGGGCATGCCATGGCAAAGAAACTGCTGAGATCAGGGTATTACTGGATGACAATGGATGCAGACTGTTGTTCATTCGCTCGTAAATGCCACAAGTGCCAAATATATGCAGATAAAGTGCATATTCCTCCTAATCCACTCAACATCATGTCATCTCCTTGGCCTTTCTCTATGTGGGGCATTGACATGATCGGGAAGATTGAGCCAACTGCTTCGAACGGTCATCGCTTCATTCTGGTCGCGATTGATTACTTTACCAAGTGGGTAGAAGCGGCGTCTTATGCCAATGTCACTCGTCAAGTGGTGGCAAGATTTCTGAAAAGAGATATCATATGCAGATATGGAGTGCCCGAAAGGATCATTACTGATAATGGTTCTAATCTCAACAACAAGATGATGGCAGACTTATGTCGGGACTTCAAAATACAACATCACAATTCTTCTCCTTACCGACCAAAGATGAATGGTGCGGTAGAGGCGGCTAACAAGAATATCAAGAAAATTGTGCAGAAAATGGTTGTCACCTACAAGGATTGGCATGAGATGTTACCGTTTGCTTTGCATGGGTATCGAACGTCGGTCAGGACGTCGACAGGGGCAACTCCCTTCTCTCTGGTGTATGGCATGGAAGCAGTCCTGCCTGTTGAAGTAGAGATTCCTTCACTGCGTGTGATGATGGACGTCAAACTGGATGAGGCTGAATGGGTGCGTGCCCGTTACAATCAGCTATGTCTAATTGAGGAAAAGAGATTAGCGGCTATCTGTCATGGTCAGCTTTATCAGAGGAGAATGAAGCGGGCATTCGATCAACGAGTACGTACTCGAGAGTATCAAGTGGGAGAGCTTGTATTGAAGAGGATCGTTCCTCCAGGTTCAGATAACAGGGGCAAGTGGACCCCAAACTACGAAGGACCATTCATAGTGAAGAAAGTCTTCTCAGGAGGAGCGCTGATGCTCACCACTATGGATGGAGAAGACTTCCCATCCCCTGTTAACTCGGACGCAGTTAAAAAATACTTCGCATAAAGAGACCCGCTGGACACAAAAACAGAATGTAAGTCCAGGCAAGAAAAGGGCATCCCGGCGAGCTAAAAACAGAATAAAAAGCTCGGGCAAAAATTAGGGAAATAAATATAAAAAAAGATGTACACCCGCTGAGTTGAAAAGCCGCATTGGACAGCTCAGGCAAAAAAGGGTATCCCGGTGGATTGAAAACCCGAAAGGGCGATCCACGCAAAATAAGGGAATAAGCGAACAACTGTGGTCCGAGTTATCTGAACCCCGTTATCGTTTCGTACAACTTGACAACATCAGAAGGATAGGAAACAGTCCCCTCGTCCTCTCAGAAAGCCAAAACAGATTGGAGAGTCTTGAAGACATGCAGGTCATAGCAGAAATGGAACTCCTTGGAATGCCGTGTACATTGCCATTAGGATAGTTTCTTTTCTCAAATTTTTAGTGGCTACCTCTTTCCAGGTGGTTGCTTCCTGATGTAAATTTTTGCCTATTCAGAGGCCATCCAATAAAAATAATATTCAGTCAAAAAGCTGTGTGTGTTTATTTTTGTTTGCAAAATGTCCTGAATTTTTGACAAAAATAGCATTGCATCTAAACATGGTGATAATCTTGAAAAGAAAACTGACATGCAGGGAAACTGTAACCCTCTTTGAGCGTCAGGTGACGATGGATGAACCGATCATTCCATGCAAATCCTCGGGCCACACGTGTGTTTTCTGTTGTTGCAGGTTGCAGGAGGGCGTCACATTCTCTCAAGCAATTTACTCTTCCCCAGTAGAGTATCTCCCCAAGCAGAGATTTCTTCTCCCCACAGGTATCTGAAGCCTGGTATCTCCAGCGGAGACTTTCCTCCAAACAAGCCTTGGCAGCAGCCCAAGCAAGCTTTTCTTCCCCAGCGAAGTATCGGTCCATTACATCCCCAGCGGAGTATGCCTAGCAGGTACCTGAGAACCCGACATCATCAGAGATGGAATTGACAGAATTCTATCCCCAGCAAGAGTCCTTGCCTATCAGGTACCTGAAAGCCTGATATCCCCTCAGAGTCTTGAATCATCAGATGCTCTCCCCAGTCAGAGTATTTGTCCAAGAAGCTTCCCCAGCCAAGTCTGAAGATGTTCCTGTCCCCACAGAGTTCATATTTGATTTTCACCTCCGTCCGTGAAATATTTCTCAGCCAAGTTGCCATACTTTGGGTATTTGATGATACAGCCAGGTATTCATCACCTCAGTCGGAGTGGGTATCCAGACCTCTTGATTTGTCTTCCCCTGCAGAGTTGTATCTCTTGTTGCCGATCAGGCATTCGTCTGTTGCTCGTCTGCAATCTTCAACACTCGTATGTGTTATCCCCAAGCAAAGTTTTCCCCAGCAGGGACATATTACTGCCTTATCGCTGCTCGTCTGCACTTGTTAACACTCGTCTGTGTTAGCTCTGTGGTATTGCTCGTTTGCTTTCCCCAGTAGAGTCTATATTCCCCAGCGATCGTCCGTGCTCGCATCTTTATTTGATGCTCATCCTCTTTCAGCACTCGTCCGTGCCTTTTCCTCAGCAGGTTCCTCTTTGTTTGAGGTATTCCCCAGCGATCGTCTGTGCTCGCATCTTTATTTGATGCTCGACCGCATCTCTTAGCACTCGTATGTGCTTGTTACTCCTTTGAAGATTGCTCGTCCGCAACTTCCCAACACTCGTCCGTGTTCTTATGATATTGCTCGTCTGCAACCTTCCAGCACTCGTCTGTGTTTGGTATTGGACCCTTTGCTGCACTCGTCCGTGCCTTGACGTGTATTCTCTATTGTTGCTCGTCTGCAACTGTCCAGCACTCGTCTGTGTTTGGTTATGATAGTTGTTCGTCTGCAACTCTTGAGCACTCGTCTGTGCCTTGATAGGTATTCTCCGTTGTTGCTCGTCTGCAACTGTACAGCACTCGTCTGTGTTTGAAGCTCGTCTGCTTTTATTCTCCAGAAGTCGTTTATGTTTTGAAGCTCGTCCGCTTTGCCTGGATACTCGTCTGTATCATCCCCAGCACTCGTCTGTGCTAGCTTACATCTGTATGTGAGGATTTGCTGTTTACCCTGGTATTTCTGTATTGCTACTTCAAATGCTCGTCTGTGTTTGAATTTCTGGTATTCGTCTATACCAGTGGCTGATACTCGTCTGTATCATCGCCTGAAGCACTCGTCTGTGTCTCTCAGATCATCGTCTGGTACTCGTCTGTATCATTGACCTATAACACTCGTCTGTGTTATCTTGATGATCATCCAATACTCGTCTGTATTGAAGAGGTTTAGAACCCTGACAGTGGGAATTAATGTCGAAATGGTTACCGGTCCTGGCGTAGCGGGTAAATCCGAAGGAGGCTCGTCTGTCTCAAGCACCAATTATGGTTGCTGCACCTGGCGTAACAGGTTTGCTCAGAAGACTCGTCTGTCTTATACCATATATCCGCGGATAATATATGAAGAAGGTTCGTCCACCTTGATTGCATGTCTATCCCACAGACTTATATGCATTCCCGGAGCCTGCGTAAGGGTTATCCGAAGAAGACTCGTCCGTCTTATTCCACTTATCTGCGTAAGGATTAGTGAAGGAGATTCGTCTATCTCAGGCTACTTTGAAGTTCTTTAAGGGCTCGTCTGCTCTCTGCACCTGGCGTCACAGGGTTGTTAGAAGACTCGTCTGTCTCAGATTATGGTCTTGAAGTGTTGGAGGACTCGTCTGTCCAACTCCTGGCGTCACAGGATTGTTTGAAGACTCGTCTGTCATTTTGTTCTTATTCCAGATATCAGTTTCAACTTGGAAGAAGCTCGTCTGCTTCTTCTCCCCTGCAGTCCCAGAGCGTCGTCTGGTCGGGTTTATTTCCCGGTGTTGCATTCTTCGTCAGAGTGCAAATTTCTGGTCTTCTTGGTATTCAATCACTGTTTATCTTGAATGTCTGATAGCCGTTGCTCTCATCCGTTTCGGATTAACAGTTGATTGAATAGGGGCAGCTGTAACACCCCAAATTTGCCCTCTTCATTTTAAGCATCATATCACGTCATAGTCATCATGAGCATACCATATCCTTATCATTTGGCATAGAAAAATAAAGCATAACACTCACATGTTCTAGCATAGGGCATATGACCAACCATCTGGAAGATTTGAAGCACTGCAAGTAAAAATCAAGAGCATGGTGATCTGACAAGAATCTCACAGGATCATTTTGCACAAGCCTGGTATCATGTTCAGAGCCCTAGAAAGAGAAGGGGGATCAAATTTTGTTTGAAATGGTTGATGCAGGGCTATTTTTGAGGTTTCCCACCAAAAGGGGGGAAATTCAAATTTTGCATGCGTTAACCGGTTAACGCATATGGTTAACCGGTTAACAGCTGCGAAATTTGAATTTCCAGCAGCAAAATCAGCATGTGTGTTTTGGCTCCATTTTCCATTTTTCTGATTTTTTTCATTTGAATTAAATTTGAATTTGAGAGAAGGATCTAGAGCATTTATCCAAGCCTAATCCCATTGCTACATCCTAATCACACTACCCAAGCCATAATTTTGGATCCCAACCCTAAATTTTGGGCCCCAACCCTAAACCATATATATTCCATTTCCCTCCAAACCAAAGGGGCTCTCCCTCATTTTTCACTCTCATTTCTGAATTTTCATTCCTCTCACTCACAATTCTCTCACTTTTATCTCCCAATTTTCCAAATTACTCAAAGTTCCTCTTTGAAGATCACACAACCTTGCCTTGAGGTGTGTAGATCTTGGAACTAGACCTCCATCCATAGCTTCATTGCATCTTTTTGCTGGTTTATTTGGTGATTCAGATCTGGTTTGAGATCTAGAAGTGCTTTTGGATCCAAAATTCTGCATCAAGAGCTTGTTCTTGCATTTATTTTGCATGGAGTGTGGAGCTTAGCATCGGATCTTCAAAGTTTTGCGCGAGATCTATCATTTTCAGCATAATCAACATTTACCAAAGCATACCTCCGCTTTGTAGGTTGGTTAATTCCAGATCTAACTCTGTTTTTAGCTTATTTGCATTGCTTGTGCTTTAGATCCACCATGTGTTTGTGTAATTGATTGTGTTGCATGATTTGATTGTTTGTTTGGTATCCGGATCCGATTGTTATTGTTCATGAGCATATTGTTATGGATTAATGTGAATTGATCTATTTTTCCATGTGTAATTGAGTGCTGGTCTGGTGCAAGCTTATTTGAATAAGCTGTTTTGAGTTGCTGATTTCTGCAGGATTTGTTGCTGTTTTATCAGTGTTAACCGGTTAACGCATATGGTTAACCGGTTAACGCCCTGTTTTCATGCGTGTTTTGTGCAGGTTTTGACTGGTTAACCGGTTAACGCATGGGGTTAACCGGTTAACCCTGATGCAGAATGGTTTTTTAGGGCTGTTTTGAGCTTGCTTGATCCCTCTGCTTGTTTTAATCACCATGAATCATTGTATGATCATTAAACATGATGTTTTAGGTTGATTTGCTTGCTGGTTGATGTATGCTTTCATGTTCTCGACGCGTAAGTCGTGTGTTTGCTATGCTTGGCATGTTGTTTGATTTTTGTTTGCAAGGGCCTTTGAACATGTTTAATTCCTTGATTGTGGTGATTGATTTGCTGGATTTTTGCTGACATTTCAGGGGCTTATGGTAAGAGAAGTGTGGATGTTTATCCACATTTCAACTTTTCATCTTTCCTCTTTTGTTATTTGAACTAACCCTTTGTTGTTGGGCTTAGGCCTTTCTCATCCCTTCTTCTATCTTCTTCTTCCTTCTTCATTAGGATAGAAACCTCATTAACCCTTAGGACATCCATGCATGTTAACACTTAGGATTATTTAGTTCCCTTTAGTTTTTTTCCTTTTGATCCTTTGGTTCTTCTTCTCTTCTCATCTCAAAACTCTTAAAAAACACTTTGATAAATGCGAAGTGATACATTGATCCATAGCCTTATTCCATGAGGTATGCTTGTAGTCTTCCCATCTTGGGATAGTACATGTTTACCTTGTGATGCACAAGTCTGATCAAGGTATCTTCTTCATAAAGAAAAGCATAAAAAACACTTCTTCATTTGTAAATACCAAAACACTTAATAATTAAACAAGTTAGTGAGCCTAGGCCCTAATCTTTGGGTTCAAGTTTTGGGGATCTTCTCCTTACTTGAGTGTGCTTGTTCTATTATTCCATCTTGGAATGTAGTGACAAGTACACATTCCATGGAAAAGAGCTTGAGTTCACTTCCTTGTGACACACTCATAAAAGCTTCTAAAAAAACACAAACAAACAATAAGCGTCTTTCCTTCGGGAATTCTTTTCTCACCTCATTCGCTCCGTCCGCGAACTTGCTCCTACTTGTCATTTTGCAAGACGGTTACGCACTCGTCGTCCGAGCCTGCAACACCTGAGCAATGGCATAGGCAGTTCAAGCCTTAATTCACAAGCAATTTCCCTTTGTTACCCCTAGTTAGGGGAACTACGGCGTCTCTGATCCTCATTATCCCGATGAGGTACGTAGGCAGCGGGGTAGGGCCCGTTCGAGCACAATCTTTATTTTCCCTACATTTTTCCTTTCCTTTTCTTTTCTCAGTTTATTTTCCAGTCCATTTCTTTTCTTTTGCTGCATCTTTCATACCCTCACCCTTTGAAACAGTATTCTTTTGCAAGCGTGGATCCCGTCGGGTACGGCGGACGATCTGGGTGCTAATACCTTCCCAGGTCGTAACCGACTCCCGAACTCAGTCTCTTTGGTTCGCAGGACCTGTGTCCTTCCTCTTTCTTTCTTCTGGTTTGTGCAGCATTCCCATTCCCTTTCTTCGGGATAAAAATGCCTGGCTGGCGACTCTACCTCTTTCCGCGCCACTTTCGCGTTTGTACCAGGATGGAAATCCCGGGAGCGACAAACATGATCACACAACATCAAAAGTTCAGAATGCACCCAAGGAATCACATGTTTCATGGCCCATGGATCAAGTTTTCTTTCATAAGAACCAAAGTGAACCAAGTTGCAAAAGTCATCATAGCTCCTCACCCACTTGCTGGCTAGTTTGCTGAACCACCCTAGCCCTTTTCCCTCATCATGTTGCGCAGCAAACCCTCCTTGTACTAGGCTAGCAAGTTGCCCATGCCCTTCTTACACAAAGTTGACATTTTAGCAAAAGCACCCATACCAATCAATAAAGGACATGTCATGTCATCTGACCAATAGCATTTGTTTATACAAAGAAAATGCAAGCCAAACACCACAAGGAGCAAGCCTGAAACACAACACAACTCAACTTTCTCATTTTCACTCCCTTGAGCAAAAGCTTTCGAAACTCAGCATACAAGCCACAAACACTCAAACAAACTTCACAAACAATCTTAACACACTTCACGGATCACAAAACACCCATCACCATTGTCTTAAACCCCCAGAATCAGAAACACGATTCTCGCACCACCTTGAACAGAACTTGTTCAAACTTCCAAACCAGCCATTTTAAACTCCAACTAAACACTGCAAGCTTCTCAGGAAGTCCATTAGAGGCATTTTGGATCAAAGGGCCAGCCAGAAAGTGTCAGAAATCAAAGCTCCAGTTCAGGTGAGCTCAAGAACATTTTTTCCAGAAACTTCTTTTTAAGTTCTTAAATGATTCTCCATGTTCCACTGATCATGCTGATATATTTTGTTTCGAAAATAGTTGAGTATTGAGCATGTATGTTGTTCCTGAAACTTTTTGACCTAAACCCCTTTTGATTCGATTCAGCCTGGATACGAAAAATAAATGCATTTTGTTTGTTGATTCATGTTGTATGATGTCTAGGGATGGATTCTGGGCAGAGAGATTGTGTTTTAGATACCTAGGGAGTGAGATTGAGATTCTCAGGGGAGAGTGTGGCCGGAGAAGATGACCGGAGGTCATTTCCGGCCACCTGGAAGTCATTAGTAACTTAATTAGGGTTAGGGCAAACTTTGAACGTGGACCCTTGGATCTGTCTTCCCGCGCGCGTTTGAGTGGTCTGGATCATGTCATTAGTTGATAATTAGGATTAATTTATTTAATTAATTAAAATTAGGAGGTTTGAACTTGGGCCGTCCAGATGCGCGCCCAGTCAAACATTTTAAACCCAGTTTCAATCTGAGCCTTCCATCCTGCATACTTCCCATTTATTTTATTTTATTTTCTTTTTATTCCATTTAATTTGTCCATTTAATTTAAAATAGCAAAATCATTTTAAAAATTCTGAAATTTTTTGTACACACTTTTATTTAATTTCAGAAACCAAAAATATTTTCATTTTTATTTTTAGCATATAAAAAACATTTTTAAATATTTAAAAGTTTATTTTTAATTAATTAATGAGAATTAATTAATTAAAAATGCTTTTGGGTATTTAAAAATCACCAAAAAATTCATGAAACATTTAAAACCATTTAGAAACATTTTCCAACCCTCAAACCAAATTTTTTTTTTGATCTTGATGCATTTTGAGAATTTTTCATGGAATTAATTCATTTTCAAGGCATTATTTTGATCCAAACTTCCAAAAATCATTTCTGCCTAACCATTGAGAGTTGGACTTTGATTCTTTTTGCATTGTGTTGTGCATATCATGTAGTTTGTGAGATTAAATGGGCATGGTTTGATCTTTCATTTTCCATTTGTTTGACATTTTTCTTGTTAAGGCACCCTAAAACCCTAAAAATCTTAAGAAATTCATAACTTTTATTAGGTTAAGAGTTGGAACTTCTCCTTTGGGAAGTGAGTTAGTATAGGATTAGGGATCCTTTGAATGCATTTTCAATTTTTTATCTTGATGTTTGCTTCTGATTTTGGTTTTTGTTTGATGCATTGATCATAAACCCTAATTTGGGCTTCCATGTGCATCCATCTTGCATTTGCTTGCATACCTTGACTTGCCATAGCATTTTGTGCATCCATTTGGTTCATTGAGCATATTAAGACATATTGAAAGCATGTTTGATCATTGCATCTTGCATTTGCCATGTTGTATGCCATTTGCATTTCATTTCTTTTCATGTATGATCATGGCTCTTAACTTGCTTCATTTGCATCCATAAGCTTGTATGATCATCACCATGCCTTGTTTCATGTTTGCATCATCCCATGGCATCATTATCATCATGAGTGTGCTTCTGGTTTTGATTTTTATCATGCCATTTCATCTCATTTTGCATTGCATTGCATTTCTTTCACTAACTTTTCAGGTGGTAAGTCATCTTGAGAAGTGAATTTGCCTTCACTTCTCACAACTTCTTTTCATTTCTTTTATGCATCCATGCTGAATTTTGTTATGTGTTTGAGATTGAGCTTGCTCATTCTTCTTCATCTTACTTTCTTTCCTCAAGTGACTTGACTTCTTAAATGAAGCAAGTTACTTTGCTTCTCTTTGTTCCTTTCATCTGCTTCCTGGTGGTTCCTCTGAAGACCTTTCTTGTAAACCTCACAAACCTTAGGAACAACCAAGCATGACAATGATTAGGGTTTGATTAGTCCCCCCACATAGTTTTACCTTTGTGTCTCATTGAGTCTTCTTTTCTCATCTCACAATCAGGGACTAAACCCTAAAGGCTTTAAGGCTTTGTGATTAAGCTTATGCCTGCATCCTTCTATTAGGATGGAGTGTATAACTTTAATCCTAAGTGTTAAACCCTTAATGTGTTTAAATCCTTTAATCAATCCACTTAATAATCATCAAGACATCACACTTGTAACTTGGGCCTTGCATTAGGGTTCTAATTCTTCCTTAATTGGTTAAGAAGGACTAACCCTAGTGTTAATGGACAAGTCCCCCTCAAGTTGTCTTACAAACCATAAAATTCACTTCATCATCATATCATTAAATAAAATCCACTTAATCAAAGGCTTGTTTTGTCATGAGTTTAATCCCTAATCATGGATTAAGTGGAGGAGCTTTCCTCAGCTTAAACATTCTCATCTATTATCCTTCTATTAGGATGGTGTAATGAGTCTGTTTAATCTCTGATTATGGCTTAATCTCATTACTCAACACTAAACAAAAACACCAAAAACATCTAAATAATCACAAGTAGGTTAATGATCTTAATCCTGCATCAAAGGTGATTAAGTGTGAGAATCTGACTTCACACTTAAGGTATTCTCATTACCCCTAATCAGAGGGAAGATGTGATGAGTTTACTAACCCATTGGTTTAGGCTTAAGCTCATTAACTTATGACAAACTTTCAAAAGCAATAAAAGACTGAAAACTCAAAAACAAACAATAATCGTCTCCTCCGGGATTCTTTTCTCATCTCATTCACTCATAAACGAGAACTTGCTTCTTCCGTCTAATGCAAGACAGTTTGCACCTGAGCCAGACAGGTCATACACTTGAGCATAGACAAGCAAGCAGTTCACAAGTCAATTCACCTTTCAGTCTCTTTGGGTCGAACTACGGTGTTCTGACTTCCTCATTGCACGAGAGGATACGTAGGCATAACTTAACGGTTATCGAACAAAAGTCTCTGTACATTCCCCCTCTTTCCAGCATTATTCCTTTAGCCTCATGATCTTGAGCATTGTATTCCAGTTTCTTACACTGACACTATACATATCACACTTCACATTCTTTTACACTGACACCTGTACATTCTTTTCCAGCTATTTTATACACAGATTGCACTGACACTGCCCCTTTAAAACACAAATCTTTTAAGCGTGGATCCCATCGAGTATGACGGACAATCTGGGTGCTAATACCTTCCCAGGTTGTAACCAACCCCCTTTCTCAGTCTCTCTGGTTCGCAACCGTCTTATCCATATCTTTCTAGGTCTATGCAGCATTACCTTTCCTTCGGGATAAAAATGCCTAGCTGGCGACTCTATTCATTCCCTGTGCGTTCACTCCTGTGTGTTCTCACACCTCCCTTCGCCGACCGTTCGCGTCTGTACCTTTATCTGGGCCATTTCCCATTTATTGGGAGCGACAAAGAGATTATGAGAAGTGAAGGCAAATTCACTTCTCAATGACTTACCACCTGAAAAGTTAGTAACAAGAAATGAAATGAAATGAGAATGAGATGAAATGCAATGATGCACACCAAAGTCAGAAGCATAAACATGATGTTAATGATGCTAAGAGATGATGCAAACACATATCAAGGGTTGTGGATGATCATACAAGGATGAGGATGCAAATGAAGCATGTTTTGAACCATAAAAGTTCATGAAAGTTTACGAAATGGAATGAATGCATAACATGGCAAATGAATGATGCAATGATCAAACATGATTCTAATATGTCCTAAGATGTCTAATTTGTCATGTGGATGCACAAAATCTCATGGAAAGTTCATGTATGCAAGCAAATGAGAGATGAATGCAAATGAAAGCCAAAATTAGGGTTTATGCACAAGACACAAAGCAAAATCCAAAATCAGAAGCAAATGACAAGATAAAAAATTGAAAATGGGATCAAAGGAACCCTATCCCTACACAAGTTCACTGCCCAAAGGAGGGGACCTAACTCTTAACCTAATGGGAGTTATGATTTTCTCAAGTCAACTAGTGTTTCAAGGCACTTCAAAAGGAAAAATGCACATCAAATTGGAAATGAAAGATATATTCAAACCAATTTTACCCTAGAAACTACATGATATGTGGAATGCAATGCAAAAAGAACCAACATCAAACTCTTCATGGTTAGGCAGAATGAAGTTTTCTAAGTTAGAAAAAAAATATTGCCTTTTAAGAACTTTAATTCCAAAGAAAAATGTCAAAACATGTCAAGAACCAAAAAGAAATTTGTTTGAAGAGTTTGATAATGTTTCTAAATGTTTTAAAATGCAATGTGAATTTTTATGTGATTTTTAAATACCTAAATGCATTTTTAATTAATTAATTTCCATTAACTAATTTAAAACAAACATTTAAATGATTTAAAAATAGTCTTTAATGCAAAAAATAAAAATAAAAATATTTTTGGGTTTTGAAAATTAATAAAAGATTTAATAATTTTTTTTAGAATTTTTGGACCTTTTTTACTATTTTTTAAAATTCGTAGAAATTAAATAGAAATAAAATGAAATAAAACAAATAAAATGGAAACGTATGAGGATCCTGAGGCTGAGATTCAAAGTTGAGAAAAAATGGTTGACTGGCGCGCTAATGAATGGTCTGGATTTGTCCTGACTAATTAAACCTAATTAATTAATTTAATGATGGATTAGGGTTTAATCAAATGATCTGGGACGTCCACACGCACGAGTAACTTATGATCTGAAGGCCAATATTCAAACTTAGCCTAATTACAGGATTAGGGCATAATCACTCTCAGGCGACCGGAACAGTGTTCCGGTCGTCTTCTCCGACGAGCACAAACCCTAGCTTCTTCTACAGGCCATTAATCCCCAAATTTCTTGCCCATAAATGATCCTCTAACCATTCTAAACCTAAATTCATAACTAAAACTCATTTATTTCACACCATGAA
This sequence comes from Lathyrus aphaca, assembly GCA_963966055.1. Lineage (NCBI taxonomy): Eukaryota > Viridiplantae > Streptophyta > Magnoliopsida > Fabales > Fabaceae > Lathyrus > Lathyrus aphaca. Next base: position 375,440,907 of record OZ014523.1, on the reverse strand, counting down.
CATGAATCGAAGAAAAATGTAAAAACGGGCAAAGGTTTCAGAGATCACATACATGGTGGTTTCTCAACCATTTTCAAAAGTAATCATATCCCCATGATCAGGGAAGCATATAGAACCATAAAAGAACTTAAAAGCTAGCTTCTGGGAAAAAAGTTCATCCTGTTACCTGAGATGGGGACCCTCTGATTCTGAGCTTTCTGGGTTCTCTCTTGATGCAAGCCTACTCCTATGAACCTCCTGAAGATGATATGAAGCTTAGAAATCTTTGAGGATGGCTGGTTGGTGCTGTTTGGTTCTGGTGTAGCAGAAATGGAGGTTTGTGTGTGTGGTGATTCAGGCTGTTTCAGGGGGTGGGTTTTGTTCTATGAGTGATATGTAACTTGTTGGTGAAGAAATTTTTGGATTTTGTTAAGTCTTGAGGGAGTTTTGAAGAGATGAAGCTTTGGACAGTTTTTGTGCAAGCTGATTTTGTGTGTGTGTTCTGAGCCTTCTTCCTTCTTGTTTTATGACCTTGAGGTAATCCATAAGCAATCCCAACAATTCTGGAGGGCAGGTATGCACTGTGGGAATGGTATGGGATGATTGGCCAAAAAGTCACAAATTGTGTACTATAGGTATGGGCCATGGCAGAGGATATTTCTGTGCTTGGATTGCTTCAGCTAGCTTCAAGGAAGGCCATTGGATGTTCTGATGTGATCTGTAATGGGTGAAGGATGAGATGTCATGTGTTTTGCAATTTTCACAACTTGTTGCATTTTGAGATTTGGTGATGGACATGTCCTATTCCAAGCTGAATTCTTGTTGTGAAATGTTACATGATGTTATGGTAATGCGTTGAGATCAGTTAGAGACCACACAAACTCTTGGGAATTACTTTTGCAAGAATTTCCCCTTTTGAACTTTATGGAAAATGGCTTATGATAACTTGGAATCCAAAGCATGAAAGTGAGAAATTTCTTGGGAAAATATGAATTATGGACCATGAATGATGTTTGTGTGATGATTAGAAGTTGATTTGAAGTCACATTTGGCTTTGGCAAGTGTTTTTGCAAGTTTCCTCTTTGGCACAAAAGTGAAAATTTAGTGATTTTGTCCAACTTTGCAAGGCCATAACTTTGGTTCTAAAATGAATTAGAATGAGTTCTTGTACTTTTTGAAAAGGGGAGGATCCAATCTACAACTTTCATGACCAAAGATTTTTCATTTGAAGCATTTTTGAATCAAAAAGAGGAGGTTGAAAAACTTTCCCAAAATGGCAAGTTTTCATTACAAGTCACTTTCCCAAAATGGCAATTTTGCAAATGGCTTGAAATTCTTCAATTTTGTGAACTTATAAATTCTTCTAAGATCAAATAAAGGTCATATACACCCAAAATGATGGAGAAGACCCTTTGGTTGGGTGATTGGGGGCCTCAGATACCCTGATTTTACATTGACTTGCACAAGAAGTCATCCATTGATCAGATGCCTTCCCCATTGAATTTCTTCGTGAAAATTGGTATGTATGATCCTCATATCATATAGAGACCAATAGAAACAAGAATGACCAAAAAATTTAAAGTTATGGCCTCTGAAACCAAAACCCTAATTTTGGGTCCTCTATGCAGTTAAGCTTGGCTCTGCTTCCATGCCTTTCCTCAGTTCTTGTGATTTTTGACTTTCTTGATCTTGGGAGGATATAATATGATGCTTGAACATACATGGACCCCCTTGAGATGATTTAAGACCTTTGGAGTGGCTCAGATAGCTCAGGGATTGCTCAGATCACAAACCCTAGATGCAGATGACTTTGAATCAATGCAATGAGGCAAAAATGCAATATGAGATGGTATGATTGAACTTATGCAAATGAAAAGAATCAAAAGCCATGGTGAAATGAGTGAGGGAAAATTTGGGGTGTTTACAGCTGCCCCTATTCAAGCATGAATTAGCTGTGCAGGATGTAAGCGACGGCTTAATAGGCAAACAAGATAACTTGTGGTTGAATACCAAAGACAATCCAAAATTTGCACTCGCAGAATGAAGAAGAAAAGGGATATAGATTGTAAAAGAAAAAGAGTATGATTATAAAATGCGGGCGACGGAGGACGACCATCGAGCAGAGCACGACTGCTGGGGATAAAGCAATGGCGGGGACGACCGACATGTTGGGGAAATAAAGGGATTATGATGGGGACGGCCATCAGGTTAATGAAATAAGACTCTATGGGGATTCGAGGTAAAGGCAATGATGGGGATGACCATCGTGTCAATAAAATAAATGATGAGGTACGATTATCAAAAGTGAAGGATGATCACCTAGCGGGGGACGACTGCTCTGTTGGGGATAAGAGGAGGGACAGTCACATAAGGTGAAGGACGATCACCTGGCAGGGTACGGCTGCCGAAAATATCACGACATAGGACGAATGCCGGATAGGAAAAGGTCGACGATGGGGACGGCCATAGGATAAGCACGATGAAGGACGATCATCAAGAGGTGAAGGACGATCACCTAGCAGGGTACGGCTGCTCTGGGGGTTCATCATGACATAGGACGAATATCGGATAAAATGATGAAGGACGATCATCAAGAGGTGAAGGACGATCACCTAGCAGGGGACGGCTGCTCAAGTATCACGACATAGGACGAATGTCGGATAGGAAGGGGTTCTAATGAATAGAGACTCTGCTGGGGATGATGAAGGACGATCATCAAAAGGTGAAGGACGATCACCTGGCAGGGTACGACTGCCACAAGTATCATGACATAGGACGAATGCCAGATAGGAAGGAAGTTTGCTTTTTACTGGCGATTTGCTGAGAACTCTTCTGGGGAATGGTAGGCATAGACGAGTGTCTATATGTAAGAAAGGGCATAAGTGTTTGACGCTGTGTATAGATTAAAGATGCGGACGAGCATCCTTAAGACCTTGATACGGACGAGTACCAGTAGAAACAAGCGCTGACGCATGTTCAGAGATGATGATACGGACGAGTATCAACTGGTTAACAAAGAACACAGACGAGTGTTGAATCAGAAAAAAGATAAGTGGTGTATACAAGATACAAACGGGTATCTGTATGAGTAAAAAGTATGTGTGAGACACAATCAAGTGTTCAACTTGCTGGGGAGAGTATGATACGGACGAGTATCATAAGAGAAAATGTATAAGTTATGAACTTGTAAAAGGTGTTTGACGACCTGTGGGGATAGGATGACACAGACGAGTATCTGGAAAGTATAATAAGCGAGGTTTTAGACTACCGTGCCGGGGATATGACACAGACGAGTGTCGAGAAGTATCCGTTATGTGGAAGTATCGGTTTGTGGAGAATGTTCTGGCGACTTTACTGGGGAAAGATGACACGGACGAGTGCCAAAAGGAGCATGTATATGTATCTGAGAGTGCAAAGAGGATGCTTTGGCTTTCTGCCGGGGAATTTTGAGAGGTTTTTTTTATATTGTTAATGTGGTGTTTACAGGTGTTTGATTCAAGACATGGCTTATGATTATGCAATATGTTTGATTTTTGCCGTAATGCTCCGTATTAGACGGAATGCTACGCTCTGGGGGAAATATGATGCGAATGCTATGATTTATGCAAAGATACCGATCCGGGATTCGGATCCCGTTGCTGTGAAGATCTCTGGCCAATCTGCTCGAAAGAATATCCCAGCTGGGGATGAGATCATTGGTAGATCTGATACAGATGGTTCTGCTTGGGGAAATAAATCACTGATAGACCTATCTTGGTAATGAGGAGCCCAGCTGGGGTCTGTGGAAGCTTCCATCGCTTTGTTGTGAGATCTTCAAACATTGCTCTTCTGGATGGAGGCTGGAGCTCTGCGGGGAGAAACGATCACTGAACGATCTTCCTAGTGATTTCTGTGGGGACTCTGGCTAGGGATGGGGAGGCTTGACAACTCAGCTGGGGAGAAAGCATTCTAGATGCTGCTTAGAGGAGGTATTTGAGTACCTGCAAATCCTGTAAAGACAAAGAAACATACAAATATCCCGAGGTATACCTTACTGGATTCCATCATAAGAATTTAGACACTCCTGGAGCGAATATATCACCTGTAAGCATGTAATTTTTTAGAAAAGATGCATCTGTATTTATGCAATCATTATATTAAGGACATCGGACATTTTCTCAAATGAAAATAGAATGTACGAGACGAAACGTGACTGAAAATTTGATTTTATTAATTTGTGTGCCCTGAATTGGCGAATACAGTCAAAGAAACAGATCCCCTGAAATAAGGAGATTGTTACAAAATTGAGAAACAAAAAGATGCTGGCAATGTTGACGATGCTTCAGTAAGCTTCCCTTTTGCTATGACTTGTATGACATTGACGTTCTTCTCATCTTGCTTTCTGAAGAAGGTTGATTCTGACCGAAGCTTGAACCTTTTGAAGCTTACCATGTGTAAACACCCCAAATTTGCCCTCACTCATTCACACCATGGCTTGTGATTCTTGTCATTTGCATAAGTTCAATCATATCATCTCATATTGCATTTTTGCTTTATTGCATTGGCTCTACGTCATCTGCATCTAGGTTTTGTGATCTGAGCAATCTAAGAGATATTAGAGCCACTCCAAAGGTCTTCAATCATCTCAAGGGGGTCCATGTATGTTCAAGCATCATATTATATCCTCATAAGGTCAATAAAGTCAAAGAATCACAAGAACTGAGAAAGTCATGGAAGCAGAGCCAGGTTTAACTACACAGATGACCTAAAATTAGGGTTTTGGTTTCAGAGGCCATAACACCTATTTTTTTGGTCATTCTTGTTTCTATTGGTCTCTATATGTTATGAGGATCATGCATATCAATTTTCATGAAGAAATTCAATGGGGAAGGCATCTGATCAAGAGATGACTTCTTGATCAAGTTAGTGCAAAATCAGGGCATCTGAGGCTCCCAGTGACCCAACCAAAGGGTGTTATCCATCATTTTGATTGTGTATGATCTTTATTTGATCTTAGAAGATGTTAGAAGTGCACAAAATTGAAGAATTTCAAGCCATTTGCAAAGTTTCCTTTTTGGGAAAGTGACTTATAATGTAAACTTGCCATTTTGGGAAAGTTTTTCAACCTCCTCTTTTTGATTCAAAAATGATTCAAATGAAAGAACTTTGGTCATGAAAGTTGTAGATTGAATCCTTCCATTTTCAAAAAGTACAAGAACTCATTCTAATTCATTTTGGATCAAAAGTTATGGCCTTGCAAAGTTGGGAAAAATCATGAAATTTCACTTATGCACCAAAAGAGGAAAGTTGCAAAACTTCATGCCAAGGCTAATTGTGACTTCAAATCAACTTATAAGCATTACAAAAACATAATTCATGACCTAAAATTCAGAATGCACCAAAGAATTTCTCATTTTCATGCCTTGATCATTAAGAAACTTCAAAAGGGCCAAACTTAGTGAAATTTGCAAAACCTCCCACAACTTCTCACAAACTTGCTAACTGGCCTCAATCTCATTTCCATGGTCATCCTTGAATAAGCTGCAGCAGACATGCCTTTGCTCTAGCCCTGAAACAGCCCATACCTCAAAGGACACATAGACTTGACTTTTTGCAAAAGGGGCCATGCCAATCACACTGTGCCACCACCAACTCTCTGCCCTATCACAGCTTGATATGTGGACCAAATGGAACTGAAGACACACAAGAGGCAAGCCTGAGCTCTCCCACAAGTCAGCATACACAAAAATCCCTCCCTTTCCATTTTCTATCGAATCCCTCAACTCAGCCATTGATTCTCCAAACTTCTTCCACCAATCATCTCAAAATGCTTCACTGATCATCCCTCACCCAACAAAATAGCCTAAAACCACCCCAAACAGAAATACGATTTTCACCACCTCTGAACTGAAAGCTTCAAAACCCTCCACATAAATTCATTTCAAGCTTACCAGAAGCATCAGGGAACTCAGTAGAGTGGAATAGCACAAAGAAGAAGGTCAAAAGGTGCAAGATTTGAAAGCTCAATCTCAGGTAGCATGATGAACATTTTTTCTAGAATCTTGTTTTTTAGTTACAAAGTTGTTCTATGTGTTGCCCTGATCATGGGGATGTAATTATTTTCGAAAATGGGCCAGAAACAAGCATTTTGTGTTGCTCTGAAACTTTTGCCCTAAATTTATTTTTCTTTGATTCTCTCTGTGTGGCTAAAATAAATTGTTTTTGACCATGGATTCTTGTTATTCAATGTTAGAGGATTGATTCTGGAGCTTTAGGGGTCTTGGGGATGTGTTTTGAGTGTTTCAGGTGAGGGGGATGACCGGAGAAGACGACCGGAGCTTATCTCTGGTCGCCTGAAGTTAATTAGGGCAAAACCTATTTAATTAGTAACTTTGAATTCTAACCCTAGAATCATGCTTCCCGCGCGCGCTTGGATGGACCAGATCATGTCATTAAACCCTAAAACCTGATTAATTAAATTAATTTAGTTTAATTAGTCAGTTTGAATATGAGCCACATGATCACGCGCGAATTAGCAACTTTGAACCATGGCCTTGGATTCTGAATACCACCAGTCTTGTTGACTTGCACGCGCAACCCTTGGATCCTTCAACTTTGCATCTCAGCCACAGGTTTTGCTTACTTTTCATTTTTCCTTTAATTATTTCATATTTTATTTCATATATTTATTAAAAATAGTAAAAATGATTTAAAAAATCTGAAATTCTTTATCAAGTCTTTTATTAATTTTCAGAACCCAAAAATATTTTTATTTTTATTTTTTGCATTAAAAATTATTTTTAAAACATTTAAATGTTTATTTTTAATTAGTTAATGGGAATTAATTAATTAAAAATGCATTTAGGTATTTAAAAATCACCAAAAAATTCACATTACATTTTAAAACATTTAGAAACATTATCAAACTCTCAAAACAAATTTCTTTTTGGTCCTTGATGTATTTTGACAATTTTCATTGGAATAAAATTTGTTTAAAGGTAATATTTTTGTTCAAACATAGAAAAATACATTTTGCCTAACCATGAAGAGTTTGTTGATGGTTCTTCTTGCATTGCATCCTTCATAGCATGTAGTTTCTAGTGTAAAATTGGTTTGGATTTATCTTTCATTTTCAATTTAATGAGCATTTTCCCTTTTGAAGTGCCTTGAAACCCTAGTTGACTTAGAAAAATCATAACTCCCATTAGGTTAAGAGTTAGGTCCCCTCCTTTGGGAAGTGGACTTGTGTAGGGTTAGGGTTCCTTTGATCCCATTTTCAATTTTTTGTCATGTCATTTGCTTCTGATTTTGAATTTTTCATTGCATGTTATGTATAAACCCTAATTCTTGTCTTCATTTGCATCCATCTCTCATATGCTTGCATTCAAGAACTTGCCCTGACATTTTGTACATCAACATGACATATAAGACATCTTAGGACATATTAGAATCATGTTTGATCATTGCATCATTCATTTTCCATGTTATATGTTCATTCCATTTCATAAACTTTTCTTGAACTTTCATGGTGCAAAGCATGCTTCATTTGCATCCTCATCCTTGTATGATCACCCACAACTCTTGACATGTGTTTGCATCATCTCTTAGCATCATTAACATCATGTTTTTGCTTCTGACTTTGTCTTGCATCATTGCATTTCATCTCATCTTCATTGCATTTCATTTCTTTTGCTAACTTTTCAGGTGGTAAGTTGTTTTGAGAAGTGAATTTGCCTTCACTTCTCACAATCTCTTCTCATCTCTCTTATGCATCATTGCTGCATTTTATCTTTGTATTAGAGTGAGCTTGCTCATTCATGTTCATCTCTTACTTTCTTCCTCCAAGCAACTTGTCTTCTTAAGTGAAGCAAGTTGTCCTGTTTCTCTCTGCTTCCCCTCCTTTCATCTGGTTCTTTCCTGGTGGCTTTTCTCCTGAAGATCTTTTGCAAGCCTCATTAACCCCTAGGAAAACCCAAGCATAATAACAATTAGGGTTTGATTATTCCCCCATTTAGGTTTACCTTTGTGTCATCTTTGAGTCTTCTCTTCTCATCTCTTAATCAAGGACTAAACCCTAAAGGTTTTAAGGCTTTGTGATTAAGCTTATGCCTGCATCCTTCTATTAGGATGGAGTGTATGACTTTAATCATAAGTGTTAAACCCTTAATGTGTTTAACTCTTTTAATCAATCCACCTAATAATCACTAAGACACCAAACTTGTAACTTGGGCCTTGCATTAGGGTTCTAATTCTTCCTTAATTGGTTAAGAAGGACTAACCCTAATGTTAATGGACAAGTCCCCCTCAAGTTGTCTTACAAACCATAAAATCCATTTCATCATCTTATCATTAACCAAAATCCATTTAATAAAGGCTTTGTTTTGTCATGAGGTTAATCCCTAATCATGGATTAAGTTGAGGAGCCTTCCTAAGCTTAAATGTTCTCATTTGTTATCCTTCTATTAGGATGGTGTAATGGGTCCATTAAATCCTTGATTATGGCTTAAACTCATTACCTAACACTAAACAAAACTCCAAAAACATCTAAATAAATACAAGTAGGTTAATGATCTTAATCCTACATCATGGTGATTAAGTGTGAGGTGCTTACTTCATGCTTAAGGTACTCTCATTACCCCTAATCATAGGGAGGATGTGATGAGTTTATTAACCCTTGGTTTAGGCTTAAGCTCCTTTTCTTTATGAAAAACACAAAAATCAATAAAAGATTTAAAATACCAAAAACAAACAATAAACGTCTTCTCCGGGATTCTTTTCTCACCTCATTCACTCACAAACGAGAACTCGCTTCTTCCGTCTAATGCAAGACAGTTTTCACCTGAGCCAGACAGGTCATACACTTGAGCATAGACAAATAAGCAGTTCATCAGTCAATTTATCTTTTGGTTGTCGCTCCCACCAAAATGACACCTCAGGTCAGAAGGGGTACAGACGCGAACGGTCGGCGAAAGGAGAAATGAGAACACACAGGGGTGAACTCAGAAAAAGACAAAGAGTCGCCAGCTAGGCATTTTTATCCCGGAGGAAAGGTAATGTTGCATAGACCTGAGAAAAGATATGGATAAGACGGTTGCGAACCAGAGAGACTGAGAAAGGGGGTTGGTTACAACCTGGGAAGGTATTAGCACCCAGATTGTCCGCCGTACTCGACGAGATCCATGCTTAAAAGATTTGTGTTTTAAAGGGGTAGTGTCAGTGCAATTTGTGTATCAAAGCTGGAAAGAATGCAAGTGTCAGTGTGAAAGAAGTGTAGTGTATGTAAGTGAAGTGTCAGTGTAGGAATAAAGATGAAATGCTTAAAACTATGAGGCTTAAAGAATAAGGATGGAAAGAGGGGGAATATACAGAGACTTTTGTTCGATAACTGTTAAGTTATGCCTACGTATCCTCTAGTGCAATGAGGAAGTCAGAACACCGTAGTTCGACCCAAAGAGACTGAAAGGTAAATTGACTTGTGAACTGCTTGCTTGTCAATGCTCAAGTGTATGACCTGTCTGGCTCAGGTGCAAACTGTCTTGCATTAGACGGAAGAAGCAAGTCCTCGTTTGTGAGTGAATGAGGTGAGAAAAGAATCCCGGAGGAGACGATTATTGTTTGTTTTTTTATTTTCAATCTTTTATCGCTTTTTTGAGATTTTTCATAAGTTAATGAGCTTAGGTCTAAACCAATGGGTTAGTAAACTCATCACATCCTCCCTCTGATTAGGGGTAATGAGAACACCTTAAGTGTGAAGTCAGTATCTCACACTTAATCACCATGATGTAGGATTAAGATCATTAACCTACTTGTGATTATTTAGATGTTTTTGTGGTTTTTGTTTAGTGTTAAGTAATGAGCTTAAGCCATAATCAGGGATTAAACATACTCATTACACCATCCTAATAGAAGGATAATAGATGAGAATGTTTAAGCTGAGGAAGACTCCTCAACTTAATCCATGATTAGGGATTAACCTCATGACAAAACAAAGCCTTTATTAGATGGATTTTAGTTAATGATAAGATGAAGAAGTGAGTTTTATGGTTTGTAAGACAACTTGAGGGGGACTTGTCCATTAACACTAGGGTTAGTCCTTCTTAACCAATTAAGGAAGAATTAGAACCCTAATATAAGGCCCAAGTTACAAGCTGGATGTCTTGATGATTATTAAGTGTGTTGATTAAAGGATTGAAACACATTAAGGGTTTAACACTTAGGATTAAAGTTATACACTCCATCCTAATAGAAGGATGCAGGCATAAGCTTAATCACAAAGCCTTAAAGCCTTTAGGGTTTAGTCCCTGATTATGAGATGAGAAGAGAAGACTCAAAGAGACACAAAGGTAAAAGCTAAGTGGGGGACTAATCAAACTCTAATTATTATCATGCTTGGTCATTCCTAGGTTTTGTGAGGTTTTAAGAAAGAAATCTTCAAGGAACCACCAAGGAGAGAAGCAGATGAAAGGAGCAAAGAGAAGAAAAACAACTTGCTTCACTTAAGAAGACAAGTTGCTTGAAGAAAGAAAGTGAGATGAACAAGAATGAGCAAGCTCAATCCAAAGCATAAGATAAAATGCAGCAATGATGCATAAGAGAGATGAAAAGAGATTGTGAGAAGTGAAGGCAAATCCACTTCTCAAAACAACTTACCACCTGAAAAGTCAACAAAAGAAATGAAATGCAATGCAAATGAGGTGAAATGTGATGATGCAAACCAAAACCAGGAGCATGAGTATGATGTTAATGATGCTAAGAGATGATGCAATCATGAGGCAAGGCATTAGAATGATCATACAAGCACATGGATGCAAGAGAAGCATGCTTAGAACCATGAACATACATGAAAAGTTATGAAATGCAAATGACATACAACATGGAAACTGAAAGATGCAATGATCAAACATGGTTCTAATATGTCCTAAGATGTCTTATGAATCAAATGAATGCACAAAATGTCATGGCAAGTCATGGTATGCAAGGAAATAAGAAATGGATGCAAAGGAAAGCATGAATTAGGGTTATATGCAACATACAAAGCAAAAATCCAAAACCAGAAGCAAATGACATGATAAAAAATTGAAAATGCAATCAAAGGAACCCTAAACCTATACAAACTCACTGCCCAAAGGAGGGGATCCAACTCTTAACCTAGTGAGAGTTATGGATTTTCTAAGATTGCTAGGGTTTTAAGGTACCTTGACAAGAAAAATGCCAAACAAATTGAAAATGCAAGATAAATTCAAGCCACTTTAATCCTATAAACTACATGTTATGCAAGATGCAATGCAAAAAGAATCATTGTCCAATTCTCAATGGTTAGGCAGAAATGAATTTTTGAAGTTTGTCACAAAATAATGCCTCGAAATGAAATTAAATACAAAGAAAATTATCAAAAGGCATCAAGAACAAAAAGGAAATTTTGTTTGAGAATTGGACAATGTTTCTAAATGTTTTTAAATGTTTCATGAATTTTTTTTCTGATTTTTAAATACCTAAAAGTATTTTTAATTAATTAATTATCATTAACTAATTAAAAATAAACTTTTAAATGATTTAAAAATAATTTTTCATGCAAAAAATAAAAATAAAAATATTTTTGTGTTCTGAAAATTAATAAAAGGTTTGATAAAATTTTTCAGAATTTTTCAATGTATTTTGCTATTTTTAATAAAATGATAAAGAAAAGGCAATTAAAATGAAATTAAAATATCAATTAATGAAAGTAATCAGATCTGAGGGCCAGGATTCAAACAAGAAAGGGAGGGAATTGACTTCGCGCATCATCCAAGGGCCAGAATTCAAACTACGCTAATTATGTCATTAACCCTAATCTGAACCCTAATCATTTTCAGGTGACCGGAACAGTGTTCCGGTCATCTTCTCCGACGAGTCACTTATGTTATCTTACTCTCTACGCATCCCCAAGCTCTCTAACTTTCCAGAAATGATCTCCACATCAACCCCAACAAGAATCACTCACCAAAAATCATTTATTCATCATCAAATTCGTGAATCAGAGCAAAACGGAAAACATGGCAGAAATTTCAGAAACTCAATACATGCTTAATACTTGATCATTTTCAAAAATAAACACATCAGGATCATCAGTGAATCATGGAGAATCATTTAGAAACTTAAAAAGACGTTTCTGGAAAAAAAGTTCTTGATGATACCTGAACTGAAGCTTTCGAAAATGGTGCTTTCTGGCCAGTTCCTTGCTTCAAACAAGCTCCAATAATCTCCCCCAAGTGTTTGTGATACTTAGCTGGAGTTTAAATGGCCTCTAGAGAGAGTTTGCAGAATCTCAGTTCATGAAATGTGAAAATCGTGTTTTTGATTGTGGAGGTTTTAGGGCAAGATGGAGGGTGGGAAATGATCAGTGAAGTTTATGGAGTTGAATGGTGGAAAAAGTTTGAAGGTTTGATGGCTGAATCAAGAGATTCCAAGGTTTTTCCAAAATGTGAGAGTTTTTGAGTATGTTGTGTTCTTGGAGTTCTTAGGCTTGTGTGTTATGTGCTTTTGCTTGCATTTGATCCACATAAAGAAGTGTGATAGGTCAGAGAGTGGGTGCTGGCCTATGTTGATTGGTATGGGCAAGTTGCCAAAATGTCAACTTGACTTGTACTTGAGGTATGGGCAATGGTACATCTTGCTTTTTGGCTTGTCTTGGCTCAGCTGAGTTTAAGGATGTCCATGGAATTGGTTTTGAGGCAAATCAGGAAGTGGATCAAAGTTTATGAGATGCTTTGCAATTTTCACAAAGTTTGGCCCCTTTGGAATTTCATGAAGTTCAAGGCATCAAAATGCATAATTCTTGGGCCAATTCTGATTTTTAGAAGTCACATGATCATGTTGTAATGAGTTTGTGCACATTTGAAGCCTTTAGAACACTTGATCATACCATTTTGCAAACTGCCTCTTTGGTAGAAAACTTGAAATTATGTGATTTTTCCCAACTTTGACAAGCCATAACTTTTGATCCAAAATGAATTAGGACAATTTCTTGTACTTTTTGAAAAGGGAATGATCCATTCTACAACTTTCATGACCAAAGTTTTCCCATTTGAAGTATTTTTGAATCAAAAAGCAAGGGTTGAAAAAGTTTCCCAAAATGGCAAGTTTCCATTACAAGTCATTTTCCCAAAAAGTCAACTTTGCAAATGGCTTGAAATTCTTCAATTTTGTGAACTTATAACATCTTCTATGATCAAATAAAGATCATACATAATCAAAATGATGATGAACACCCTTTGGTTGGGTCATTGGAGGCCTCAGATGCCCTGATTTTGCACTGACTTGTTCAAAAAGTCAACCCTTGATCAGATGCCTTCCCCATTGAATTTCTTCATGAAAATTGATATGCATGCTCCTTATAACATATCGAGACCAATAGAAACAAGAATGACAAAAAAAATTGGAGTTATGGCCTCTGAAACCAAAACCCTAATTTTAGGTCATCTGTGCAGTCAAACCTGGCTCTGCTTCCATGCCAATCTCAGTTCTTGTGATTTTTTGATATTCTTGACTTTGAGAGGATATAATATGATGCTTGAACATACATGGACCCCTTTGAAGTGATTGATGACCTTTGGAGTGGCTCAAGTGGCTCTTGGATTGATCAGATCACAAACCCTAGATGCAAATGACTTTGAACCAATGCAGTGAATCAAAAATGTGGTATGGGATGTCATGATTGAACTTATGCATATTAAGAGATCACAAGCCATGGTGTGAATGGGTGAGGGCAAATTTGGGGTGTTTACAGCTGCCCCTATTCAAGCATGAGTTAGCTGTGTAGAATGTAAGCAACGGCTTAACAGGCAAACAAGATAACTTGTGGTTGAATACCAAAGACAGTCCAAAATTTGCACTCACAGAATGAAGAAGAAAAGGGATATAGATTGTGAATGAAAATAAAGTATATTATAAAGTGTGGGCGATGGAGGACGACCGTCGAGCAGAGGACGAGTGCTGGGGAAAGAGCAATGACGGGGACGGCCGACATGCTGGGGATATAAGAGATTATGATGGGGACGGCCATCAAGATAAAGTAACAAAGATTCTCTGGGGATTATAGGTAAAAATAAATGATGAGGTACGGTCATCAAAGGTGAAGGACGATCACCTAGCAGGGGACGGCTGCTCTGTTGGGGATAAGATGAGGGACGGTCATCTAAGGGTGAAAGACGATCACCTGGCAAGGTACGGCTGCCAATAACATCACGACATAGGATGAATGTCGGAATAAAGGTCGACGATGGGGACGGCCATCGGATAAGCATGATGAAGGACGATCATCAAGAGGTGAAGGACGATCACCTAGCAGGGTACGGCTGCTCTCAGGGTTTATCATGACATAGGACAAATGTCAGATAACAGAGATCAACGATGGGGACGACCATCGGATAAAATGATGAAGGACGATCATCAAGAGGTGAAGGACGATCACCTAGCAGGGGACGGCTGCTAAACATCACGACATAGGACGAATGCCGGATAGAAAAGGGTTCCAATAATGGAGACTCCGCTGGGGAAAGGATGAGGGACGGTCATCCAAGGGTGAAGGATGCTCACTTGGCAGGGTACGGCTGCCGAAGGGTATCATGGCATAGGACGAATGTCAAATAGAAAAGAAGTTTTGCTGGCGACCTACTGGGGAATAGTAAACACGGACGAGTGTTTACATCCAAGAAATAAAAGGTATAAGTGTTTTGACGTTGTGTATAGATTAAAGATGCGGGCGAGCATCCCTAAGACTGTGATACGGACGAGTATCAGTAGAAACAAACGCGGACGCATGTTCAGAGATGATGATACAGACGAGTACCAACTGGTTAACAAAGAACACGGACGAGTGTCGAATCTGAGGGGACTCTTCTGGGGAATAGTAGACACAGACGAGTGTCTAAATTCAAGAAGACATGAGTGTTTGACACGTGTATGGATTAAAGATGCGGACGAGCATCCCTAAGACTATGATACGGACGAGTATCAGGTAGAAACAAACGCTTGACGCATGTTCTGAGATGATGATACGGACGAGTATCAACTGGTTAACAAAGAACACGGACGAGTGTCGAATCTGAGGGGATGTAAGTGGTGTATACAAGATACGGACGAGTATCTGTATGAGTGAAGCAGGAATAATAAGTATGAGTGGTGTACAGATGAGTGTTGAACTTGCTGGGGAGAGTGACACGGACGAGTGTCAAAAGGGTATATTATAAACAAGTATATGCTTTAAAAAATGTTCAGGTAGTTATGTCGGGGAAGGTGACATGGACGGGTGTTAGGGAATCTGTATGGATATATGTATCTGTGAGTGCAAAGAGGACGCTTTGGCTTTCTACTGGGGATATGACATGGACGGGTGCCAGGAAGTATCTGTAATGTATAAGTGTCTGTTTGTAAAGAATACTCGGGCGACTTTACTGGGGAATGATGACACGGACGGGTGCCAGAAGGAGTGTGCATTGGTATTTACAAGTGTAAGGCAAATGCCTTGGCTTCCTGCCGGGGAATTTGGAGAGTTTCTCTGCATACCGTTGCCGGATTGTCAGTATTCACAAGTGTTTGATCCAGTACATGGCTTATGATTATGCAATATGTTTGATTTTTGCCGTAATGCTCCGTATTAGACGGAATGCTACGCTCTGCGGGGAAAACATGATGCGAATGCTATGATTATGCAAAGATACCGATCCGGGATTCGGATCCCGTTGCTGCGAAGATCTCCGGTTGATCTTGCTTGAAGAGAACATCCCAGCTGGGGATGAGATCATTGGTAGATCTGATATATGGGACTCTGCTTGGGGATATAGGTCACTGATAGACCTATTTCAGTAATGAAGGACCCAGCTCTGGTTTGTAGAATCTTTCGTCACTCTGTTGTGAGACCTTCAGGCATTGCTTTGCTGGATAGAGGTTGAGACTCTGTGGGGAGATGGCTCCCGGTCTTCGCACTTGGTTGAGGAGGAATGATGACAGGCAACTCAGCTGGGGAGAAAACACCTCCGGTGCTGAGACTGAGTAGGTAATGATTTTCCAGCTTACTGGGGTGAAGCTTTCATGCCCCATGATGTACTTTGAATACCTGCAATCCTGAAAAGACAGAGAAATGCACAACTAATCACGAGGTATCTCTTACCAGATTCCCTCATAGGAGTTTAGACACTCCCGGGAATAAGTATATTTCCTGCACGCATGTATTTTAGAAGAGAAGCATCTGTATTTATGCATTCAGCATCTTGAAGACATCAGACATTCTTGCAAACGAAAATAAAATGTACGAGACGAAACATGACCGAAAAATCTGATTTTATTAATTCATGTGCCCTGAATTGGCAAATACAGTCAAAGAAACAAATCCCCTGAAATGAGGAGATTGTTACAAATTGAGAAATAAAAGGTATTGGCAATGTTGATGACGCTTCGAGGAGCTTCCCTTTGCTATGACTCGTATGACATTTGACGTTCTTCTCGTCTTGCTTTCTGAAGAAGGTTGATTCTGAAAGAAGCTTGATCCTTTTGAAGCTTACCAAGTTGTGAGTGATACAGATGAATTCAGAGTACAATTGTTCGCTTATTCCCTTATTTTTGCATGGATCGCCCTTTCGGGTTTTCAATCCATCGGGATACCCAGTTTTGCCTGAGTTGTCCAATGTGGCTTTTAAACTCAGCGGGTGTACATTTTTTGTTTATTTCCCTTATTTTTGCCCGAGTCTTTTATTCTGTTTTTGACTCGCCGGGCTGCCCTATTTTTGCCTGGACTTACATTCTGTTTTTATGTCCAGCGGGTCATTTTATGCGAAGTATTTTTTAACTGCATCCGAATTCACAGGGGACGGGAAGTCTTCACCATCCATAGTGCTGAGCATGAGTGCTCCACCGGAGAAGACTTTCTTTACTACGAATGGCCCTTCATAATTTGGAGTCCACTTGCCCCTGTGGTCTGTATGAGGAGGGAGGAGTCTTTTCAGCACAAGATCTCCTACTTGGTATTCTCGGAGCCTGACTTTCTGATCGAAGGCTTTCTTCATTCTCTTCTGATATAACTGCCCGTGACAGATTGCAGCTAATCTCTTCTCTTCGATCAGACTCAGTTGTTTGTATCGGGATCGGACCCATTCTGCTTCGTTCAGCTTAACATCCATTAGTACCCGCAGGGAGGGTAATTCAACTTCGACAGGTAGGACTGCCTCCATACCATAAATAAGCTGATACGGTGTTGCCCCAGTGGATGTTCTGATTGACGTTCGGTACCCATGCAAGGCGAATGGTAGCATTTCATGCCAGTCTTTGTAGGTAACTACCATCTTCTGCACAATCTTCTTGATATTCTTATTAGCTGCCTCAACAGCGTCATTCATCTTTGGCCTATAAGGAGAAGAATTGTGGTGTTGGATCTTGAAGTCCCGGCACAGTTCTGCCATCATTTTGTTGTTCAAGTTGGAACCATTATCAGTAATGATTCGCTCGGGAACTCCGTATCGACAAATGATATCTCTCTTCAGAAATCGGGCTACCACTTGCTTTGTAACATTTGCATATGAAGCTGCTTCGACCCACTTGGTAAAATAGTCAATGGCAACCAGGATGAATCTGTGGCCATTTGAAGCAGTCGGTTCAATCTTGCCAATCATGTCAATGCCCCACATGGCAAAGGGCCAAGGTGAAGACATCACATTCAGAGGATTTGGAGGCACGTGCACTTTATCCGCATAAATCTGGCATTTATGGCATTTTCTGGCGTAGGCACAACAGTCGGCATCCATTGTGATCCAGTAATAACCTGATCTTAACAACTTTTTGGCCATGGCATGCCCTCCTGCATGGGTACCAAAGGATCCTTCGTGCACCTCGTGCATCAACAAGTCTGCTTCTGTTCTATCAACGCATCTGAGGAGTACCATATCAAAGTTTCTCTTGTACAGGGAACCGTCAGTATTCAGGAAGAAACTACCAGCAAGCCTTCTTAATGTCTTCTTATCATTGGAAGATGCCCTAGGTGGGTATGTTTGATCCTCCAAGAAGCACTTAATGTCGTGGAACCAAGGCTTATCATCCTTAACAACATTTGCTGCAAATACATACGTTGGTCTGTCAATTCTGGACACTGAAATCCGAGGTACAAAGTTGGCAGCTTGAACTTTGATCATGGATGAAATGGTGGCAAGAGCATCTGCAAACTGATTCTCGTCCCGAGGGACATACTCAAGCTTGACCGTTGTGAAGAAAGTCAATAACCTCCTTGTATAATCCCTGTAAGGTATCAGATGGTCTTGGTGTGTGTACCATTTGCCATTGGTTTGATTGATTACCAAAGCCGAATCTCTGAATACAGTCAAAGTCTTGATCCTGAGGTCAATGGCTTCCTCAAGACCCATAATGCAAGCTTCGTATTCAGCTTCGTTGTTAGTGCAGTTAAAAGTGATTTTTGCCGAGAAAGGCATGTGAAATCCCTTAGGTGTAATGAGTACCGCACCAACACCACGACCATTCATATTAACAGCCCCATCAAACATCATAGTCCATTCTTCCTCTGGGTCAGGCCCTTCAGTGTGAACAGGCTCTTCATGATCTTTTGCTTTTATGAACATGATGTCTTCATCAGGGAAGTCAAATCTCATAGGCTGGTAATCATCAATAGGTTGCTCAGCAAGATAATCAGACAACACACTGCCCTTGTTGGCTTTCTGAGATGTGTACTGGATGTCATATTCTGTGAGGATCATTTGCCATCTTGCAACCCGTCCGGTAAGTGCTGGCTTCTCAAATATGTACTTAACTGGGTCCATCTTTGAAATCAACAAAGTAGTGTGGGTCAACATATACTATCTCAGTCGGCGAGCAGCCCACGCTAAAGCACAACAAGTTTTCTCGAGCAGTGAATAACGTTGTTCACAGTCGGTAAACTTTTTGCTTAGGTAGTATATTGCATACTCTTTTCGACCAGACTCGTCATGCTGGCCCAGCACACACCCCATTGACTCTTCTAAAACTGTCAAGTACATGATTAGAGGTCTTCCTTCAACCGGAGGCATAAGGATTGGAGGTTCTTGCAAGTACTCCTTGATTTGGTCAAAAGCCCCCTGGCAGTCTTCGTTCCACCTGACCGTTTGTTCTTTTCTTAACAGTTTGAACAAAGGCTCACAGGTTGCCGTAAGGTGAGATATGAACCTTGAGATGTAGTTCAATCTACCCAGGAAACCTCGAACTTCTTTTTCTGATTTCGGTACAGGCATTTCTTGAATGGCTTTGACTTTGTCAGGGTCAACTTCAATCCCTTTCTCACTTACAATAAATCCCAGCAACTTACCAGATCGCACCCCGAATGTGCATTTGTTGGGGTTCAGCTTCAGTTGGTATTTCCTCAGACGCTTGAATAACTTCAGCAGATTCACCAGGTGGTCTTCTTCTGTGAGGGACTTGGCAATCATGTCATCCACATAACATTCAATTTCTATATGGATCATGTCCTGGAATAATGTTACCATAGCCCGTTGATAAGTGGCACCCGCATTCTTCAGTCCGAATGGAATCACCTTGTAACAAAACGTGCCCCAGGGTGTGATAAAAGTTGTCTTCTCCATGTCTTCAGGAGACATCTTGATCTGATTGTATCCTGAAAATCCGTCCATGAAGGAGAACACCGAGAACTGAGCCGTATTATCAACCAATACATCAATGTGAGGTAAAGGGAAATCATCTTTCGGGCTGGCTCTGTTCAGATCCCGGTAATCCACACACATCCTCACCTTTCCGTCCTTCTTAGGCACAGGTACAATATTAGCAACCCACGGCGGATAGCTAGTCACAGCAAGGAACCCGGCGTCCCACTGCTTTCGTACCTCTTCTTTAATCTTCATTGCCATATCTGGGCGAGTACGGCGCAGTTTCTTTTTAACCGGTGGGAAATCTTCTCTTAAAGGCAGCTTGTGCATGACAATATCGGTGTCCAACCCTGGCATATCCTGATAAGACCAAGCAAACACATCCACATATTCACGAAGCAGGTCAATCAGTTGCTCTTTCACTGAGTCTTGTAAGCAGGCCCCGATCTTAACCTCTTTCACATCTTCTTCCGTACCAAGATTAATCGTTTCGACCTCCTCCTGATGAGGAGTGATAACCTTCTCCTCTTGCCTTATCAACCTAGCTAGCTCTTCAGGAAGCTCATAATCTTCTTCAACCCCTTCATCAGCTTGATTGATTGGATTGTCAAAGTCATACAGAGTCATAGCTGTGCTGTTGTCGATGCAGTCTGAAAGGCACTCTCTGCAAGGGTTTAGATTGTTCATTTTAGTGATCGATTTTAATATTTGTTTAGAAAAAGTGAAGTAAAGTTATCATTTTGAAAACATCGCCATTTTATTTTTGTACAAAAGAAAAATGAAAAACAGTGAGAGGAAAAGAAAAAGACTCATTTGCAAAAGATGTTCGATATTCATTGATTGATTTGTTTGCACAAAATTACAAGATGGCCCGATTACAAAATGAGTCTTGTCATCTTGGGCAAGATGCAAGACTTGATGCATGCTTAAAATATACAGGAAATAATAATTACTCTGCAGGAGTAACCCTTATAATTTCCTGGGAAGACCAGTTTGAGATACGGCTCCTCGGGATCCTTGGACGTATCCAGCTCTCCAGGTTGCGCTCATCTTCCGACTCATCTTCCAAGTTGTTCACTGCATCCGGGGTGAGCATCCCCCCGCTGACAAAGTTGGGCTTCTTGGCAGCCTCTGATTGATCTTGTTGAGTTGGTTTGTAACCCAACCCAAATCTGTCCTCCTTCTTCTCCACAGGCAACAGCTTGCCCCAGCCTTGGGCAGTCCCCTCTTCAACAACCTTCCTGGCTTGTTGATAAGACGTCATGGAGGTTCCCAGTACAGCAGATGCTTCATTAATATTCAGGGCCTCAAACCCCTGGCTCATAGTTTCATGGATCTCTCCATCCATCTCAATGTATTTGTACGTAGCCAGATGGCTAACAAAAATGTCCTCTTCACCACAGATGGTGATGATCTGGCCTTCCCACTCGAATTTCAGCTTCTGGTGAAAGGTAGACGTAACTGCGCCAGCGGCATGGATCCAAGGTCTACCCAACAAACAACTGTAGGCCGGCTGAATGTCCATCACATAGAAGGTAATTTTGAAGGTCTGCGGGCCAATCATCACAGGCAGATCAATCTCCCCTAGCACTGATCTTTTAGAGCCATCAAATGCTCTCACCACCAAATTACTTGGACGCAATGCCAAGCCATCATACTCCAGCTTCACTAAGGCTTTCTTTGGTAGGACATTGAGTGATGACCCAGTATCCACCAGTACATGAGATAGAACAACACCCTTGCATTCTAGAGTGATGTGTAAAGCCTTGTTGTGGTTACGTCCCTCAGTTGTTAAATCAACATTGGTAAAGCCCAGCCCATGACAGGTGTTGACATTTGCCACCACAGTTTCTAGCTGATTAACAGTGATCTCCTCTGGCACGTATGCTGCGTGCAAGACTTTTAGTAATGCATTCCTGTGAGCTTCAGAACACATCAACAGGGATAATATGGAGATCTTTAAGGGAGTTTGGTGAAGCTGATCCACCACCTTGTAATCACTTCTCTTTATGATTCTCATAAACTCGTCTACATCTTGTTCAAAAGACGTCTTCTGAGTTTCTTTGACAACCGGCTCTTCGAATACCACACTCTTTCCTTTTGCCTTGGCAGCAGCTTCTGCTTCGGCATTAGGTCTTGGTAATTGTGAGGCAAAAAGGCGTCCGCTTCGAGTGAAGCCTCCGCCTCCCCCAACATTATCAATCTGTGGAGAAGAGGTTGAAGAATCCAAAGTGATTTTCTCCCCGTTGCAGTAAAGGTCAGAGCCATAATGCCAAGGGATGGCATTACTGCTTTCATATGGTACGGGTCCAGGCACCGTGATGGTAACTGGACTAACTGCAGCAGAGGAAGGTACTGAAATGGTGTGCGGATCGTAGTAGATGGTGACTGGTGACCTGGCAGGAGATGCCACTGTTTGTTGTTGAAAGTTGTTGTTTGGAGGAACATTTGACGGATCATAGTAGATGGTGACTGTTGAGATATCTTCATCAATTTCTGTTGGCGTTGTAGAAGATCCGGCTGAATAAATGGGTGCTGATGTTGTAGAAGAGATGGTTGTTGACATCTGATTTGTTGAAGTGATGGATGGAGCCATTGTTGATGATATTGATGAATTGGTTGGAATGATTGTTGTTGCAGTTGTAGAAGAGTCAGGAATTGTTGTCAAAGGGATTGCTGGATTTGCAGGTACTGATGTTGTGATCTGAAGTATACCACTTTTGATAAGACCATCTATGCCGCTTCTCAAATTATCACACCCGTTGACCGAAATGTTGCAATAACCACAACCGAGCTCACACCCGGGGAACATCTGGCATTCTAGGAGCTGAGCTTTAATTTCTACCAGAGGTGTTCGAATCTGCCCAACACTGGTGATTAAGAAAGATGGCTTGTCTTCCTCAATGGATTTAATTCTTGGTCCTCCATGATTGGGCATGGGATTCTTGTTGACATTTGGCGGGGGTGCAAAATTGAGGGCTTTAGAATCTACCAGATCTTGTACCTTCATTTGTAAAGCCCTGCATTTCTCTGTATTGTGGCCAGGTGCATTGGAATGGAAAGCACACCGGGCGTTGACATCATAATTTCTTGGAAGATTGGAAGGATCAGGAGGTGCCAATGTCCTTAGCTCAACCAAGTTGAGTTTTAGGAGTTGTGGCAATAAAGCGGCATAAGGCATAGGGATTGGATCAATCACCCTATTTGCCTGTGATGGTCTTTGCTGAAAAGGCCTTTGCTGTTGATTGCTGTTGTTGTTGTTGTTGTAGTTTCTTTGTGGCGGATACTGAACTTGTTGTTGATAGTGTGGTTGTTGTGTTGGTTGATATGCTGGTTGCTGAGGAATCGGAGCTGGAATAGTGACAGCTGCTACTGACCTATGGACATGCTGAGGTCTTCCCCTGTTGGCATAAATGGCATTTGCCTCACCGGTTCTTCTTGGTCCCACAAAAGGCTTCCTGGGATTACTTGACGAGCTTGCACCATTATTAGAAATTTTACCCATCTTCAGAAGGCTTTCAATTCTTTCTCCAGCTATGACTACGTCAGCGAAGCTGGTGGAAGAAAAGGCAGCTAACCTGTCAATATATGTTCCTTGCAGAGTATTCATAAACATGTCGGCCATTTCTCTTTCCGACATGGGTGGTTGGACAGCGGCAGCAAGCTGTCTCCACCTCTGGGCATATTCCCTGAAGCTTTCTCTGGAGGATTGAGACATTCCCATCAGAAGGGTTCTGTTAGGAGCCATGTCTAGATTGTATTGGTACTGCCTGATGAAAGCTTCAGCTAAGTCCTTCCAGCACCTGATAGTAGCTCTGGTCAAGTGAGAGTACCATTCCCTTGAAGCCCCAGTCAAACTATCTTCAAAATAGAACATCCACAGTTTTTCATCCATGGTGTATGCTTTAAGTCTTCCAAGAAAAGACTGCAGGTGAGTTCGTGGACAGGAAGTCCCATTGTACTTCTCGAAGCACGGGGGTTTAAACTTGTGAGGAATCCTTACCCCATCCACCAACCCCATATCCATGACATCAAAACCCAAAGCGTTTTGAGACTCCAGAGATCTCAACTTCTCAGCAATTTCATCAAACCTCCTGTCATAGACTTCATCCCCAGCTCCCATCACAGTGAACTGCTCTTCCTGGGGGTCTTCTTGTAAGAGTCTTCCTCCAGTAGTATTTCCTTGCACATTACCCGGGATGTGAACTTCCGGATGTAGATGAGGCCCATATACTGGTGGGTTAATATGAGGCTGACCCCTTTCGTTGTTACTTGTTCCTCCAGTTCCTAGAGGAGGTTCCTCCGGGGTTTGTCTTTCTACCAATGCCCTCAATCTTTCTTGACTTTGAGCAAAGCCATTCATTACTTCCATGAACTGGGTCATTTGGTTTCTCATCTCCAGCCTTTCATTAACCATCTGGGTTCTGACCTCTGTCAGCTCTTGCTGTACTTGATCCATCTGGATACCAGGAAGGTTGTTGCGAGTAGGATATCTGTGCGGACGGTTGAGAGGGAACACCCGACGGCGAGCAATAATTCCTGAATCACAACAGAGTTAGTAACAACAAAACAAAAGCCTACAAAACAAAACAAAAGTTAATATGCAATGCAGTATGCTTATTTGCTTCCAAGGTATCCGGCTTGGCATTTGGTTTTGACCTTTCCAGACCCTGAGGAAGATACTTTGATGTTGCTTTGAAAGAGAATCTCAAATGAAACAAACTGACAAATATATTACAAATGATGGATCATACATAGTTTGTTTTTACAACACATACCCTTGATGGGTCAAAATACAACATAAAAGAAAAGTACATCAAATGGAAATAACAACAAGCAAAAAAAATCAAACATCTAAGCCAAACTCATCCTCCTTAACCTCCATCAAAACTGCTTCAGTGACAGGACCAGCTGGATGCTCTGTGATGTTCCTGATAAGAAGGTTCCTGGTGGCAATAGCAGTGGTCAGCTTCTTGTGCCTGTCTTGGTCCTTTGACCTCTTCACACCAGCCCTAAGCTTCAGTTCTGAAATCTCCTTCTGGGCTGCCAGCAAAGCTTCCTGTTGCTTCATTTCATTGGCCTCCAACTGCTCAATCCTGGCTTGAGTTCTCTTATCCTCTTGAGTGCGAGCTTCAGTAATTCTGACCCATCTATCTTGACTTTCTTTCAGATAAAGATCAGTCCTAGCCTTCTGAAACTGGGCCTCTTTACAGGCATTCTTCAATATCTGTTCTCCTGCTCTTGATTTCTTGATGTAGTCTTCTGCTTTTTCAATCTTGGCCAGATGCTCCACCTTAAGCTTTTCTAACCTCTCAATGTCTAGACGACCATCACTCCTCTCCCAGAGGGTCTTCTTCAGAGCCTGAGACAAATTCTCAATCCTCTCCTTCAGCTTCTCAAATTCCTCCAGGCTGACAGTGGCTGGAGGTAGTACTGTAGATGGTCCAGGTGCATCCTCAATGGTGAAAGGCATCCCAGAAATCTGAGCCCTAGCATGAGACCATTCATAATACTGAGCTGAAGCCACATTATTGTATCTTCCAAGAATGGCCATCCCTTTGGTCTGGATGTTGTCCCAAGCCCATGATGCTTGTCTGACAACAGCTAGATCAGGATTTATCTCACAATACAGGGTTTCAGCCAAGTCTTGCACTCTAGGAGGGTGAACCAGAGCATAGCCCAAATGTCTCTTAAACAACAAAGGATTGTAATTGATGCAACCCTTCACTCCTATCAGAGGTACATTGGGGAACTGTTCACAGCTAGTAATTATGTCCCTGCCTTTGGTGCTCTGGGTGCACCACCTGATGTCATCTGAGGTCAAAGCAATAAGCCTCCTGGCCCAATTCTTTTGTTGGTGAGGGTTCAAGAAAGCATCAGTCTTGGGTAAGTGTTTAAGCAACCAAGCATGGAATAAAGGAGCACATCATCTCACTAATCTCCCTATCTGCTTCTCATTCCTTTGGTGAACAGAATAATAGAAATCTCCCAGCAAGGTGGGCACTGGGTTCCTCAAAAGGAAGAGATGAATAGCATTCTTGCTGATAAACTTGGGCTCATCTGCAAAAAGTATAACCCCATATATACTGAGGGCTAACAATGCACAAACTGCCTTCCATTCTCTCAAGGAGGCCTTCAGAATGGCCTGAGAAGTTAGAAAGTCCAAGTGTAGGCCAGGAATTCCAGCCTTTGTTGACATGCTCTACTCAATCAAAATAGGTTCCAAATACAGTGCCTTTTCCACTTCTTCATTGCTGGGAGAAGCCATCTCTGGGTTGAAGGGGATACCACCCCTGACATGTACTCCAATCAATGATGAAAACTCCTCCAACAGAGGTCCCAACTGAAAATTCTGGAAAGTGAAGCATCTCAAAGGAGGATCATAGAACTGTAGGCAAGTGTGAATCAAACTCCTCTGAGAAGGGTCCAAGTCCATAACCATATCAAGGATGCCTCCATAATGTTCTCTGAATAATGGGATATGGTCTGGAGTGATAAGTGCCTGGACCTGTCTGATGCCAGCCAGCACAGGCTCAAAGAAATGGTATGAAATGTTGCTCTTCTTGGGTGCCATGACTGCTGATGAAGAGCTGAAAACAGATGCTGATGATGAAGACTGATACTGGAGATGAGCCACTGATAGGCTGGTGATGGAGGTACTGAAGCAAACCACTGATGAAGATAGCTGAAGCTGATAACTGATGATCAGGGGTCTATGCAGATGAAAGGGTCAAAACCAAGCCAGATGGAATATGGATACCCTGAAAAACAAATAAACAAATGTTAAATGATGCAATGATCATATATGCAAATGATATGCAAGGGTTTGTGATCAAGCTGGATCTAATTACTGCCTTGATATAAAGGTCCATGTATGTTTAAGAAGTCCAAATGGAGGTTCAGAAGTCCAGTAACAAAGGTGGGGACTCAAATAAAGAGTCACATGTCCAGGGTTAATCACAAGAACTGTCCAAAGTGAAGCATTCTTACACAAAACCAGTATCAAGGTATGATGTGGCCAGTGGTACCTTTAAACCTGTAAACAGCCCAACCCCCTCACATGTGGTGTTCTAGAACAAGGATCCTCAGACTTGGATCAGTTATGAGAAGTGCAAACACTTCTAACCCGGAGGTACAGTGTTTATAATAACCATAAAAGATCCTCCTCTAATTCACCTCAGTTTCTGAAGGTCATAGTAAAGGTCATCCAGACTTAGCAGGCTTCCCAGATAGCCCTAGTACTACAGGAAATCTATAGCACAGAGTTCTCAAGAAGAAACCCACATCTGAATCGTGTTTCATATTCCCGCACCAGACCGAAATGGAATGGGAAAGAACATGAACCACTATGGCCTAGGTGTCACTCAGGTCCCAGGTATAGGACCTTAAACTCTCAATGAAACCCCACCCACCAAGACAAAAACAAGATCCAGCCAGATAACAGTATGAAAGTATGAAAAATGTAAAACTGTAAAGAAAGCAATAAATAAAGCTGTACATAAAGCAATAGATAAAGCAACTGTATAAACACAATTAACACATAACACCCCAGTAAACACAAATCAAACAAGCACTAGGAGGAACCCACAAAAAGAACCAGAAGCCCTGGTTACAGTATAAGGGTCCCCAGCAGAGTCGTCAAGCTGTTGCTCCCACCAAAATGACACCTCAGGTCAGAAGGGGTACAGACGCGAACGGTCGGCGAAAGGAGAAATAAGAACACACAGGGGTGAACTCAGAAAAAGACAAAGAGTCGCCAGCTAGGCATTTTTATCCCGGAGGAAAGGTAATGCTGCATAGACCTGAGAAAAGATATGGATAAGACGGTTGCGAACCAGAGAGACTGAGAAAGGGGGTTGGTTACAACCTGGGAAGGTATTAGCACCCAGATTGTCCGCCGTACTCAACGGGATCCACGCTTAAAAGATTTGTGTTTTAAAGGGGTAGTGTCAGTGCAATTTGTGTATCAAAGCTGGAAAGAATGCAAGTGTCAGTGTGAAAGAAGTGTAGTGTATGTAAGTGAAGTGTCAGTGTAGGAATAAAGATGAAATGCTCAAAACTATGAGGCTTAAAAAATAAGGCTGGAAAGAGGGGGAATATACAGAGACTTTTGTTCGATAACTCAGTGGAGTGGAATAGCACAAAGAAGAAGGTCAAAAGGTGCAAGATTTGAAAGTTCAATCTCAGGTAGCATGATGAACATTTTTTCCAGAATATTGTTTTTTAGTTACAAAGTTGGTCTATGTGTTGCCCTGATCATGGGGATGTAATTATTTTCGAAAATGGGCCAGAAACAAGCATTTTGTGTTGCTTTGAAACTTTTGCCCTAAATTTATTTTTCTTCGATTCTCTCTGTGTGGCTAAAATTAATTGTTTTTGACCATGGATTCTTGTTATTCAATGTTAGAGGATTGATTCTGGAGCTTTAGGGGTCTTGGGGATGTGTTTTGAGTGTTTCATGTGAGGGGGATGACCGGAGAAGACGACCGGAGCTTATCTCTGGTCGCCTGAAGTTAATTAGGGCAAAACCTATTTAATTAGTAACTTTGAATTCTAACCCTAGGATCATGCTTCCCGCGCGCGCTTGGATGGACCAGATCATGTCATTAAACCCTAAAACCTGATTAATTAAATTAATTTAGTTTAATTAGTCAGTTTGAA
This sequence comes from Lathyrus aphaca, assembly GCA_963966055.1. Taxonomy (NCBI): domain Eukaryota; kingdom Viridiplantae; phylum Streptophyta; class Magnoliopsida; order Fabales; family Fabaceae; genus Lathyrus; species Lathyrus aphaca. The sequence continues at coordinate 375,412,675 of OZ014523.1, read as the reverse complement.
TATGAGCCACATGATCACGCGCAAATTAGCAACTTTGAACCATGGCCTTGGATTCTGATTACCACCAGTCTTGTTGACTTGCACGCGCAGCCCTTGGATCCTTCAACTTTGCATCTCAGCCATTGGTTTTGCTTACTTTTCATTTTTCCTTTAATTATTTCATATTTTATTTCATATATTTATTAAAAATAGTAAAAATGATTTAAAAAATCTGAAATTCTTTATCAAGTCTTTTATTAATTTTCAGAACCCAAAAATATTTTTAAATCATTTAAATGTTTATTTTTAATTAGTTAATGGGAATTAATTAATTAAAAATGCATTTAGGTATTTAAAAATCACGAAAAAATTCACATTACATTTTAAAACATTTAGAAACATTATCAAACTCTCAAAACAAATTTCTTTTTGGTCCTTGATGTATTTTGACAATTTTCATTGGAATAAAATTTGTTTAAAGGCAATATTTTTGTTCAAACTTAGAAAAATACATTCTGCCTAACCATGAAGAGTTTGATGATGGTTCTTCTTGCATTGCATCCTTCATAGCATGTAGTTTCTAGTGTAAAATTGGTTTGGATTTATCTTTCATTTTCAATTTAATGAGCATTTTCCCTTTTGAAGTGCCTTGAAAACCCTAGTTGACTTAGAAAAATCATAACTCCCATTAGGTTAAGAGTCAGGTCCCCTCTTTTGGGCAGTGGACTTGTGTAGGGTTAGGGTTCCTTTGATCCCATTTTCAATTGTTTTTCATGTCATTTGCTTCTGATTTTGAATTTTGCATTGCATGTTATGTATAAACCCTAATTCTTGTCTTCATTTGCATCCATCTCTCATATGCTTGCATTCAAGAACTTGCCCTGACATTTTGTACATCAACATGACATATAAGACATCTTAGGACATATTAGAATCATGTTTGATCATTGCATCATTCATTTGCCATGTTATATGTTCATTCCATTTCATAAATGTTTCTTGAACTTTCATGGTGCAAAGCATGCTTCATTTGCATCCTCATCCTTGTATGATCACCCACAACTCTTGACATGTGTTTGCATCATCTCTTAGCATCATTAAAATCATGTTTTTAATTCTGACTTTGTCTTGCATCATGGCATTTCATCTCATCTTCATTGCATTTCATTTCTTTTGCTAACTTTTCAGGTGGTAAGTCGTTTTGAGAAGTGAATTTGCCTTCACTTCTCACAATCTCTTCTCATCTCTCTTATGCATCATTGCTGCATTTTATCTTTGTATTAGAGTGAGCTTGCTCATTCATGTTCATCTCTTACTTTCTTCCTCCAAGAAACTTGTCTTCTTAAGTGAAGCAAGTTGTCCTGTTTCTCTCTGCTTCCCCTCCTTTCATCTGGTTCTTTCCTGGTGGCTTTTCTCCTGAAGATCTTTTGCAAGCCTCATTAACCCCTAGGAAAACCCAAGCATAATAACAATTAGGGTTTGATTAGTCCCCCATTTAGTTTTACCTTTGTGTCATCTTTGATTCTTCTCTTCTCATCTCTTAATCAAGGACTAAACCCTAAAGGTTTTAAGGCTTTGTGATTAAGCTTATGTCTGCATCCTTCTATTAGGATGGAGTGTATGACTTTAATCTTAAGTGTTAAACCCTTAATGTGTTTAACTCTTTTAATCAATCCACCTAATAATCACTAAGACACCAAACTTGTAACTTGGGCCTTGCATTAGGGTTCTAATTCTTCCATAATTGGTTAAGAAGGACTAACTCTAGTGTTAATGGACAAGTACCCCTCAAGTTGTCTTACAAACCATAAAATCCATTTCTTCATCTTATCATTAACCAAAATCCATTTAATAAAGGCTTTGTTTTGTCATGAGGTTAATCCCTAATCATGGATTAAGTTGAGGAGCCTTCCTAAGCTTAAATGTTCTCATTTGTTATCCTTCTATTAGGATGGTGTAATGGGTCCATTAAATCCTTGATTATGGCTTAAACTCATTACCTAACACTAAACAAAACTCCAAAAACATCTAAATAAATACAAGTAGGTTAATGATCTTAATCCTACATCATGGTGATTAAGTGTGAGGTGCTTACTTCATGCTTAAGGTACTCTCATTACCCCTAATCATAGGGAGGATGTGATGAGTTTATTAACCCTTGGTTTAGGCTTAAGCTCCTTTTCTTATGACAAACAAAAAAAGAAATAAAATATTTAAAACACCAAAAACAAACAATAAACGTCTCCTCCGGGATTCTTTTCTCACCTCATTCACTCACAAACGAGAACTCGCTTCTTCCGTCTAATGCAAGACAGTTTGCACCTGAGCCAGACAGGTCATACACTTCAGCATAGACAAATAAGCAGTTCATCATTCAATTTATCTTTCGGTTGTCGCTCCCACCAAAATGACACCTCTAGTCAGAAGGGGTACAGACGCGAACGGTCGACGAAAGGAGAAATGAGAACACACATGGGTGAACTCAGAAAAAGACAAAGAGTCGCCAGCTAGGCATTTTTATCCCGGAGGAAAGGTAATGTTGCATAGACCTGAGAAAAGATATGGATAAGACGGTTGCGAACCAGAGAGACTGAGAAAGGGGGTTGGTTACAACCTGGGAAGGTATTAGCACCCAGATTGTCCACCATACTCGACGGGATCCACTCTTAAAAGATTTGTGTTTTAAAGGGGTAGTGTCAGTGCAATTTGTGTATCAAAGCTGGAAAGAATGCAAGTGTCAGTGTGAAAGAAGTGTAGTGTATGTAAGTGAAGTGTCAGTGTAGGAATAAAGATGAAATGCTCAAAACTATGAGGCTTAAAGAATAAGGCTGGGAAGAGGCGGAATATACAGAGACTTTTGTTCGATAACTGTTAAGTTATGCCTACGTATCCTCTCGTGCAATGAGGAAGTAAGAACACCGTAGTTCGACCCAAAGAGACTGAAAGGTAAATTGACTTGTGAACTGCTTGCTTGTCAATGCTCAAGTGTATGACCTGTCTGGTTCAGGTGCAAACTGTCTTGCATTAGACAGAAGAAGCAAGTCCTCGTTTGTGAGTGAATGAGGTGAGAAAAGAATCCCGGAGGAGACGATTATTGTTTGTTTTTGTATTTTCAGTCTTTTATCACTTTTTTGAGATTTGTCATAAGTTAATGAACTTAGGCCTAAACCAATGGGTTAGTAAACTCATCACATCCTCCCTCTGATTAGGGGTAATGAGAACACCTTAAGTGTGAAGTCAGTATCTCACACTTAATCACCATGATGTAGGATTAAGATCATTAACCTACTTGTGATTATTTAGATGTTTTTGTGGTTTTTTTTAGTGTTAAGTAATGAGCTTAAGCCATAATCAGGGATTAAACAGACTCATTACACCATCCTAATAGAAGGATAATAGATGAGAATGTTTAAGCTGAGGAAGACTCCTCAACTTAATCCATGATTAGGGATTAACCTCATGACAAAACAAAGCCTTTATTAGATGGATTTTAGTTAATGATAAGATGAAGAAGTGAGTTTTATGGTTTGTAAGACAACTTGAGGGGGACTTGTCCATTAACACTAGGGTTAGTCCTTCTTAACCAATTAAGGAAGAATTAGAACCCTAATGCAAGGCCCAAGTTACAAGCTGGATGTCTTGATGATTATTAAGTGGATTGATTAAAGGATTTAAACACTTTAAGGGTTTAACACTTAGGATTAAAGTTATACAGTCCATCCTAATAGAAGGATGCAGGCATAAGCTTAATCACAAAGCCTTAAAGCCTTTAGGGTTTATTCCCTGATTATGAGATGAGAAGAGAAGATTCAAAGAGACACAAAGGTAAAAGCTAAGTGGGGGACTAATAAAACTCTAATTATTATCATGCTTGGTCATTCCAAGGGTTTGTGAGGTTTTAAGAAAGAAATCTTCAAGGAACCACCAAGGAGAGAAGCAGATGAAAGGAGCAAAGAGAAGCAAAACAACTTGTTTCACTTAAGAAGACAAGTTGCTTGAAGAAAGAAAGTGAGATGAACAATAATGAGCAAGCTCAATCCAAAGCATAAGATAAAATGCAGCAATGATGCATAAGAGAGATGAAAAGAGATTGTGAGAGGTGAATGCAAATCCACTTCTCAAAACAACTTACCACCTGAAAAGTGAAATGCAATGCAAATAAGGTGAAATGTGATGATGCAAACCAAAACCAGGAGCATGAGTATGATGTTAATGATGCTAAGAGATGATGCAATCATGAGGCAAGGCATTAGAATGATCATACAAGCACATGGATGCAAGAGAAGCATGCTTAGAACCATGAACATACATGAAAAGTTATGAAATGCAAATGACATACAACATGGAAAATGAAAGATGCAATGATCAAACATGGTTCTAATATGTCCTAATATGTCTTATGAATCAAATGAATGCACAAAATGTCATGGCAAGTCATGGTATGCAAGCAAATGAGAAATGGATGCAAAGGAAAGCATGAATTAGGGTTATATGCAACATACAAAGCAAAAATCCAAAACCAGAAGCAAATGACATGATAAAAAATTGAAAATGCAATCAAAGGAACCCTAAACCTATACAAACTCACTGCCCAAAGGAGGGGATCCAACTCTTAACCTAGTGAGAGTTATGGATTTTCTAAGATTGCTAGGGTTTTAAGGTACCTTGACAAGAAAAATGCCAAACAAATTGAAAATGCAAGATCAATTCAAGCCAATTTAATCCTATAAACTACATGTTATGCAAGATTCAATGCAAAAAGAATCATTGTCCAACTCTCAATGGTTAGGCAGAAATGAATTTTTGAGAATTGGACAATGTTTCTAAATGTTTTTAAATGTTTCATGAATTTTTTTCTGATTTTTAAATACCTAAAAGTATTTTTAATTAATTAATTTTCATTAACTAATTAAAAATAAACTTTTAAATGATTTAAAAATAATTTTTAATGCAAAAAATAAAAATAAAAATATTTTTGTGTTCTGAAAATTAATAAAAGGTTTGATAAAATTTTTCAGAATTTTTCAATGTAATTTGCTAAAATGATAAAGAAAAAGCAATTAAAATGAAATTAAAATATCAATTAATGAAAGTAATCAGATCTGAGGGCCAGGATTCAAACAAGAAAGGGAGGGAATTGACTTCGCGCGTCATCCAAGGGCCAAAATTCAAACTACGCTAATTATGTCATTAACCCTAATCTGAACCCTAATCATTTTCAGGTGACCGGAACAGTGTTCCGGTCATCTTCTCCGACGAGTCACTTATGCTATCTTACTCTCTACGCATCCCCAAGCTCTCTAACTTTCCAGAAATGATCCCCACATCAACCCCAACAAGACTCACTCACCAAAAATCATTTATTCATCATCAAATTCGTGAATCAGAGCAAAACGGAAAACATGGCAGAAATTTCAGAAACTCAATACATGCTTAATACTTGATCATTTTCAAAAATAAACACATCAGGATCATCAGTGAATCATGGAGAATCAATTAGAAACTTAAAAACACGTTTCTGGAAAAAAAAGTTCTTGATGATACCTAAACTGAAGCTTTCGAAAATGGTGCTTTCTGGCCAGTTCCTTGCTTCAAACAAGCTCCAATGATCTCCCCCAAGTGTTTGTGATACTTAGCTGGAGTTTAAATGGCCTCTAGAGAGAGTTTGCAGAATCTCAGTTCATGAAATGTGAAAATCGTGTTTTTGATTGTGGAGGTTTTAGGGCAAGATGGAGGGTGGGAAATGATCAGTGAGGTTTATGGAGTTGAATGGTGGAAAAAGTTTGAAGGTTTGATGGCTGAATCAAGGGATTCGAAGGCTTTTGCAAAATGTGAGAGTTTTTGAGTATGCTGTGTTCTTGGATTTCTCAGGCTTGTGTGTTATGTGCTTTTGCTTGCATTTGATCCACATAAAGAAGTGTGATAGGTCAGAGAGTGGGTGCTGGCCTATGTTGATTGGTATGGGCAAGTTGCCAAAATGTCAACTTGACTTGTACTTGAGGTATGGGCAATGGTACAGCTTGCTTTTTGGCTTGTCTTGGCTCAGCTGAGTTTAAGGATGTCCATGGAATTGGTTTTGAGGCAAATCAGCAAGTGGATCAAAGTTTATGAGATGTTTTGCAATTTTCACAAAGTTTGGCCCCTTTGGAATTTCATGAAGCTCAAGGCATCAAAATGCATAATTCTTGGGCCAATTCTGATTTTTAGAAGTCACATGATCATGTTGTAATGAGTTTGTGCACATTTGAAGCCTTTAGAACACTTGATCATACCATTTTGCAAAATGCCTCTTTGGTAGAAAACTTGAAATTATGTGATTTTTCCCAACTTTGACAAGCCATAACTTTTGATCCAAAATGAATTAGGACAAGTTCTTGTACTTTTTGAAAAGGGAATGATCCATTCTACAACTTTCATGACAAAAGTTTTCCCATTTGAAGCATTTTTAAATCAAAAAGCAAGGGTTGAAAAAGTTTCCCAAAATGGCAAGTTTCCATTAAAAGTCATTTTCCCAAAAAGTCAACTTTGCAAATGGCTTGAAATTCTTCAATTTTGTGAACTTATAACATCTTCTATGATCAAATAAAGATCATACATAATCAAAATGATGATGAACACCCTTTGGTTGGGTCATTGGGGGCCTCAGATGCCCTGATTTTGCACTGACTTGTTCAAAAAGTCAACCCTTGATCAGATGCCTTCCCCATTGAATTTCTTCATGAAAATTGATATGCATGCTCCTTATAACATATAGAGACCAATAGAAACAAGAATTACAAAAAAAATTGGAGTTATGGCCTCTGAAACCAAAACCCTAATTTTAGGTCATCTGTGCAGTCAAACCTGGCTCTGCTTCCATGCCAATCTCAGTTCTTGTGATTTTTTGACATTATTGACTTTGAGAGGATATAATATGATTCTTGAACATACATGGACCCCTTTGAAATGATTGATGACCTTTGGAGTGGCTCAAGTGGCTCTTGGATTGCTCAGATCACAAACCCTAGATGCAGATGACTTTGAACCAATGCAGTGAATCAAAAATGTGGTATGGGATGTCATGATTGAACTTATGCATATGAAGAGATCACAATCCATGGTGTGAATGGGTGAGGGAAAATTTGGGGTGTTTACATCGGTCTCTTTGAGTCGAACTACGGTGTTCTGACTTCCTCATTGCACGAGAGGATACGTAGGCATAACTTAACAGTTATCGAACAAAAGTCTCTGTATATTCCCCATATTCTAGCTCTATTCTTTTAACCTCATTATCTTGAGCTTTGAACTTCTGTTCTAGCACTGACACTACACATATTTCACTTCACATTTCTTTTACACTGACACTTGTATTCTTCCCAGCTTTGATACACAGATAGCACTGACACTACCCCTTTTAAACACAAATCTTTCAAGCGTGGATCCTGTCGAGTACGGAGGACAATATGGGTGCTAATACCTTCCCAGGTTGTAACCAACCCCCTTTCTCAGTTTCTCTGGTTCGCGACTGTCTTATCCCCTCTTTCTAGGTTTATGCAGTATTACCTTTCCTCCGGGATAAAAATGCCTAGCTGGCGACTCTTGTCTTTTGAGTTCACCCTTGTGTGTTCTCTCTCCTTCGCCGACCGTTCGCGTCTGTACCCCTCTTGACCGGGTGTCATCAGGTGGGAGCGACAGCTTGGCGACTCTGCTGGGGACCCTTATATTGTAACCAGAGCTTCTGGTTCTTTTTGTGGGTTCCTCCTAGCGCTTGTTTGATTTGTGTTTACTGGGGTGTTATGTGCTAAGTGTGTTTATTTATTTGCTTTATTTATTGTTTTATGTACAGCTTTTGTTTATTGCTTTCCTTTACAGTTTTTCATATTTCATACTGTCATTATCATTGCTGGATCTAGTTTGCTGTTTTGGTGGGTGGGGGGTTTCATTGAGAGTTTAAGGTCCTATACCTGGGACCTGAGTGACACCTAGGCTAGAGTGGTTCATGTTCTTTCCCATTCCATTTCGGTCTGGTGCGGGAATATGAAACACGGTTCAGATGTGGGTTTCTTCTTGAGAACTCTGTGCTACAGATTTCCTGTAGTGTTATGGCTATCTGGGAAGCCTGCTAAGTCTGGATTACCTTTATTATGACCTTCAGAAACTGAGGTGAATTAGAGGAGGATCTTTTATGGTTATTGTAAACACTGTACCTCCGGGTTAGAAGTGTTTACACTTCTCATAACTAATCCAAGTCTGAGGATCCTTGCTTTAGAACACCACCTGTGAGGGGCTTGGGCTGTTTACAGGTATGCAGGTACCCTTGGCCACATCATACCCTGTTACTATTTGGTTTAAGAGTACCTCATTTTGGACAGTTCTTGTGATTAACCCTGGACATGTGACTCTTTATTTGAGTCCCCCACCTTGGTCACTGGATTTCTGAACCTTCATCTGGACCTTCTTTGAACATACATGGACCTATATCAAGACAGATAATCAGATCCAGCTTGATCACAAACCCTTGCATATCATTTGCATCATTTAACATTTGTTTATTTGTTTTTCAGGGTATCCACATTATATCTGGCTTGGTTTTGACCCTTTCTCCTGCACAGACCTCTACTCCATCAGTCATCTGCTTCAGCTATTCTCATCATCACCAGCATCATCCTATCAGTGGTTCATCTCTAGTATCAGTCTTGATCTTCATCAGCACCTATCTTCATCATCTTCAGCAGCATTCATGACCACTCCTAGGAAGAGCAACATTTCCTATCATTTCTTTGAGCCCGTGTTGACTGGCATCAGGCAGGTCCAGTCACTCATCACACCATATCACATCCCTTTTGTTATTTTTTACAATGTTGTTTTTCCTTTTTACATGAAAAAAATAGTACAATGAGGTAGTAACATGTTGTGTCAGTTTTGATAGGATTGGTGATGGATTTTAACTATGCGAATGTTGATTGGATAATTCATTCTACTAATTTTCTAAAGATGAACTCTCCGCATGCACAATCACACACACACACACACACACATACACACACACACACACACACACACACACACATATATATATATATATATATATATATATATATATATATATATATATATATATATATATATATTAATCTCATATTAAGTATTGTTTTAAAAATTATGTCCAAATTAGTAATATGAAAACAACAATAAAAGGATTATAAATATATGAGTTTGAATACATTTATAAATGACAGATGAGAAGAAAAAAAAAGAGTTTGAATATCCGTAGAGAGTATGTTTGAATTGCTAAGAAAGCAATATCATAATTGCTTTTATTGTTTTCTTCGATTCCTCTTTGTTGCTCTTTTTTTTATTCTCTGATTATTTTTTAGATTACATACTGTTTTTTCTTCTTACATGAAAATATAAATAGTAAGTACAGTGTAGTAACATTTTGTGTCAGTCAACATGATTTTTATGGTATTAATCCATTTTAGTTAAATATCCATCTTCTTCATATTTTTTTAAATATCGTCAAACTATAGAATTAATTGTTAAATGGTGAGATCTAAGCTATTTCTAAGAGACTTTGTTAGTATATTTTTGTAAATTTTGGGTGATAGAATTGCATTTGTACCATATATTACATAAATATGGTGTAATGTCATGCATTTCTATCGGGTTTTATAAAAATCTGGTGTCACCTCCACATGCTACTTTAGATATTCCTTAGGACAAAGTTTTCAATACTTCCATAAAATTTAGATCCCAAAGTTTTCAATACATCCTTAAAATCTAGATATAATAGATATAATATATAATTTATAAAGTAATGTATATTTATATATACCACTGTATGTGAAACTGATACACTTATGACCATGTTTGTTAGATGGTTATATTTTTTTTTCTGCACTTTCAAATGTTTATGTATCAAATCTTACTGTTGTATTTTTTTCTTCTTTTCTATTTTGTGATAAAAATGTTGAAACCAAGGATTTAACCCACAACCTTAACTATAGACATAACTAAAATAATCCATTGAATTTGAATTTTTCTTTGTTATAATAAATATATTTTTCTTTTACATATTGCATTTTATTTATAAATTAATTTACACTCATTTTTAGAATATTGTGGCATATAATTTGTGTTATTGAATTATATTAATCTTAAATGTTATAATAATTTGTGTTATTAAGTTAATATTACTATAAATGTTATAAATTTGACTAACCATTCATATTTATCTAGTGGTAAATAAGCATTTATATTCTAATTTTTAAGATAAAATGTGAAATTTAGGTGCACAATTCAGTTTTGTAATTAAAACCACAAAATTTACTGTAACTACTAAACCATCAAAAAAATCTATAATATAATTACAAAAGTTAAAATAACTAAAATAAATAATTACATACCCCGTGGAGGAGAGGAAATAGCGTAATACGCATTAAACAACTGGAGTAAATAAGCATTTATATTCTCCCTAGTCAAGCCACCCGGGATACCTGTTATCTCCTTATCAGGAGATCTCTTCGCATTCACATATGCATAATCATCATTGCATTTTCATCCTCAAACGCATAGCATTTCCATCATCATGGAGCATTACGCCATAAGTTCAAACATATGCATGCCAGCAGGGGCCAGTTTTTGGGTATATTACAAAGACCCGGAACATCATTTTCAACCTGAAGTACTCCCCACAGAGGATACCAATATCTTTTTTTCAAGCATCATTGTCCTTCCAAGGAAATATTTGTCATCCCCAGTGAGTCTTGTTTCAGTACAATGGTCTCATCCTTTTTCTTCCAAGCCCTGTTTAAGTAAAACATGCCCCTTTATCTTCTTACGACTCCATTTCAGTACAATGGTTTCGTTCAAGCCCTGTTTAAGTACAACATGCCCTTTTTTCTTCTTACGACTCCGTTTCAGTACAACGGTCTCATCCTTTTTCTTCCAAGCCCTGTTTAAGTACAACATGCCCCTTTTTCTTTTTACGACTCTGTTTCAGTTCAATGGTTTCGTTCAAGCCCTGTTTAAGTACAACGGGCCCATTTTTCTTCTTACAACTCCGTTTCAGTACAATGGTTTCGTTCAAGCCCTGTTTAAGTACAACGGGCCCCTTTTTCTTCTTACGAATCTGTTTCAATACAATGGTTTGGTTCAAGCCCTATTTAAGTATAACATGTCCCTTTTTCTTCTTATGACTTTGTTTCAGTATAATGGTTTCGTTCAAGCCCTGTTTAAGTACAACATGCCCCTTTTTCTTCCAAGCCATGTTTAAGTACAACAGGCCCCTTCTTTTTGCATCTTGTTTCAATACAACAGTCGCGTCACGGATCATCGTTTAAGTACAACGATCCCGTTCATTTCGAGTTTCGTTTACGTACAATGGTCTCGTTTTCAAGCCCTTTTTAAGTACAACAGGCTCCTTCCCTTCAAAAAACAAAATCAAAAAGAATATATAAAAAAAGAGAACAAAATGGCATTATCATTATCTCACTTTTATTAGAGTACAAATTTTCAGATTTATTCAAGTATTCAATCACTCCATACATTGAAAGTCTAAAAGCAGTCGCTATTATTCATTCAGGTTTACAGATGATTGAATAGGGGCAACTGTAATACCCCAAAATTTTCCCTCTCATTTAGCATAATATCTAGCATATCAAATGCATATTCAAAGTCATGTCACAAACAAAAACATTGCATCATATTCATCCTAGCTGAGGTATAGGTTTGTGATCAGTGATTAAAGCAATTGAGGGCCATCCAAAGGCAATCAAAGGGTAATATAACTTCTCAACATTGTGAAAAGGGTTCAAAACATCCCACAATTCTTCATTTGAGGCCACAAATTCTAAAAAGAAGTGAATTGATCAAAGGATGCAAGCAGTGCAATTATCTTGAGGAAAAAGGCCAAATTAGGGTTTCCAATTAACTGAGCTTCTCAATGAAATTTTGATCCAAGCTTGCTTTCATTGTTTTCTACATGATGTATAATATCTAGTGTTGAAATTTCATCCATGGAATCATTTTGGAAGAGCTTCAATAGGTCAATGGATTGAAAATCAAGGAATTAGGGAAAAGTCAACCAGGCTGAGTAAAAAGTCAACTCCCGACTTTTTGAGATCAAAATTATGAAATTAGGGTTACAAGAATCCTATAGTTAAAATTTGATCAAGAAATGATGGATGGATGATGAAAAATCAAGAAAACCAAAACTTACCATTTTTGGAAAATTAGGGTTTCCAAAAATGGCAAGTTTTGGCCATTTTTGCAGCCACTTAAAGAGAGGCCTTCTCCCCAAATAAAAGGGAAATTAAAATTATACCTTGATCCAATTAAATAGGGCATATTAAGCTTCAAATCCATATGTGGAACTCACTCATAACATTAAAATTGAGAGAGATATGATCATACAAAGATTGAGCAAAACAAGGCAAAAATCAAGTCATGGGCGAGGCAACCTGCCAGCCTGCGCGTGTGACTTGCTAGACATTTCATCAAACATGTGTGGTGCAATATTTCAAGCCAATTTTCTCCATCAAGAAGGCTTCCAATGAATTTTCTTTGAACTTCAAAGTTGTTTATTGACATGTTCTCTACAACTTTGATGTTCAAATATTTTTCATTTGGGCAATGGATTGAAAGTTGTTGAGGGGGCAAAGTGATGAGGTTGACACTACAAGGTTCACTAGCGATGGGAACAAGGCTTGCCACAAACTTCAGGCCAATTATGCAGCTTTTGAAAATGGACTTCAATGACATTTTTGAAGCATCTTAAGGTCTTGTATCAGGTTGGTATCAACATCAAATATGTTCTACACATCACCCTCTTCAAATATGTTCTCCACTCATTTAACTCACCTTACTCAGTTAACCAAGGCTGCTTAACCATAGTTTTAACTATCTAACCAAGGTTTGAGAATTCTATAAAAGGATTTGATCCATTAGAGTGCAAAGGTCAACTTCACTTTTGCTCGAGCATTTCACAAATTCTCCAAACTTTGGCTCTGCATTTTCATTGCACATTGAAGGATCAAGCTTCAACATTCATAGCCTTGATCCTCTTCTTCCTTGTGCATCATCAGCATCATTAAAATTCATTTCCATGGAGGTTTTGAGTTGAATATTTGAAGTTTCAACATTGTAATATCTCAGCATTTTGAATCGAGCAAGCCAAATCATCATCCAACAAGCCTCATTGATCATCAATCCATCATCAGTATCATGAATAGCTCAAGATCCATGGAGTTCACAGCTTGAATCATCAAGAATTCATCTCTGCACTTTTTTGCACCAGATCCAATTTAGTAAGATTCAACACCAACATAGTGTTTATTTCACTCTAACAACATTCAAGATCAAGGAAGGAGTCAATAGGAGCCTCCTCTCTGGATTTTCTCAACTGAACACCTCTCTGTATTTCAGGTTCTTCTCCAAAATTTTCTTGCTCGATCTTAATAGTTTGTGATTGTTTTGTGGTATTTGAAGCTCAATAGGAGCAGTGCACACTCTGACTAGTTTATAGGCTTCTTAGAAGCTTAGATTCAAATTTTAGGTTGGAGATGTTTGTGTTCGATTTGCATGATTTAGGAACTTTGAGTGAAGACTAGGGTTAGAAGTGTGATCAGGAGAGTGAAACGAATCTATCCATGGCCTTACCTTTCATTTTGATAGAGATTTGGTCCAAGCCCTAGAAATAGGTCACCGGAGAAGATGACCGGAACTCTTTGCCAAGTTTATAACATGACCGTCTGATCCATTTCATCCAAAGGTCCAAATACTGCCAGCGAATTAAAAAACATGTGCAAACCATGTGCCAATTTTATGAAAGAGATCTTCAGATCACTCGTCACACCCCCACACGTGTGTATCCAAGCCCAGTTAGTTCATTTTCTTGCTGTTCAGACCCTCAGGCCCATTGCAATTTAATTCTTTATTTCTTCTTCTCACTTTTATTCATTTTCCATTTTCAATTTTAATAAATACCAAAAAGCCTCCAAAAATTCCAAATAAATTCATACATGATTCTTTACATTTCCTCTAATTTTCCATAATTTTTGTTTCCATTTTTATTCATTTTTTGTGGATGAATTAATTTTCTATTTAATTGTTTCCCAATTTTCTCCATTTCTGACCAATCCTTTTGTATATTTGTGTTCTCTAAAACCATAAATGATAAAAAGGTCCATTCCTTTTGCCCTATCTAGAGGACTCATCAAACTTCCGAAAAATGTTTTTGCCTTGAATTTTAGGTCATGTTTGGTCATCTTTTGAGCCCATCCTTTCACCTTGGTCCCTATGAACCCTAATTTAATTCTAGCATTTATTTGACTAGGAAAAATATGATTTTTTGTGATATTTTTTAAACATGAATCATCTTCTTGATTGTGATCCTAGATATTAAGTTTCATAATTTTTCAAAGCCATTTGGTATTTTTCTAAGTTGCTTGCACCATAAGTCACATTTTTGGTCATCTTTCTCACTTCCTCTTATGCAATTTGAGTAAGGCATTTATGCCATTCCTTTGAGGTATTGATTTTGAGTCTTATAGGTCCTTTTGAATGTTCTTAAATGTTGTTTACCCATTTTAGGTCCTTACCTTTTGATTTTTAGGATTTCTTGAACCATAAGTCATGTATGCCCTCATTTGACCTAATTTCACTTCTCCTTTCATCTTAACTTCTCAAAGTCTATTTTGTGAACACTTTAACCTTGTAATATTTTTGTTTTGTATTTCATAAGTGTCTTGTGATCATCTCCATGTGGTTATTTCGAGCTTTGAGCCTTTGTATCCCTTTTGGTACCATTTCTCATTTTAAGGTCTTAAAACCCTAATTTTGATCTTTAACCATAATAAACTTCTCACCACTTCTTTTGTGATCATCTTTGTGAATTTAATTTCCATCTTAACTTTTCATCAAGACCCTGGTTTTTGTATGAGAAGTTCAAACTTCTTTGGTCATATTTGGTTTTTCTTTCTAAGTCATTTGCCTTACCTTGAAAACCACGTTTCCATGTTCATTCTTTCATCTTTCAATCCTATGTTTGAATCTCTATGACTTGAATCTCTTCTTTCTATTTTGATCTCACTAAATACTTCCATTTAGTGTTAGGTTCTGGACTTTACCTTCACTATTGACCTTAGGTAATTTTACCATGTTTAGGTATTTATATTTCCCTTATAACCTTTCCTTGGATTTCATTAGGGTTTAGTGATACTTTAGGGTATAGTTTGAGTTTGGTTTACTTCATAACTTTAGATCCTTTTGATTTAACTTAGATTCTGCCCTTAGAAGTTAGCTAGAATGTAAAATACCTTATAATTTGATCTTTAGGCTTAGAAGTTCATTAATGTCTTAATTATCTCGTGTGAGTTCTTCTTTGAATTTTGCCATGCTATAATTGTTCAAATTGCTTCATCATGCTAATAGTTGTTTTGTAGGGGGAAGATTGAGGTAAGTATTACTTCATTCTCATCTATTATGCATTTTAATTATGTTTTCCTTAACACCTTGTGCTTTGATCATAGGCTTTCCCCTTTTGTTCTCATAGAAACAACTTATCTTCCTTAGGAAGTAAGTTGAGTTCTAAGTATCTTTTCTTATTAGGTTTAGAATACCTCGCTATCCATAGGATATCTTTTGAATGAATAACTTAGGGTTATGTCTTAGTCCCCCTTAGTGTTTGTCCTTTCTCCATTTGAGTCTTCTTCTCTCATCTTCAAACAAAATCCAAAAGACGCTTAATAAAGGATTGAAATAGTCTCTTGTGTATAGCCTTATTCCATGGGGAACTCATATTCATTCCATCTTGGAATAGTATGGGCTTGTCTAGCATGATGTACAAGTCTGATCAGGATACTATCTTCACAAAGAAAACATAAAAGACATTTCTTTACAAGCTACAAAAACATGTAATAAGTTCAACAAGCTAGTGAACTTAGACCCTAATCCTTGGAAACAAGTCTTGGATAAATTCTCCTTACTTGGTGTTCTTGTTCTACTATTCCATCTTGGAATGTAGTAGCAAGTACACATTCCATGGAAAAGAGTTTGAATTCACTTCCTTGTGCCAAATTCATAAAAAAATCTTAAAAAGCAAACAAAAAACAATAAGCAACTTTCTTGGGGGAATTGTCTTCTCACCTCACTCATTCTAAACGCAAACTCGCAACGACTTGTCTCTAATGCAAGACGGTAAACGCACTCGTACCAGACGAGCATGCAACACCTGAGCATAGACATACGTAGTTCCAGCGCATAAAAAACACAAGCAAATCTCCGCCTGGTTAGGCGAACTACGTTGATTTTGATCGTCATTTTCCCGATGAGGTACGTAGGCAGTGGGGTAGTGCTCGTTCGAGCATATTCTTTATTTTCCCCTTTCTTTTTCGATCTTTTTTCCAGTTCCATTTCTCATTTCATCTTCCATTCCAGTTAGCGATATTTGTTCAGCAGCATCTTATTTCTCACCCTTTGAAACAAACAAACAAGCGTGGATCCCGTCGGGTACGGCGGACGGTCTGGGATGCTAATACCTTCCTAGGTCGTAACCGACTCCCGAACCCAGATCTTTGGTTCGCAGGATCTTGTCCTTTCCTTCTTCCTCAGGTTTGTGTAGCATTACCTTTCACGTTCCTTCGGGATAAAAATGCTTGGCTGGCGACTCTACCTTTTCCGCGCCACTTTCACGTTTGTACTAGGATGAAAATCCCGGGAGAGACAAGAACATGTTGCGACCTTTCCAATCTTATTTGTCGATAACGCCGGTTTTGCTTCCCATATCCCTGAGTGGGAGTGGTCAATATTCCTTGTTGGCAAGGAATCACGGTAGGCATTGATTGTGTGACCCTTCTAGGAGTAACATTCCAGCTTGCAACCTTTTGTTGAAGTCCTTCCTCTCTCTCCAAAGCTGTGACAATCTCTAGAATCTGGTCCACTTTTCCTTTCATGCGATCCATGCCCTTCTTCATCATGTCTTGATCTTGCCTCAAACGCTTCATTAGTTCTCTGATTGGGATTATCACAAATGTCGAGAAGTCAAACTGCTGTTTATGGATGAAAGATTTTGTTATGAGTTGTTATAGGAGATGATATGCATGAATGCATGTTTATTTATCAAGCTCTTTAGTTATCTCATTATTTATTAGCAATAATATTAAGCTTTTTACATTGCAAATCATAATGAAGAAACATAGAAGCACATATCCGACATAATCTTTTTATTTCATTGATTTTCAAGTTCAAATACAAAGGTTTTTGAGTCTTTTGAAATCAACATCAAAATTTACAAAGAAAGTGAAAAAACAATTCCCCGAGTCTTCAAAATCCAACTTAGGGTTCTTTGTACTTGAAAGTGAAAGTTCTCTTTTCGGGAAGATGACTCATCATGATTGCTCTGACAAATGCTTTTATCTACAATAAACATAAGAAACTAAGAGCTTTGTTTTATTTTCTTTTCAAATGTATGAATGGACGTATGAATTATGAATGGATGATTTCAAATGAATGACTCCAAAAAATAAACGTTACAGATGGAAGATACTTTGATTACTCTCCTCACAAGGATCTCCACAGGTAAACTCTACAATTTGAAGGAACCCCAAAGTTAACAATCCATAGGGTTGTTCATCACACACGCCATTAACATGACGATTGATTGACTCCCTCTTATGAATCTATTTTGGGTGAGATCTTCGTATCAAGCCATGCGAGAGGGAAGTCTCTCGGTGCCCCATACTACACGATCATCGACATGGAGTTTAAAACAAAGTCTCAGAGTTATGGACCTTCCTCAATTGTTTGATGCACGTGTCAATTTTTTAAATATATTTTTGATAGTCAATCAACTCCATTGAGAAATTCTATTCCAGGTGAGGTATTCTATCGAGCCACGCGAGGGTGAACCTCGGTGCCTCATACTACGCGACCGTCAACCTTTGTCTTAAACCACACAGTTTAAGGTTCTAAAGGTCCTCAGAGTCGATGACCCTAATGAAAACAATTGAGTACACACGCCAAGAGGTTGACGGTCGTCAGTATTCTCATTAGAATCTACTCCAAGCAAGGTTTTCATATCGACAACCCACGAGAGCGGTTCCCTCGGGAGCCCATACTATGCAACCTCTCCTAACTTATGTTTGTACTCGTAAGCCCAGGTATAAAGCCTTTCCCTCAATTTTTTTTTGTAATCAAAGTATTATTCCAATACCAAAGATCCAAAATATGTATATAATATGGAAAGCGATAAAGAAATAAATAAACAAGTAACACATAGAAAAATATCCAAACAAGCGTGGAAACTTAGACTAGGCTCGACTTGCATAGGGGCGAACCAGTCCCCAACTATCGTACCTCGAAAAATACGATCCTCACGAACGCGGTCGTGGCTTGTCTAACATGAGAGTCGCCACCTAATTTTGTTTATTCTCGAAGAGGGAAAGGGTAAATATAGATAAAACCACCAAGAAGGGATAAGACAAGGTCGTCGCAAACCATTGTCTGGGTTCGGATGTCGGTTATGTAGAAGGGAGTGTCGCTCCCCAGATTTCCATCCCGGTACATTCGCGAAAGTGGCGCGGAAAAGAATAGAGTCGCCAGCCAGGCATTTTTATCCCGAAGTAACAGGAATGTTAATGCTGCACAAACCAGAAGAAATGAGAAGGGAGGACACAGGTCCTGCGAACCAAAGAGACTGAGTTCGGAAGTCGGTTACAACCTGGGAAGGTATTAGAACCCAGATCGTCCGCCGTACCCGATGAGATCCACGCTTGCAAAGAAATCTGTTTCAAAGGGTGAGGGTATGAAAGTTGTTGCAAAGAAAAGAAACTGAAACTGGAAAAGAAAACTGAGAAAGGAAATGAATGAGAAAAAGGAGAAAAAGGAGAAAAAATGTAGGGAAAATAAAGATTGTGCTCGAACGGGCCCTACCCCGCTGCCTACGTTCCTCATCGGGAAAATGAGGATCAGAGATGCCATAGTTCCCCTAACTAGGGGTAGAAAAGAAATTGCTTGTGAATTAAAGCTTGAACTGCCTATGCCATTGCTCAGGTGTTGCAGACTCGGATGACGAGTGCGTAACCGTCTTGCAAAATGACAAGTAGGAGCAAGTTCGCGTACGGAGCGAAGGAGATGAGAAAAGAATTCCCGAAGGAAAGACGCTTATTGTTTGTTTGTGTTTTTGTAGAAGCTTTTTATGAGTGGAGTTTGCATAGGTAAGTGTACCTAAGTCTTACTCACTGGGATGTGTACGTCTCACATCATCCTGAAATGGAATGCGCAAGAGGTACACCTATCTATGGAGGAAATCCCCAAAGCTAGTCCCACAAGTGAAGGCTCAGACACACTGACCTATTAACATTTATTAAGTGTTTTTTGAGATTTTTTGGTTAAGAAGTGTTTTTTAGCTTTTTTTGTGAAGTAATCTCATGCTAAGACCTATCCACCACGAGGGATAACTTACACCTCGCCCCGAAACGGAACGCGTGCAAGTATCTCATAGCAAAGTCTCATGTCACATGAAAGTACTCAACATTTATTAAGTGAATTAGAATTAAGTTTGAAGATGAGAAGAGAAAGCACCAAAAGGATCACAAAGGTAAAAGTCTAATGGGGGACTAAAGAAACCTAAGTGTTGTCATGCATGGATATCCTAAGGTTAGTGTGGTTTTCTATCCTAAAGAAGAAAGGAAGAATAAGAAGAAGAAGAAATAAGAAAAGGAGAGGAGAAAAGTAAGGTCTAAGCCCAACAATCAAAGGTTAGAACAAGTAAGAATAATAAGAGAAGAGATGAGATTTGGAGATGTGGGAATCACTTCCACACCTCTCACTTACCATAGCCCCTGAAATGGTTAGTGACATAAGCATAAAAGTGAAACAAAAATGGAACAAATGACATGCCAACATCATACAACCAGAAGTGAAGTCATATATACAAAAACTCAATGCAAATGCAAGCTATAAGAATGAGAGAAGAAGCATACAAGTCAATTATGAAGCAACATGAAACACATGGCAAAACAAAGTGAACTTAACAGGGATGCAAAGCAAAGTGCACAAAACATGAACTCAATGCACACAACCAGAACCAAATCAAGTTGAAGAAGAGCTTAAGAAGCAAGAGAGGTGAGGAGAAGAGAAATACAAAGCTAAACAATCACTTATGGGAAAGGAAGAAGCAAAGAAGTGAGGTGAATGCACATAAGAAAGAAAGATCTTAAAAGATAAGCAAAACACAAGACTCCAAAGCACAAACCCTAGACCAAGATCATAATGGTACCCATACCCCAAAGAGACCCCAAATGAGAAGAAGAAGTTGGCACAAGTGCCCTTCTAAGCTAATAAGAGACCTTATGATCAAAAGGAAGCAAAATGGGACAAGTTACAAGACAAAATTCAAATCAAATCAACAATGCAACCAAAAATTCCACAACTTAGGACAAATTATATTTAAACATGATATAACAATGTGCCAAAAGGATTGGAAGAAATTCAGAAGCTAGACAAGTCAAGAGAAGGCTTAAACATGAACTAGGGTTAGGAAACTTCACTTACAAGGCAAGGACTAAAACCCAATGAACAAATTTATAAAAATCAGGACAATAATCACACATGAACTACATCCTCTTATGAAACCAGAGCAAAATGAACCAACAAGAAATTCAAAAAGATGAACACTATGGAAATTGGACAAGGCAGGATGCTTGAAAAGGAATTAAAAAGACTTAATTACAAGAGGAAATTAATTGACACGTGGATATTAAAAATAAATGTAAAATAAAAATATGGAAAGCTGGGGTTGAGAATAGAAGAAGTTCAGTTAAAATGGAATGGGCTTAGAAGAAGAGGGGTTGCGAATAGTCAGGCAAGGCCCACTGGGTTGCGCTGGTTCATATTATATGGGTGGAAATTCAGGAAAAAATAAATGGAAAAACAATGACCTTAAGATCAAACCAACGCATCCTATAATCCATTCATTAATTGACGTGGCATGTTAATTGGTTTAGAGTTGAGGGAGTATGTGAGTTATGGTGAGGTGAGAAGCATGAGGAATTAAAATAGAAACTGAGGGCACGTGAGAGAGAGGCTGGTTCACTAAAGGACGTGGCAAGATCCTGATTGATGAGAGGAAAGATCCAAGGGTGGGGAGACTGTCTTCAACCTCAGAAACCCTAGTTCAACATTTTCCAGATTCCGGTGACCGGAGCTAGGGCTCCAGCACCGGAAGTAACAACACATGAACAAAACCAAACAAAAATGAACACAACACTCCAGATTGACTAAACCAACTGCCCTGAGCTCAAATATGGCACTGAAAAGTTCAATAGATCAAATAATCTCCTGGATCGAGCACAAACAGTTTAAGACATAAAAATTCAAATTCAAATATCCAGCTCATTAGTGCACCAATTTTGAAACTAAGACTAGCAGAATGATCAGTGAAGCAAGAGGATTATAATGCACACAATCAATTTTATTTTCAGATCTGAAGATTTGGAGGTTTACCTGAACTTGCAGATCTTGAGAAAGCTTGCTAGAAGTCCAGATGATGAAGCCAATCCACTCCAAATGCACTCTAGTTGCAAAATAAATGCAACTAGAGCCTTGAATCTTGCTGGATCTGAGGATTTGCAACCAACTGCCCTGAAATGGCAAGGTGATGAAACTTGAGAATTAGCTTGCACAAGGGTGAGATTTGTGATCCTGAGCTTTCAAGGATGAAGGATCTGTGATTTGTTTTTGGAGAGAATAAGTGTATGAAGAGATTTGAGAGAAAATACAAATTGTGCAAGAACTTGGAAACTGGGAAATGAGAGAGAACTGAACCACTCTAAAACCCTAATTCTCTTTTATATGGTGTCATGAACCAATGCTGAAAGAATGAGGAAGTTTGCACATGTGAATCAAAAGTTTTAGTGATTTTGCAATTTTGGCCAATTTCTTGTGATCTCATGTAATCCTCATGCATTCCCTTGCCTTCAGCCCATGTGCACTCTAAATCTGACCCTTAGTCATAATCCAAACAAAACTTGGCCCTTAGACGAGAGAGTCACACTTTTCTCATGAATATGCAAAAATTGCACTTATTTAATAACATTCTCACTTGGCACGAATTTGGTGCATTTCTTTGAGCAAAGTAATTCAAATGCAGTGTATTTTAACATTGTGAACTTATTTGATATGTACCAATACACAAAAATGAGATTCAAGACTTTTGGCTTTGGTGCATGCATGAAAATTCAACTTTTGCCCTATTTTGGATGAAATTTTTGAGGGCCTTAGATTTCTAACCATGAAGGCTATCAAAAAGTACTTGTACTTTTTGAAAATGGGAGGTCTTAATCTCCAACTTTCATGTTTGACTTTGGTCCATTTGAAGAATTTTTCACCAAGTTAAGCTCACTTGAATTTTAGGGCAAAACTTGCCAAAAATGGCATTTTCTCAAAACCAACTTTGCACCAATTTTGCAAAACACCTCAAAACCTCATGATTCTTGATCTTTGAACTTTCCAAACCTCTTATAACATTGTAAGAACATCCCTTGGCTAGAAAAATTGGGCTGGACCCCTTGAAATCACACAATTGACTTTTTTAAGGCACAGTTGACCAGTTTCTTCATCTGCAAGCAACTGAAGAAATTCTTGACTTCCACAAGGAATTTTAAACCCAACCAAATGACGCTTTGGTGACTGAAGTGAAGAGAAAGCAGACGAGCTCCTCCCAAGTTGAAACTGTTATCTGGAATCAAAGTACTTTGACAGACGAGTCTTCTTCGAGCAAACCTATTACGCCATGAAATGGACATACGAGTCCTCAAACACTTTGCAACACATATGTCTTGAGACAGACGAATCTCCTTCGGATATACCTGTTACTCCAGGACCGGTGATGCACTTAAGTCTGTGGGATAGACATGCATAATCAAGGTAGACGAACCTTCTTCATATATTATCCGTGGATATATGGTATAAGACAGACGAGCCTTCTTCGATCAAACTTGTTACGCCAGGTGCAACAATAATAATTGGTGCTTGAGACAGGCAAGCCTCCTCCGGATATACCTGTTACGCCAGGACCGGTAACCATTTTGACATTTATTCCCACAGTCAGGATTTTAAACCTCTTCAATACAGACGAGTATTGGATGATCATCAAGATAATACAGACGAGTGCCAACAGTCAATGATACAGACGAGTATCAGAAGATGATCTAAGAAACACAGACGAGCGCTTCAGGAAATGATATAGACGAATATCAGCCACTGGTATAGACGAATACCAGAAATTCAAACACAGACAAGCATTTGGAGTAGTGATACAGACAAGTACCAGGATAATCAACAAATCCACACATACGGATATAAGCTAACACAGACGAGTGTTAGGGATGATATAGACGAGTATCCAAACAAAGCAGACGGGCTTCAAACAGATAACAAACAGACGAGTGCTGGGAATTGCAGACGAGCAACCACAAATATCAAACACAGACGAGTGTTGGAAAGTGTAGACGAGCAAACATCATATATTACATATCAAACACAGACGAGTGTTGGGTGTTGTCGCTCCCACCAAAATGACGCCTCAGGTCAGAAGGGGTACAGACGTGAACGGTCGGCGAAAGGAAGAATGATGAATAGAGTCGCCAGCTAGGCATTTTTATCCCGAAGGAAAGGTAATGCTGCATAAACCTAGAAAGATATGGATAAGACGGTTGCGAACCAGAGAGACTGAGAAAGGGGGTTGGTTACAACCTGGGAAGGTATTAGCACCCAGATTGTCCGCCGTACTCGACGGGATCCACGCTTACAAGATTTGTGTTTTAAAGGGGTAATGTCAGTGCAATTTGTGTATCAAAGAGCTGGAAAAGGATGTACAGGTGTCAGTGTAAAAGAAGTGAAGTGTATAAGTGAAGTGTCAGTGTAAGAACAGAAGTGAAATGCTCAAGACTATGAGACTTAAAGAATAATGCTGGAAGGAGGGGGGAATATACATATACTTTTGTTCGATAACTATTAAGTTATGCCTACGTATCCTCTCGTGAAATGAGGAAGTCAGAACACCGTAGTTCGACCCAAAGAGACTGAAGGATGAATTGACTTGTGAACTGCTTGCTTGTCTATGCTCAAGTGTATGACCTGTCTGGCTCAGGTGCAAACTGTCTTGCATTAGACGGAAGAAGCAAGTTCTCGTTTGTGAGTGAGTGAGATGAGAAAAGAATCCCGGAGGAGACGATTATTGTTTGTTTTTTTGAGTTTTCAGTCTTTTATTGCTTTTGCAAGTTTGTCATAAGTTAATGAGCTTAAGCCTAAACCAATGGGTTAGTAAACTCATCACATCCTCCCTCTGATTAGGGGTAATGAGAATACCTTAAATGTGAAGTCAGCATCTCACACTTAATCACCATGGTGTAGGATTAAGATCATTAACCTACTTGTGATTATTTAGATGTTTTGGTTGTTTTTGTTTAGTGTTAAGTAATGAGATTAAGCCATAATCAGGGATTAAACAGACTCATTACACCATCCTAATAGAAGGATAATAGATGAGAATGTTTAAGCTGAGGAAGACTCCTCAACTTAATCCATGATTAGGGATTAACCTCATGACAAAAAAAAGCCTTTATTATGTGGGTTTTAGTTAATGATATGATGAAGAAGTGAGTTTTATGATTTGTAAGACAACTTGAGGGGGACTTGTCCATTAACACTAGGGTTAGTCCTTCTTAACCAATTAAGGAAGAATTAGAACCCTAATGCAAGGCCCAAGTTACAAGCTTGATGTCTTGATGATTATTAAGTGAATTGATTAAGGGATTTAAACACATTAAGGGTTTAAAACTTAGGATTAAAGTTATACACTCCATCCTAAGAGAAGGATGCAGGCATAAGCTTAATCACAAAGCCTTAAAGCCTTTAGGGTTTAGTCCCTGATTATGAGATGAGAAGAGAAGACTCAAAGAGACACAAAGGTAAAAGCTAAGTGGGGGACTAATCAAACCCTAATTATTATCATTCTTGGTCATTCCTAGGGTTTGTGAGGCTTAAGAAAGAAAGAATCTTCAAAGGCCACCAAGGAGAGAAGCAGATGAAGGGAGCAAAGAGAAGCAAAACAACTTGTTTCACTTAAGAAGACAAGTTGCTTGAAGAAAGAAGGTAAGATGAACAAGAATGAGCAAGCTCAATCCAATACACATACAAAAATTCAGCAATGATGCATAAGAGATATGAAAAGAGATTGTGAGAAGTGAAGGCAAATTCACTTCTCAAAACAACTTACCACCTGAAAAGTTAACAAAAGAAATGAAATGCAATGCAAAATGAAATGCAATGTGATGATGCAAACCAAAACCAGAAGCATGAGTATGATGTTAATGATGCTAAGAGATGATGCAATCATGAGGCAAGGCATGAGGATGATCATACAAACATATGGATGCAAGGGAAGCATGCTTTGAACCATGGAAGTTCATGAAAAGTTATGGAATGCAAATGACATACAACATGGAAAATGAAAGATTCAATGATAAAACATGATTCTAATATGTATTAAGATATATTATGAATCAAATGGATGCACAAAATGTCATGGCAAGTCATGGTATGCAAGCAAATGGAAGATGGATGCAAAGGAAGGCATGAATTAGGGTTATATGCAACATACAAAGCAAAAATTTAAAACCAGAAGCAAATGACATGATAAAAATTTGAAAATGCAATCAAAGGAACCCTAAACCTATACAAACTCACTGCCCAAAGGAGGGGATCCAACTCTTAACCTAGTGAGAGTTTGAATTTCCTAAGATTGCTAGGGTTTTAAGGTACCTTGTCAAGAAAAATGCAAAACAAATTGAAAATGCAAGATCAATTCAAGCCAATTTAATCCTATAAACTACATGTTATGCAAGATGTAATGCAAAAAGAATCATTGTCTAACTCTCAATGGTTAGGCAGAAATGAATTTTTGAAGTTTGTCACAAAATAATGCCTCGAAATGAAATAAAATCCAAAGAAAATTATCAAAAGGCATCAAGAACAAAAAGGAAATTTGGTTTGAGAATTGGACAATGTTTCTAAATATTTCTAAATGTTTCATGAATATTTTTGTGATTTTTAAATACCTAAAAGTATTTTTAATTAATTAATTTTCATTAACTAATTAAAATTAAACTTTTAAATGATTTAAAAATAATTTTTAATGCAAAAAATAAAAATAAAAATATTTTTGTGTTTTGAAAATTAATAAAAGGTTTGATAAAATTTTTCAGAATTTTTCAATGTATTTTTCTATTTTTAATAAAATGATAAAGAAAAGGCAATTAAAATGAAATTAAAATATCAATTAATGAAAGTAATCAGATCTGAGGGCCAGGATTCAAACAAGAAAGGGAGGGAATTGACTTTGCGCGTCATCCAAGGGCCAGAATTCAAACTACGCTAATTATGTCATTAACCCTAATCTGAACCCTAATCATTTTCAGGTGACCGGAACAGTGTTCCGGTCATCTTCTCCGACGAGTCACTTATGCTATCTTACTCTCTACGCATCCCCAAGCTCTCTAACTTTCCAGAAATGATCCCCACATCAACCCCAACAAGAATCACTCACCAAAAATCATTTATTCATCATCAAATTCGTGAATCAGAGCAAAACGGAAAACATGCCAGAAATTTTAGAAACTCAATACATGCTTAATACTTGATCATTTTCAAAAATAAACACATCAGGATCATCAGTGAATCATGGAGAATCAATTAGAAACTTAAAAACACGTTTCTGGAAAAAAAGTTCTTGATGATACCTGAACTGAAGCTTTCGAAGATGGTGCTTTCTGGCCAGTTCCTTGCTTCAAACAAGCTCCAATGATCTCCCCAAGTGTTTGTGATACTTAGCTGGAGTTTAAATGGCCTCTAGAGAGAGTTTGCAGAATCTCAGTTCATGAAATGTGAAAATCGTGTTTTTGATTGTGGAGGTTTTAGGGCAAGATGGAGGGTGGGAAATGATCAGTGAGGTTTATGGAGTTGAATGGTGGAAAAAGTTTGAAGGTTTGATTGCTGAATCAAGGGATTCGAAGGCTTTTGCAAATGTGAGAGTTTTTGAGTATGCTGTGTTCTTGGAGTTCTCGGGCTTGTGTGTTATGTGCTTTTGCTTGCATTTGATCCACATAAAGAAGTGTGATAGGTCAGAGAGTGGGTGCTGGCCTATGTTGATTGGTATGGGCAAGTTGCCAAAATGTCAACTTGACTTGTACTTGAGGTATGGGCAATGGTACAACTTGCTTTTTGGCTTGTCTTGGCTCAGCTGAGTTTAAGGATGTCCATGGAATTAGTTTTGAGGCAAATCAGCAAGTTGATCAAAGTTTATGAGATGTTTTGCAATTTTCACAAAGTTTGGCCCCTTTGGAATTTCATGAAGTTCAAGGAATCAAAATGCATAATTCTTGGGCCAATTCTGATTTTTAGAAGTCACATGATCATGTTGTAATGAGTTTGTGCACATTTGAAGCCTTTAGAACACTTGATCATACCATTTTGCAAAATGCCTCTTTGGTAGAAAACTTGAAATTATGTGATTTTTCCCAACTTTGACAAGCCATAACTTTTGATCCAAAATGAATTAGGACAAGTTCTTGTACTTTTTGAAAAGGGAATGATCCATTCTACAACTTTCATGACCAAAGTTTTCCCATTTGAAGCATTTTTGGATCAAAAAGCAAGGGTTGAAAAATTTCCCAAAATGGCAAGTTTCCATTATAAGTCATTTTCCCACAAATTCAACTTTGCAAATGGCTTGAAATTCTTCAATTATGTGAACTTCTAACATCTTCTATGATCAAAATGATGAAGAACACCCTTTGGTTGGGTCATTGGTGGGCCTCAGATGCCCTGATTTTGCATTGACTTGCTCAAAAGGTCAACCCTTGATCAGATGACTTCCCCATTGAATTTCTTCATGAAAATTGATATGCATGATCCCTATACCATATAGAGACCAATAGAAACAAGAATGACCAAAAAATTTGGAGTTATGGCCTTTGAAACCAAAACCCTAATTCTAGGTCATTTGTGCAGTCAAACCTGGCTCTGCTTCCATGCCAATCTCAGTTCTTGTGATTTTTTTACTTTCTTGACTTTGAGAGGATACAATATGATGCTTGAACATACATGGACCCCTTTGAAGTGATTTAAGACCTTTGGAATGGCTCAAATGGCTCTTGGACTGCTCAGATCACAAACCCTAGATGCAGATGACTTTGAACCAATGCAGTGAATCAAAAATGCAATAGGAGATGTTATGATTGAACATATGCATATGAAAAGATCACAAGCCATGGTGTGAATGGGTGAGGGCAAATTTGGGGTGTTTACAGGTGTAACACCCCAAATTTTCCCTATTCATTTTAAGCATCATATCACATCATAATCATCATACTCATATCATTTCCTCAACATCATATCATGGAAAGATGAAGCATAACATCCCTCATGTCCTAGCATCAAGCATATGGTCATCTATGGAGGTCCTAGAAGCATTTCAAGCCATGAATAGGGTCCCAATGAGTTTGTACAAGGCTTATGGTGAGTCTACACTCCATTTACAAGATCAAGTCCGTTGACAAAAGCTCAGAAGATTGCATGATCATCAGAAGTCTCAAGACAAGGCAAAGCTCCTATACAATGCACCCAAATTAGGGTTTGAGCTTCAAGCTCCAAGATCTCACAACTTTGGCCATTTCTTTTGGGAAAAGTCTTATATATGTTTAGAGGATCCTGTGTGCCAAATTTCATGAGAAAATTCCATGTGGAAGTCAACATAGCCCATAAAAAGTCAACTGTGCAATTTCAAGGGGTCTAACCCAATTTTTTTGGCCAAGATGGGTCCTTACAATGTTATAAGAGGTTTGGAATGCCTAAAGTTCAAGAATCATGGAGATTTGAGGGGTTTTGCAAAAATGGTACAAAGATGGTTTATGGAATTTTCCAAATTTGGCAACTTTTGCCCTAATTTTAAAGTGGCCTTAACATGATAAAAAATCCTTCAAATGGACCAAAGTCAAACATGAAAGTTGAAGAGAAAGGGCTCCCATTTTCAAAAAGTACAAGTACATTTTCACTGGATTCCTAGAACTCCCTAGGGGAGATTCGAAAATTTCTTCATTTCTAGGGAAAATTCAACTTTTCAAAAAGCCACCAAATGCAAAAGGGCTCAAACTTGAATTATGTGACTTGGTACAGGCCCAATCTTGTTACCAAATTAATATTCATTGCATTTGAAGAATTTTTCTCAAGAGAATTGGTCATTTTCGTGCACTTTGAAAAAATCCCTCCAAAACATGCAAATTAGCAAAAGTCATGAAACAAGTGTGACACTTGAATCCAAGGGCCAGGAATGGCTGGATTTGAATCAAGGGTGGAAAATGAAAGCTACATGTGCTGAGAGGCCCAAGAGAGCATGAGAATAGCATGCTTATTCCACCAAGTGCAAACTATGCAACTTCACACTTTTCTCATTTCTGATTCGTGCACTTTCTCTAACACTTTCAGCATTGCTTTGTGAGGTCACAACAAAGAGAATTAGGGCTTGACAAATCTCAGATCTACTTCATTCTCTCATTCTCAACTTTCTTGCAACCTTGCATTTCTTCACATATCTCTTGATTCTCTCACTTTCTTCACAAAACTCTTCCATATTCTTGATCAGTGAATCATATAGATCAAGATTCAACCACTCATTTGAGCTTAAAGCACTGAAATAGAAGCTTGCCATTGAGAAGAAAATTGTCTTGAAACCTCAGATCCAGTCTATTTCAAGACCTTAGATGCATTTATTTTGCATCTAAGGAGTAAGAGGAGTGATTTGCACACATTGGATGGTTTTCTATCTCACTATTTCAAGATCTCCATCTCAGGTATGGCATGAAATCTCATGATCTAAAAATGAAATTGAATTGTTGCTTTATTTTATTTGATCTTCCCTGGTCATGCTTCACTTTGTAGACTTGATTTTAGTGCATTTTATTGAAAGATATGTGCATTTCAAGTTTCATGGTGACACTTTATTTCCTTCGATCCGGCCAATTCTTTGAGTTTTAAGTGTTTTTGATGCCATATTCTTGTTCAGGGATGTCTAATTAGTGGACCTGGGTTGTTTATTTCCATTTATTGGTGGATTTTGGGTTCTGGTTTGGTTTCCGGTGTCGGAGCCCTAGCTTCGGTCACCGGAATTTGTTCTATGTTCAGTTAGGGTTTTTTATGAGGAAGATACACTGCAGCCGTTAGATCGTCCAATCCAACGTCCACCATGGCTCCACGTAGCCCTAGATTTGTTTCCGTCTCATGTTATTTTGGTTCATTTTATTTAATTCATTATGAGATACGGTCCACATAAATTATCCTACATTCACCAATCACAGCGCGTCCTAGCGCCACCTCAATTAATAAGGTTGTCTAGCACAACCTTTGGATGAATCCTACGCCCTCTGTTTTTTCCAGCATTTCCATTTTAATTTCAATTAATATCCACCATAGAACCATGCTCCTGCACGCAGACTGGCCTTCCCAGTTGATATTCGCACCTCCTCCCCCCAGGCCCAATCATTTTCCAGCATAAAACACCTACTACATACACCCCTTCCATTCTTGTTAATTTTCTTTTCCATTCTTATTTTTCTTTTATTTCAGTTCCATTTCAATTTTATTAAAATAGTTCCCT
This sequence comes from Lathyrus aphaca, assembly GCA_963966055.1. NCBI lineage: Eukaryota > Viridiplantae > Streptophyta > Magnoliopsida > Fabales > Fabaceae > Lathyrus > Lathyrus aphaca. The sequence goes on along the minus strand of OZ014523.1, from coordinate 375,382,005 downwards.
TCACTTAAAAAATCCCAAAAAAATCATGTATGTTATTTTGAGTCTCTATTATTTTATCATATTTTTATTTTATTTTTTTCCATTATCCACGTGTCTGAATTAATTCCTCATTGCACATAACTTCTTTTAAATCCTTTCTTGACCACTCTGCCTTGTATAATTTCCACAGGTTTCAATATTTTGAGTTTTGATCCCATTCATTTTGCTTTGGATTCCTAAGACACTGAAATTTTCATGTGATTTTTCTCTGGATTTTTGGAAACTTATTTCTTGAGTCTTGGTCTTGTAACTTGTGATGTAAGTTTATAACCCTCACTTGTGTTCTTGCCTCCATTAAACCTATTTTGCTTATGAATATTTTCAAATCCTTTTGGCTAGTTTATATAACATTTTTGAAGATCATTTGGTTTCAATTGTGGAATTTTTAGATGGTTGGTTGATTTGTTGTGGATTTTATCTTGAACCTTGTCCCATTTTGCTTCCTTTGAACCTTTAGGTCTCATTCAAGCCTAGAAGGGCACTTGTGCCCACTTCTTCTTCTCATTTGGGGTTCCATTGGGGTGTGGGTACCTTCTTGCTTCTTTCTTAAGTCATTTGTTTCCTTAAGTGCTTTCACTTCATCTTATTGTTTCTTTTGCTTCCATTTGGTATTGTTTGGTCTTGTGTGTCCATTCTCTTCATCTTGGTGGCTTCTTAAGCCATTCTTCATCTTGTTTTGGTTCTGGTTGTGAGCTTTGTGTCCATATCTTGTGCATTTTGCTTTGCATCTTTCATAAGTGTGCATTTGTCTTCATATGTGTTCATGTTGCATCATTTTGTCTTATAGGCTTCATGTCTCATTTCTTTGAGTTGCATTTGCATTGTGCATATGTTCATACCATTTCACTTCTGATTTTGTGATGTTAGCATGTTATCTTTCTCATTTTGTTTCACTTGTATGCATACTAACCTTGCAGGGGCTATGGTAAGTGTGAGATGTGGGAATTGAGTTCGACATCTCCAAATCTCAACATCTCCTCTTATGTTTATGTGCACTAACTCTTTGTTGTTGGGCTTAGGACTTTCTCATCCCTTCTTCTATCTTCTTCTTCTCTTCTTCTTTCCTTCTTCATTAGGATAGAAACCTCACTAACCCTTAGGACATCCATGCATGTTAACACTTAGGATTATTTTTGTCCCCCTCAGACTTTTCACCTTTTGAGATCCTTTTGGCTCTTCTTCTCTTATCATCTCATAACTCTAAAAAACATCTTAATAAGTTTGAAGTGATGTCTTGATCCATAGCCTTATCCCATGAGGTATGCTTGTAGTCTTCCTATCTTGGGATAGTACAAGTTTACCTTGTGATGCACAAGTCTGATCAAGGTATCTTCTTCATCAAGAAAAGCCTAAAAAACACATGTTCATTGTAAATACCAAAACACTTAATAAGTAAACAAGTTAGTGAGCCTAGGCCCTAGTCTTTGGGTTCAAGTTTTGGGGATCGTCTCCTTACTTGAGTGTGCTTGTTCTATTATTCCATCTTGGAATGTAGTGACAAGTGCACATTCCATGGAAAAGAGCTTGAGTTCACTTCATTGTGACTCACTCATAAAAGCTTCATAAAAAACACAAACAAACAATAAGCGTCTTTCCTTTGGGAATTCTTTTCTCATCTCATTCGCTCCGTACGCGAACTTGCTCCTGCTTGTCACTTTGCAAGACAGTTACGCACTCGTCGTCCAAGTCTGCAACACCTGAGCAATGGCATAGGCAGTTCAAGCCTTAATTCATAAGCAATTTCCTTTTAGTACCCCTAGGTAGGGGAACTACGGCGTCTCTGATCCTCATTATCCTGGTTAGGTACGTAGGCAGCGGGGTATGGCCCGTTCGAGCACAATCTTTATTTTCCCTACATTTTTTCCTTTTCATTTCTTATTTATTTCTCTTCTCAGTTTCTTTTCCAGTCCATTTCCTTTTATTTTGTTGCAGTTTTCATACCCTCACCCTTTGAAATAGTTTCTTTTGCAAGCGTGGATCCCGTCGGGTACGGCGGACGATCTGGGTGCTAATACCTTCCCAGGTCGTAACCGACTCCCGAAATCAGTCTCTTTGGTTCGTAGGACCTGTGTCCTTCCTCTTTCTTTTTTCTGGTTTGTGCAGCATTACCATTCCCTTTCTTCAGGATAAAAATGCTTGGCTGACGACTCTATTCTTTTTCCGCGCCACTTTCGCGTTTGTACTAGGATGGAAATCCGGGGTGCGACAGCTGGCGACTCTGCTGGGGACCGAACCCAGAATCTCTGGTTCCCCTGTGAGTCTCTCCTAGCGTTTGTTTGTTTCTGTTTCGTTGGGTGTTTTGTGTTTGCTGTGGCTTGTTGTATTTCATTGTTGTTTATTTACAGCTTTATTTACAACTTTATTTACAGTTTTCAGTCTTTATTTTCTGCATCATGTATATATACTGGACTGTCTGGACTGGTTTTCTGTTTGGTGGGATGGGTGTTACTTGTTCCTGAGAGATGAGCCAAGTACCCGGCTTGAGTGCACCATAGGACTTAGAGTGGTTCCACTTTGGCCTCATGAGATCTTGTCATGGGGGTAGTAGTGAGTTCCACACCCAGGTTGCAATTGTCTTGGAAATGTCTTGATTTGGGGATCTTCCTCTCTCATTACATAACCCTGACAGTTATGTGCAGCTAGGGACCGATCATTGAGAACCTTGTGGAAACATCCCTCTTTAGTGATGACAGTGGCAACCCACATTTTGTGGCAAACCCATTCGCATCCGAGGGCCCACCTGGGGCTTACATAGGATGACCTTGTTTCCCGGACTCAGCTGAGGCCTCCCTGCGTAGTATATAATACCAAACCGATTCCCTTATTTGGTCATGAGCCATTTCTCGGAGATGGTGACAGTATTATTGCTATTCGGCTTTGAGAGTCCGTGATGTCTGACCCGAAGCCTATTACCAGTGAGATTGGGAAGGGGTTTACAGGTGTGCAGGAACCCATGGCCTCAACATACACTCATCATTCAGTGATCCTTGTTATGATATGTGGTCATATGGTTCTGGAGTTCTGGTTTTCTGAGGTTCTGGTTTTCTTGTTCTGGATTTCTTGGTACTGTGGTCCTGAGATCTTCTTCAGAGAGTTGTGATTATCAGAGAGTGTGACTCAGAGGACCTTTGGTTTACCAGTGATCAGAGGGGCATTTGTCAGTGTCCAGTTCAGATGGTCCTAGTTGACATTGCATTACATTTGCATCATTCTTTGCATTAACTATTTATGTTTCTCATTTTTCAGGTCATTGTTCATAATTTGTTCCCAGTTCTGGTAATCTTATCTCCATGGCAGAAATCAGAAGAGTTCCAAGGAAAAAGAATGTTCATTATACCTTTCTTCAGCTTGAAGTTAAAAGTGTTAAGAAGTTAGCGGGTCCGATGAACGATCAAGTCTTGGGTAATTTCAAGAAAAGATATGGCCAGATACTGAATTTTGTGGACAAGCCCACTGCAGACCAGAAAGACAGTTTGCATACCTTGTTGCAGTTTTATGATCCTCTGCTGCGTTGCTTTGTTTTTCCAGGTTACATCTTAGCTCCAACATTGGAAGATATCTCCAGCATGCTGAATGTTCCGGTCAGAGAGACATTGCCATTCTATGGGTCAGAGGTTGTGCTTAAAGATGAAGACATAGCCAAGGTTTGTAGGTTTCCAGTTGCTTCAGTCAGGAAGGCAATGCAAGAGAGTGAAGGTAAAGGACTCCCCTGGAGTGTGATCATCCCGGAGGCAGAAAGATATGCTACAGAGGCTAACTGGAATGACTTTGGAGCTTTGCTTGAATTGATGGTGTATGGGTCCAGCTTGTTCCCTGGAGAGAAAGAGTTTGTCAGCTTAGAGGTGATCTCAATCTTTGCCAAAGGCAATCCAGTGCCTACTATTTTGGGTGACTTCTACTACAGTGTTCATTACAGAAATGAGAAGGGTAGGGGTGGTCCAGTAGTTTGCTGTGCTCCTTTGTTTGTCGAGTGGTTTGCTAGACAGTTGCCTAAGTCAGGTGCCTTCAAGGAGATGAAGGATGAATGGAGATGGTCCATAAGACTGATGGGGTTGACTGTTGAAGATATTGCCTGGGGATATGACAGGGATCTGCTAGGTAAAAAGTTGATGGTCAGTTGCGGAAGATTTGCTGGAGTGCCTTTGCTGGGAAGGAAAGGTGTCATCAGTTACTATCCAGCATTAGCCAGAAAACAGTTTGGCTACCCTTTGAAAGATCCTCCTCAGATGGAAGAGTTTGCTGAATCTTTGTTCTTTCCTGCTGAAGGGAACAAAGAGTTAGTTCAACAAGCAGACCAAGCTTGGGCTCACAGGATAAGAAAGGGTAAGAAAGACTTTGGCCGAGTTGATCCCAAGACATATCCACCATATGTTGCATGGTTGCAAAGACATGTAGAAGCAGTTCTCATGCCTTTCTCAGTTGAGGCTCCACTTTATCCCAGAGAAGTGCCTAGTCAGAGCAGTACTGTTTCACTTGAAGAGTACAAGAAGCTAGAAGCTCAGCTGCATGAGGTCAGAATGGAGAATGCTGAGATGGTATGCCTGTACCACTAAGCCAACAGGGCCAAGAATGAAGCTAAAGACAAGCTGCAGAAGCTCCAAGCCTCTCTAGAAGCCAAAGAGAAGGACTTTGCTGGCAGAGAAGCACATTTCCACAGGTTGGGTCTAATGGAAGCTAAAAGAGAAGCTGAACGCAAGAAGACTCTAAAGACTCTCAAGGATGCTCGTCAGTCCATTGTTTGGTTGCAAGGCCAAAGAGAGGAAGAGAAGAAGAAGTTCAGAGAGAAAGAAGAGTTCTTTGAAGTTCAGATGGCCTTCAAGAAGGAAGAGGTGGAGCAAGTCCACACCATTTGGAGAGAAAAGACCCAACAGCTAGCACAAAGCCAGTTAGCTCTGGAGGAAGCAAGGAGAGAGAATGAAGAGCTCAAGCTGAGAGCGGGTGTCAAGAAGAGCAGGGCAGAGGTGGCAGAGCCTGGGTCTTTATCTTATCTTTTCCAGACTACCTACAGACTTGTTGTAGGAGTCTTGCTTTTATTTCTTTTGTCTTTTTTTCATGTACTGGCTTGTAACCCTTCGGAGATTATTTTCGGTTGTATTCTTACTTTTAGCCGGAAGTGGTTTGTTCATATTAATGTGCAAGTTATCATTTTGAATGTGCAAGACTCGTTTGTCTAATACTGCTAATGTCTGAACATTTGTCAAAGAGAAAGCTTGAAAGTTAAAAAATTCAAAGTGACTGTCTGAGAATAGATGCCAGAACCGGGGCATTGCAAATGCTTAAACTTGGAAACATAAATAGCTGCATTGTATACATATCACCTGTTTCCTTGTTTTGCAGGTATGGCCACAGGCTCCTAATGACTTTTCTGTTTCAGGCACTTTCATCGCAACAAGATTTCAAGGACAGGTTTTTATCCTAATCAGATCTTTTGACAGAATGGCCAACTCGAGTCAGGATTCCCAGAGCATGAACTTTGAACAACTCCGAGCGGAGGTAGCTGAGATGAAGGCCCAGATGGAGCAATTTAGGGCAGAGATACAAGCTTTGTCACAAGGTCAGATGTTCTTGAAGGGAGAGTTTGACATGATGAAAACTCAAATGAAGCTGTTGACAGAGATCATGAATGCCTTGCTGGAGAAAGAAAATAGTCAGGCGTCCGTTTCTCCACCAGAAGGTCTTATTTCTCCCATCTCTTTGGGATTTCCACTTAACCAAGAGTTTTCAGGAGGACTCTCTCCACAGTTCGAGCTTCCTCACCAGCAACCACCCATGGGTTATCCAAAAGAGCCCAGGACAGAGATTAATCTTTCCTTGTCTGATTCAAATGAGATGAATGGTCCCATGCTAGTTACGGCCAAAGAAGTGAGCACTTTCTTTCCGTATCAAGGGACTTCCTTAGCTCCTACACCCTGGTTTCCCAAAGAAGGATTTCAGCAGAGGTTAGATGTATCTCCTCCAGTGGTGGCAACCCATTCCCGACAGAAGCTAGAGAGAGTTATTGATCTTGTGCCCGGGTCTTATGCTGAGTTGTGTCCACAGTTGCTCCAAATGGGATTGATTGAATGTCGTGAATTGTCTCCTCCTACTGGTGAACTTCCCCAAGGTTAGAATCCCTATGCCTACTGTGTCTTTCACTCTGGAGCTCAAAGACATGATATCAATGATTTCAGGGCATTCATGCATCAGGTGCAAGATTTGGTTGATGACGGGGTAACTAACTTTAAGCCAAATAAGTTGAAGGTGTTGCAGGTGAACAATGAAGAGGTGGCCAAGTTTCATTCTTCTGGAGTTACCACTCAAGTTGAATTTTCTAAGAGGCTACCACAGCGATCTCCTTTAGTTCCTCGTCTGAATCTGGGTAAGAAAGTGCAGTGGCCTGCTAGACGTCCGAAGCAACATCAGCAACAGACTGCTCAACCACAACGAAGGCCTTATCCACAGAGAGTTTCACAAGCTGATCGTGTTCTTGATCCCATCTCCATATCCTACACTGCCATGTTACGTCAATTGCTGAGGTTTGGTGTAATCCAATTACGGATCTTGGCACCACCAGAAGGAAGTCTTCCAAAGGGATATGATGAAAATGCGCGTTGCGAGTTTCACTCAGGTTCCCCGGGGCATTCAACTGAAGGATGCAGGGATTTACAATGGAATGTTCAAGATTTAATTGACTTGAAGGTCATCACACCAGATGGTCAGCTAGGGAGGCAGAGACCTCTGGACTAGAATTGGTGCTTGTAGGCTTTAGCTTTTTCATGTATCTGGTTACCCTCAGGCTTGTTGAGGGAATCCTTGTTGCTGTACTTATTCGTGTTGATTTTCAGTACCTTGTATGATGTTGCTCTTGCGGGCTTTTTCTATGTTATGTGTTTGGATTTTTGAAGTAGTGGCTTTCTTATTCATGCAATGACCCTTGGTCGCAGGATGGTTCTTTTACTGGATCTTGCGTGCTGAGCTCCTTTTGAGAGTGTTCTCTCATGTGTGGTGTTTTTGAGCATTTGCATGGCATAACATTTTGCACATCCTATCTTGCTGTCTTTGTTTTTCAGGTACCTTGGTTGTTTCTCATCTTTATTCCATTTCAGGCAACAGTGTTGTTAAAGCAGAACCGGGATGGCAAATCAGGTACAAGCTGAGCTCGTAGAATTGAAGGCTCGTATGGAGTAGTTCATGACCCTGATGACAAGGATGGCCCAGAGGCAAGAACAACTAAGGATGAGGGTCGAGAAGCCAGATAATGAGATTCTTGAAGAGGGCAATCAGAGAAATCATAATGGAGCTCCGGGCGGAGACAATAACCGTAATGTTGGCTACATGGACGAACAGGAAGATCAATTCACTTTGATTGATGATGAGATGGATCAACCTAATGTTGTTGTGGATCGTCGTTTCGACGAGCTTGCTGGGAAGATAGAGGACATTAAGTCTCAGAACACTCTAGGTTTTGATGTTGCGAATTTGGGATTAGTTCCTGGAGTGAAAGTTCCTCACAAATTCAAGCCTCCTGTTTTTGAGAAGTATAATGGGAACTCTTGTCCGAAAACTCACATCCAGTCTTACTTTGGGAAGATTTCTGCTCACACGGATGATGAGAAATTATGGATGTTTTAATTCCAAGATAGTCTATCTGGGGCATCTTTGGACTGGTACATGGGTCTGAACAAGAATGTTATCCGAAGCTGGAAGGACTTGGCTGAAGCTTTTGTGGAACAATACCAGTTTAATCTTGACATGGAGCCTATCCGCATTCAACTCCAAAGCCTTTCTCAGAAGAGGTCTGAGAGTTTCAGACAATATGCTCAGAGATGGCGAGAGATGGCCGCCTGAGTGCAACCTACACTGCTTGAGAGGGAGTTGACTGATATATTCATGAGCACTTTGCAGGGTGTGTTTCTAGACCGTCTAGCTGCTTTTCCATCTACTGGATTTGCTGATATTGTGATCGCCGGCGAGCGAGTTGAGATTTTGCTAAAGCTTGGGAAGATTCAAGACTACAGTTCGTCGGGTTCAAACACCAAGAAGCCCTTCGTTAGTGGTCAGAGCAGGAATAAAGAGGAAGTTGGGGCAACATCTCATCAACGTGGAAAGGGTAGATGATACCATCCACGTCATCAGCAAATAGCCTCTGTGGCTACGACCCTGAATAATCATCTGAGGCGTCAGACAAGACAAAGGAACCCTCAACAGGGTCAGTGTCAGCAAAGGAGAGAATTAGTTCTTGATCCTTTACCAATGTCGTATACTGATGTATTTCAGCATTTGCTTCAGTTGAAACTGATCGAGCTTCGCAAGCTATCCCCACCTCCTTATTCATTGCCAGAGGGATATGATGCCAATGCTCATTGTGACTTCCATTCTGGGGCACCAGGACACCATATTGATGGATGTAAAGCTTTTCACCGCAAGGTACAAGACTTGATTGATTCGAAGGCTATCAACTTCGCTCCATACAGATGAAGCATGGTTTCTGTCTGGGTCAGAGTGTGTCGGAGAAGAATTAAAGCAATAAAGCCAGAGGTATTAATGATGGCAGTCAGTTGTTATCTTCTTTGCATTTTCTCCCAGTTGAGGGGAACTACGTCGCTCTGATTCTTCATTGGTCTTTGGTCAAATTAAGATACGTAGGCAGAAGATCGTCAAGTCTTTCTGAGCAACCTTAGGTGTCAAACTTATGTGGCAATTTCATCTCAGTGTCACTTTTTCTTCAGACGTCTCGTGTCATTGTTTGAACGTCGAAAGCTTCAGGTCAGAATATTTGGGAATGAAGTATGGTGCTGACGCATGGTCATTTGATTGAAGACTGCAAATATCATCAAGAAAAAGATGCTGACTACTGAAAGTATTCAAGATCAACCGGTCCAGACGTAATCAAGTCTCCTCAACAATGGCATTACTTAGTTTCTTTACTGCATTTGCATGTGTGGCTTTTATCTGTTTGTCTAAACATTTGTATGCTTGCATGAAACTGATTTGCTTTTTGAATGTTAATTAATGAAATGCACATGTTTTTCTTGAAGTAATTAATTCGTATTTTTACTTATAATTTTGTGAATGTGCATTGCAATACCAACTGTTTTTCTTAAAATCTGTGACGGAGGTTGACGAAATGAAAACGCAAAAATCTTCATTTGTATGCTCTTGAACAAGACCTTGTTGACGATATACAGGCATTGCTTCAAATTCCCAAACACCGGAGATATAAGGGAGATAAACCTTCGTTAACCCCTTTGAGCCTTGAAGTAGGAGTTTCTTTTCACATGAAAAAACCCTCACATTTAACCCGGGGCAGGGTAAGTGTCATCTAGTTGGACCAAGCGTTCTTGCTTCCATAAAGGAGTGTATCTGAGGATCCCTAACATTTCATTGTACCAAATCAAGAGATCCAAAGACCGGAAACCACAACGGTTATCCATCATTGACCAAAAAGTGAGACAGTCACAACCATTACAAAACAGTCAAGACAAACAATGTCACACGATTTGTTCAAAAAAAAAGAGAATAAAAAAGAAAGAAATAAAAAGCCCGCTAAGTCGAAACTTGAAAACAAGTGACTTAGGCAAAATTTAGGGCATCCCGCTAGACTTCAAAATCAAAGATTCAAAAGAATCAGTCCAGGCAAAAGTTAGGGATAAGCAAAATAATGAAAAAAAAGCGAAAGACGAAAAGGATTACACAAGAAAGGTCCTCAAACAAAAAAAAACAAGTCGTGTGATATAGACACAAAAGACAATAGGGGTGACTGATTCCCAAAAATAACCTCAGTGGTGCTTAAACAGTTATTAGCATTGATTCCTCAACCGTCTCAAAATCCTCAGGAAAGGTGAGCGCTTGTGAAGGCTAGTTTGAACATAGGATTGAAGGACATCACGAAGAGGGGTGGGCACAAATAAACTTTGAGCATATATCTTTGTTTCTATAACCGTGAACCAAGCCACGATACAACCCAACAAAGTCCTAATCGAAACGGGGTTAATTTGAGAGCGTGCTACTATGAGATAGCGTTCCTGACTCCTACGAGTTATGCTAAAAGACCCTTGTTGGTATTACATATGCATGTTTCTTTCATAAAAACAAATCTTGTTATATCTTAACTAGTGATTCGTTCACAAACGACATCTTTTCAATAAAAAACTTCAAGATTAACATGTGTGTTGCATTAGAATAATCATCCTCAGAATAAAACATTTTCTGCTTACATACATTTGTTTGGCATCAAAGAAGTCCACATGAGGAATTTCAGTCCAGAAACTTAAATCCTGCCAGGTGGAGGAGTTTGAAACTTCTAAAGGACAATCATGGCAAATTGCACTTTTCCTGAGAAACTCCCATGAGATAAAGATTCTTCTAACCAGTTAGGTTAGATGCAGCCAATCTAGGGCAATTACATCGAACAAATCTCACGATTCAACCAAGCTGGGACAATTATCAGAGCATGGTTAGTTTGAAGAAATCATTTTAAGGCCCATACTGGGGCATTTCACTCTCAAGAGTAGATGAAGTCAGTCTCTGCAAGTGTTTATTCAATTTATCCTTAGCACAGGATATTGGGGCAGATTATTTCATGATAATGTAGTATGGTGCGTGAGTCCCCTTCAATCAAATCCCTTTGTAGACCAGGAGGTATGGGGAAATTATCTCAAGATTCAGTGAATCTATCCAAGAGTTTGAAGACACCAGGGAAGTTCGGGCGCCATGTCTTCTGTAAAATCCTCTTGAGTTGATACTTGAACAATCATCAAGTACATGGAGTATGATGTTACTAGAACATATTCCCCAAGCAGTTTCTTCTCCCCAGCGAGATACACTTTGCAATTCCTATTTCCAGCAGAGTGATGAATACATGTCTGTATCATCATATTAACCAAAAGAATGGCGACCTCTCTGGGGAATATTTCACTGATGGGAGTGCAACCCAAATATGAACTCTGTGGGGAAATCAGGCATTCAACTTCCTGCTGGGCATACTCCACTGGTGAATAATAAACTGCTTGGGCTACCTGCCAAGGCTTAGCTGGGGAAATTCTGCTTGAGAGAATGTGACGCCATCCTGCAGCCTGCAACAACAGAAAACACAAGTGTGCCCCGGGGACTTGCACGGTATGATCTGTTCATCCATCGTCACCCGACAATCAAAGAGGGTTTCAAATGTTTCCCTTCAATGTCATTTTCTTTCAAATTATCACCATGTTTAAATGCAATGCTATTTTTGCCAAAAATTCGGGACATTTTGCAAACAAAAACACAACACAACACAACTTTTTGACTGAATATTCTTTTTATTGAATTGAAAGGCCTCTGAATAGGCAAAAATTTTACATCAGGAAGCAACCACCTGGAAAGAGGTAGCCACCATAAAATTGAGAAAATAAACTACCCTAATGGCAATGGGCATGACATCCCAATGAGTTTCATTTCTGCTATGACCAGCATGTCTTCCAAACTCTCTATTCTTGCCTTTGCTTTCTAAGAAGATGAGGAGACTGATTCCTATCCTTCTGATATTGTCAGGTTGTACGAAACGATGATTTGGTTCAGATTACTCGGATCGTAGTTGTTCGCTTATTCCCCTTTTTTGCGTGGATCGCCCTTTCGGGTTTTCAATCCACCGGGATACCCTTTTTTGCCTGACCTGTCCAATGCGGCTTTTCAACTCAGCGGGTGTACATTTTTATTTTTTTATTTTCCCTAACTTTTTTTCGAACTTTTTATTCTGTTTTTAGCTCGCCGGGATGCCCTATTTTTTGCCTGGACTTTTAATTCTGTTTTTGTGTCCAGCGGGTCTCTTTATGCGAAGTATTTTTTAACTGCGTCCGAGTTAATAGGGGACTGGAAATCTTCTCCATCCATAGTGGTGAGCATCAGTGCTCCTCCTGAGAAGACTTTCTTCACTATGAATGGTCCTTCGTAGTTTGGGGTCCACTTGCCCCTGTGATCTGAACCTGGAGGAACAATCCTCTTGAGCACGAGCTCTCCCACTTGACACTCCCGAGTACGTACTCGTTGGTCAAATGCACGCTTCATTCTCCTCTGATAAAGCTGACCATGACAGATAACCGCTAATCTCTTTTCCTCAATTAGACATAGCTGATTGTAACGAGCACGCACCCATTCAGCCTCATCAAGCTTCACATCCATCATCACTTGCAATGTAGGAATCTCTACTTCAACAGGCAAGACTGCCTCTATACCATATACTAGTGAGAAGGGAGTTGCCCCAGTTGACGTCCTGACTGACGTTTGGTACCCATGCAATGCAAATGGTAACATCTCATGCCAATCTTTGTAAGTGACAACCATCTTTTGCACAATATTCTTGATATTCTTGTTTACTGCCTCTACTGCACCATTCATCTTTGGTCGGTAAGGAGAAGAATTGTGATGTTGGATCTTGAAGTCCCGACACAACTCTGCCATCATCTTGTTGTTTAAGTTAGAACCATTGTCAATAATGATCCTTTCAGGAACTCCGTATCTGCATATAATGTCTCTTTTCAGGAATCTTGCCACCACTTGACGAGTGACATTGGCATAAGATGCTGCTTCCACCCACTTCGTGAAGTAATCAATCGCAACCAAGATGAAGCGATGACCATTTGAAGCAGTAGGCTCTATCTTCCCGATCATGTCAATGCCCCACATAGAAAAGGGCCAAGGAGATGACATGACGTTGAGCAGTCTAGGAGGAACATGCACTTTGTCTGCATATATCTGGCACTTGTGGCACTTGTGAGCAAATGAACAACAATCTGCATCCATTGTCATCCAGTGATACCCCGATCTCAGCAATATCTTTGACATAGCATGCCCTCCTGCATGAGTACCGAAAGATCCCTCGTGTACTTCCTGAATTAACAGGCTTGCTTCGTGTCTATCCACGCATCTAAGCAAGACCATGTCAAAGTTTCTCTTGTACAACACCCCGTCAGTGTTCAAGAAGAAGCTAGCAGCAAGTCACCTCAAGGTCTTCTTGTCATTAGAAGATTCCCCAGCTGGGTATTCTTGCTTTTCCAGGAATAACTAGATATCAAGGTACCAAGGTTTCTCATCAGACACGGCGTCTACAGAGAAAGCATGAGCTGGAGCGTCAAGCCTGGACATATCAATTCTGGGCACATAGTTCCAACACAAGACTTTGATAGACGAAGAAAGAGTAGCCAATGCGTCGGTGTAAACACCCCAAATTTGCCCTCACCCATTCACACCATGGCTTGTGATCATTCTCATATGCATAAACACAATCATATCACCTCATATTGCATTTTTGATTCACTGCATAGTTTCTAAGGCATCTGCACCTAGGGTTTGTGATCTGAGCAACCTCAAAGCATCTTGAGCCATTCCAAAGGCCACCAATCAACTCAAAGGGGCCCATGTGTGTCCTTATGTCATATTACATCTCATCAAAGTCAAAATGCAAAGGAATCACAAGAATTAGGGTTTGAGTGGATGCAGAGCCAGGATGAACTGCACAGTTGACTGAAAATTAGGGTTTTGGTTTCAGAGGCCATAACTCCAAATTTTTTTGGTCATTCTTGTTTCCATTGATCTCTATATGGTATAGGGAGTATGCATATCAATTTTCATGAAGAAATTCCATGGGGAAGTCATCTGATCAAGAGTTGACTTTTCAGACAAGTCAGTGCAAAATCAGGGCATCTGAGGCCCCCAATGACCCAACCAATGGGTGATCTTCATCATTTTGAGTGTATATGATCTTTATTTGATCATGGGAGAAGGTTGAAGTTCACAAAAATCAAGAATTTGGAGTTTTGGCAAATGTTGACTTTTTGGGCATAGTTGACTTTTCAAGAATGCATCATTTTAGGTCATTTTTCAAGCCTTGATTCTTGATCCAAAAAGGCTTCAAATGGAAAAACTTTGGTCATGAAAGTTGTAGATCTCATCTTTCCCTTTTCAAAAAGTACAAGAACATGATCAAACTCTTCATGGATCAAAAGTTATGGCAATGCAAAGTTAGCAAAAATCATTGATTTTCAAGTTATGCACCAAATGAGAACTTTGCAAAATCATGTACCAAAGCCAAATGCAACCTCTAATCCACTTCAAACCAGCACCTAAACATTCTCTAAGTCCCAAAATTCAGAATTGAATCAAGTTTGCTCATGGTTATGGTTCATGTAACTTGACTTTTCTCATGAAAATCCATAAAGTTAACCAAGTTGCAAAACACTCATGATCTTTTCACCAACTTGCTGCATTGATCCTTGAGTCAAGCCATCCTCTCACACTCACCATGCTGCGCCAGCCTTAGCCCTTGTACTTGCCTAGTATCAAGCCCATGCTTCTCTTACAAGATTTTTGACTTTATGCAAAAGTAAACATCCCAATCACCACAGCACAAGTCACATCCTCTGGCCACTTGCATTTGTTTATTGTATCCATTTGCAAGCTAAACATAACCTTAAGCAAGGCTGAAACATCCTCATTGACCACATTCACAAAAACCTTCCACTTTGCATAAGCATTCGAATCTGATTCCACAGCTTAAAAACACTAAAACAATCTTCATCAACCATCTCACCACACTTCATAGACCACCCAGCACCTAAAGCACAAGCCTGAAACAGCCTGAATACCCCATAGCCATTGCTCACCTTCATTCTGCAGATTCATTCGAATCTCCCTCCCTAGCTCACAAACAGCCAAACAATCTTTGCAGACCTTCTCCACACATCATTTGGATCACAAACAAACACTCACCATGACCTGAAACCTCCAGAAACTCCATTGCCATTTCTGAGCAAGCTTGAGCAGAAGTTGTCGAATCTCATTATCCAGCCAACTTAAACTCCATTGGAGCATTCAAACATCTTTGGGGGATCAAGTGGAGCAGTTTGCACCAAAGGAAGTGGCCAGAAAGTTCCTAAACTGAAAGCTTCAAATCTCAGGTAGCTCGAAAATAATTTTTCCAGAAATCATTTCTTTTGTTACAAACTTGTTCTTTGTGTTGTCCTGATCACTCTGGTACCATTAGTTTTTGAAATGGCTTTGTTTTAAGAGTTTAATTTGGTTCTGAAGCTTGCGTGACCTAGAACTTGCTTGCTTCGATTCAGCTTGTTCATGGAATATAAATTTGTTTTAGGTTAGGGGTTTGGTTCGTGAGGATGAGAGGAACATTTCCCTGGTCTTAGATTTCATTTTTGTTACGTTTTTAGGAAGTTTGAAGTTTTCAGGGGAGGAGGTCACCGGAGAAGACGACCGGAGCTCGTCTCCGGTGACCTGAAAGTGTTTAATTATTAATTAGGGTTAGGGCACTGAGTTTGAATCTGGGCCCTTAGATCCTGTTTCCCGCGCGCATATGAGTGGCCTGGATCATTTCATTAAGTCTTAATTTCGATTTATTATTTAATTAATCAGGTTTAACTTAGTTTGAATTAGGACCCTTAGATGACGCGCCAAGTCAATGCCATCCTGCCCAGATTGAATCCCATCCCTCCATTCAGCTTACTTTTATTTTATTTAATTTTTAATTCATTTCTTTTCACTTAAACTTGCATAATTAATTTAAAATAGCAAAAAATTCATAAAAATTATGAAACTTTTTCTTTAAGGTTTTAATAATTTTTATGACACAAAAATATTTTTATTTTATTTTTTATCATTAAAAAAGTATTTTTAAATATTTAAAAGATTATTTTTAATTGTTTAATGAGAATTAATTAATTAAAAATACTTTTAGGTATTTAAAAAATACAAAAAAATTCATGAAATGTTCTAAGACATTTAGAAACATTGTCCAACCTTCAAACCAAATTTCTTTTCTGATCTTGATGCATTTTAAGAATTTTTCATTGAATTAAATCATTTTTTATGCATTATTTTGATCACATGTTTGAAAATTCATTTCTGCCTATTGGTGAAGGTTGAGACATTGATTCTTTTTGCTTTGTTTTCTATTTGGCATGTATTTTCAAGGATAAAAAGGCCATGATTTGATCTTGCATTTTCTAATTGATTGGCATTTGTTTTGTTAAGAACCCTAAAAAACCCTAATAACTTGTAAAAATCATAACTTGAGTTTGGTTGAGAGTTAAAGGTTCCCCTTTGGGCAGTGGTTTATTATAGGTCTAGGGTTTCTTTGGGTACCATTTTCCATTTTTTTATCTTGAGGTTTGCTTCTGTTTTGGGTTTTTGTTTGATGATTGATTCATAAACCCTAATTTGGGCTTTCTCTTGCATCCTTCCTGCATTCCCTTGCATAACATGACTTGCCTTTGCATCTTGTGCACTCTCATGATTCATTTGACATCTGAAGACATGTATGAAGCATCTTTGATCATTGCATTACATATTTGCCATGTCATTTGTCTTGTATGCTTCATAACATTTCATGCTTGTTCATGCTCCTTAGCTTGCATCATTTGCATTCATAATCTTGTATGAACATCTCCATGTCTTGCCTCATGTTTGCAGCACCTCATAGCATCATTTTCATCATCAACATGCTTCTGGTTTGGTCTAGCATCATACCATTTCATTTCATTTAGCATTGCATTGCACTTCTTTCTAACATTTCAGGTGGTAAGTAACTTGAGAAGTGAATTTGCCTTCACTTCTCATAACCTTTCTCTTCATCTCTCTTGCATCCATTGCTGCATTTTTACATGTGTTTGAGTTTGAGCTTGCTCATTCTTGTCCCTCCCACTTTCTTTCTTCAAGTGACTTGACTTCTTGAATGAAGCAAGTCACTTTGCTTCTCTTGATCTTGTTCATCTGCTTCCTGGTGGTTCTCTTTGAAGGTTGTTCTTGAAAACCTCACAAACTTTAGGACAACCAAGCATGACAATGAATTAGGGTTTTGATTAGTCTCCCCCATAGTTTTACCTTTGTGTCTCTCTTTGAGTCTCTTCTTCTCATCCCATAATCAGAGACTAAACCCTAAAGGTTTTAAGACTTTGTGATTAGGGTTATGCCTGCATCCTTCTCTTAGGATGGAGTGTATAACTTTAATCCTAAGTATTAAACCCTTTATGTGTTTAAATCTCTTAATCAATTCACTTAATAAGTATCAAGACATCACACTTGTAACTTGGGCCTTGCATTAGGGTTCTAATTCTTCCTTAATTGGTTAAGAAGGACTAACCCTAGTGTTAATGGACAAGTCCCCCTCAAGTTGTCTTACAAACAATAAAAATCACTTCATCATCATACCATTAAATAAAATTCACTTAATCAAGGGCTTGTTTTGTCACGAGTTTAATCCCTAATCATGGATTAAGTTGAGGAGCTTTCCTCAGCTTAAACATTCTCATCTATTATCCTTCTATTAGGATGGTGTAATGAGTCTGTTTAATCCCTGATTATGGCTTAACCTCATTACTCAACACTAAACAAAAACAACAAAAACATCTAAATAATAACAAGTAGGTTAATGATCTTAATCCTACACCAAAGGTGATTAAGTGTGAGAATCTGACTTCACACTTAAGGTAATTCTCATTACCCCTAATCAGAGGGAAGATGTGATGAGTTTACTAACCCATTGGTTTAGGCTTAAGCTCATTATCTTATGACAAACTCAAAAAAGAAATAAAAGACTGAAAACACAAAAACAAACAATAATCGTCTCCTTCGGGATTCTTTTCTCATCACCTTCACTCATAAACGAGAACTTGCTTCTTCCGTCTAATGCAAGACAGTTAGCACCTGAGCCAGATAGGTCATACACTTGAGCATAGGCAAGTAAGCAGTTCACAAGTCAATTCATCCTTCAGTCTCTTTGGGTCGAACTACGGTGTTCTGACTTCCTCATTGCACGAGAGGATACGTAGGCATAACTTACCGGTTATCGAACAAAAGTCTCTGTATATTCCCCCTCTTTCCAGCATCTTTCTTTTAGCCTCATTATCATGAGTAATTCATTCTCATTCTTACACTGACACATCATTTACACACTTCACTTCTTTTACACTGACACCTGTACATCTTTTCCAGCTATTTTATACACGGATTGCACTGACACTACCCCTTTTAAACACAAATCTTTTAAGCGTGGATCCCGTCGAGTACGGCGGACAATCTGGGTGCTAATACCTTCCCAGGTTGTAACCAACCCCCTTTCTCAGTCTCTCTGGTTCGCAAACCGTCTTATCCACCTTTTTCTAGGTTTATGCAGCATTACCTTTCCTCCGGGATAAAAATGCCTAGCTGGCGACTCTATTCATCTCCGGTGAGTTCACGGCTGTGTGTTCTCACTGTTCCCCTCGCCGACCGTTCGCGTCTGTACCCTTATCTGACCCTGTGTCACTTATCGGGAGCGACAGCTTGGCGACTCTGCTGGGGACCCTTATATTGTAACCAGGGCTTCCGGTTCTTTTTTTTGTGGGTTCCTCCTAGCGCTTGATTGATTTGTGTTTACTGGGGTGTTATGTGCTTAGTTGTGCTTGTATTTATTTTTGTTTATTGCTTTAGGTACAGTTTACTTTACTGTTTTCTTTATTGCATTTATATCATACTGTCATTATTGCTGGCTGGATCTGTTGTTTGCCTTGGTGGGTGGGATTCTTTGAGAGTTAAGGTCCTATACCTGGGACCTGAGTGACACCTAGGCTAGAGTGAATCATATTCTTTCCCATTCCATTTCGGTCTGGTGCGGGAATATGAAACACGGTTCATATATGGGTTTCTTCTTGAGAACTCTGTGTTGCGGATTTCCTGCAATGCTAGGGGGATCTGGGAAGCCTGCTAAGTCTGGATGACCTTTTAGTTTTGGCCTTCAGAAACTGAGGTGAATTAGAGGAGGAATTGTTATGGTTATTGTAAACACTGTACCTCTGGGTTAGAGGTGTTTACACTTCTCATAACTGATCCAAGTCTGAGGATCCTCGTTCTAGATCACTACCTGTGAGGGGGTTGGGCTGTTTACAGGTTTGCAGGTACCTTGACCTCAGAATACCCTGTTACTTTGACTTTGTTAAGAAAGCTCCATGTTGGATAGTTCTTGTGATTCTAAAACCCTGGACATGTGGCTCTTTATTTGAGCCCCCCACCTTGGTTACTGGATTTATAGACCTCCATCTGGAATTCTTGAACACACATGGATCTATACCAAGGCAGTTTAATCAGATCCAGCTCAGTCACAAACCCTGTGCATTTCATTTGCATACATACTCATTGCATCATATTAACATATGCTTATTTGTGTTTCAGGGTATCCATTTTCATCTGGTTTTGGTTTTGACCCTGTCTGCAGTTTTGACCTGTCTCCACCAGCATTTGCTTCAGCTGTCATCCATATACTCCAGTTACTTGCACTGGCCATCCAGTGGCCCACTTCTCAGCATCTTCATCAGCATTCCACTCAGTCTTCAGCATCATGGCTCCAAAGAAAAGCAACATCACTTATCATTTCTTCCAACCAGACTTATCAGACATTAGGAGGATTCAAACCCTAATCACTCCAGATTACATATCCTTGTTCAGAGAGAGCTATGGGGATATACTTGACTTGGTCATGGATCTGGACCCATCTCAGAGGAGCCTCATCCATACCTGCATTCAGTTTTATGACCCCCCATTGAGATGCTTCACCTTCCAAGACTTCCAGTTGGGTCCTCTTCTGGAAGAATACTCATCTTTGATTGGTTTACCTATCAGGAGAGAAATCCCTTTAAATCCTGAGATGGTCTTCCCAAGCAATGGAGAGGTAGCAAAAGCTTTGCACTTGGAACCTGTTTTGATTGAGCAACATATGACCTCTAAAGCTGGGATCCCTGGTTTTCATCTGGACTTCCTAATTTCTCAAGCTAGTCTGAAGGCCTCCCTGGGGGAGTGGAAAGCTGTTTGTGCTCTGTTGGCCCTAAGTGTATATGGAATTGTGTTGTTTGCAGATGAGCCCCGATTCATTAGCAAGAATGCAGTCCATTTGTTCATCCTGAAGAACCCAGTGCCAACTTTGCTGGGTGATCTCTATTACTCAGTACATCAGAGGAACGAGAAGCAGAGGGGGAGGTTAGTGAGGATGTGTGCTCCATTATTCCATACCTGGCTCCTCAAGCATCTACCCAGGACAAATGCATTTCTAAACCCTCATCAGCAAAGCAACTGGGCTAAGAGGCTCACTACTCTCACTTCGGCAGACATCAGATGGTGTACTCAGAGCACCAAGGGCAGAGACATCATCACAAGCTGTGGGCACTTTCCCAATGTGCCTTTGATAGGGGTTAAGGGGAGTATCAACTACAACCCTCTGCTGTTCAAGAGGCAATTAGGCTATGCACTGGTCCATGCTCCCAAAGCACAGGACTTGGTGGAAACTCTCTACTGTGAGAACAAGATCAGTTTGACTGTGGTTAGGCAGGCTGCCTGGGCCTGGGATAATGTTCAAGCCAAGGGAGTCACCATTCTGGGAAAGTGCAATAATGTGGCATCAGCCCAATATCATGAGTGGTCCTGTGCTAGGGCCCAATTCTCTGGAATGCCTTTCACCATAGAAGACATGCCTGAGTCATCTTCAGCACCACCCCCTGCCACCATCAGTTTGGGGGAGTTTGAGAGCTTGAAGGAAAGAAATGAGAAGCTAACCCAGGCTTTGCAGAAGACCCTCCGGGAGAGGAGTGAAGGTGTGAGGGAGATTGAAAGATTGGAGAAGTTGAGAATAGAGCACTTGACCAAGATTGAGAAGTCTGGAGATTATATCAACAAGTCTAAAGCTGGTGAGCAGATTCTGAAGAATGCTTGCAAGGAAGCCCAGTTCCAGAGAGCAAGGACAGACTTGTATCTGAAAGAGAGTCAGGCCAGTTGGGTCCGGATCACTGAAGCCCGTACTCTAGAAGACAAGAGAGTCCAGGACAAAATGGAGCAGATGGAAAAAGCCCTGGCAGCAGCCCAGAAGGAAATATCAGAGCTAGAAATCAGAGCTGGAGTGAAGAGGTCTAAGGACCAAAGTCAGAACAAAAAGTTGACTGCAGCTGTTGCAACAAGAAACCTTCTCATCAGGAATCTTACGGAGCGCCCGGCTGATCCTGTGACCGAAGCACTTCTTAAGGAAGTTCGTGAGGATGAGTTCGGCCTTGGAGTTTGATCATTTGTTTGTTGTTGTTCCCATTTCATGTACTTTTGCTTTTTTGTAATGTATTTTGCCCCCTTTTAGGGCTTGTGTTGTAAAATGAACAAGTTGTATTATTTCATCTTATGTGATATATTTGTGTTGGTTTTCATCTGAGTTCACTCCGGAAGCAACTTCAACAGCATCATCTTCAAGGGTCTGGAAGGGTCAAAACTGAAGACCAAACCGGATACCTTGAGAGCAAATAAGCATAACTGCATTGCATACTAACCCTTTTGTTTGTTTTGTAGGTTTTGTTTTTATTGTTACTAACCTCTGTTGTGATGTTCAGGCAGTATTGCTCGTCGCCGGGTGTTTCCCCTCAACAGGCCACACAGGTATCCCACTAGAAACAACCTTCCGGGAATTCAAATGGATCAGGTTCAACAAGATCTTGCTGATGTTAGAAATCAGCTGGCCAATGAAAGATTGGAGATGAGAACACAGATGACGCAGTTCATGGAAGTTATGAACAACATGGCTCAGAGCCAGGAGAGACTGAGGGCCATGGTTGAAAGACAGAATCAAGAGGAGCCTCATGTGGGAACTGCTGGCACAAGTAACAATGAAAGGGTGCAACCCCATGTTAATCCCCCTGTGTTTGGCCCACATTTGCATCCTGAGATCAACATTCCTGCAAACATTCAAGGAACAGCCACTGCAGCCAGAGTACTTCAAGAGGATCCTCAGGAGGACCAATTCACTGTAATGGGTGCTGGAGAAGAAGCCTATGATAGGCGATTGGATGAAATAGCTGAGAAGTTGAGATCACTGGAGTCTCAAAATTCTTTGGGCTTCGACGTCATGGACATGGGGCTGGTAGACGGGGTTAGGATTCCCCATAAGTTCAAGCCTCCTTGTTTCGAAAAGTATAATGGGACTTCATGCCCCCGGACTCATCTACAATCATTTCTGGGAAGGCTGAAGGCTTATACAATGGATGAGAAGCTTTGGATGTTCTATTTCGAAGATAGCTTGACTGGAGCATCAAGGGAATGGTATTCCCACTTGACAAGGGCAACTGTAAGATGCTGGAAGGACCTGGCAGAGGCCTTCATCCGACAGTATCAATACAACCTAGATATGGCACCCAATAGGACTCTCTTAATGGGAATGTCACAGTCGTCAAGGGAAAGTTTCAGAGAATACGCCCAAAGATGGAGGCAATTGGCTGCTGCCGTTCAACCACCAATGTCTGAGAGAGAAATGGCAGACATGTTTATGAACACTCTCCAGGGAACGTATATTGACAGGTTGGCTGCTTTCTCTTCCACTAGCTTCGCCGATGTTGTTATAGCTGGGGAGAGAATTGAAAGCCTGTTAAAAATGGGTAAGATATCTGATAATGGTGCCAGCTCGTCCAGTAGTACAAGAAAGCCTTTTGCAGGCCCGAGAAGAACTGGCGAGACCAATTCCATCCACACCAACAGGGGTAGGCCCCATTATGTTCCCAGAACAATAGCAGCAGTCACTATCCCTGCTCCAGCTCATCCTCAGCCGATCTATCAACCTCCTCAACAAAACTTCCAACAACCACCTCAGTATCATCAGAATCAGTATCCTCCAAGAAACAACTACAACAACAACTCCAACAACAACAATCAACAGAGGCCATTCCAGCAGAGGCCCTCTCAAGCTAACAGAGTGATCGACCCGATCCCGATGCCATATGCTGCCTTGCTGCCACAACTTCTGAAACTCAACCTGGTTGAGCTAAGAACATTGGCACCTCCGGATCCCAACAGTCTACCAAGAAACTATGACTCCAATGCTAGGTGTGCTTTCCATTCGAACGCACCTGGTCACAGTACAGAAAAATGTAGGGCTCTGCATATGAAGGTACAAGACTTAGTAGACTCCAAGGCTCTGAATTTTGCACCGCCGCCCAATGTCAATAAAAACCCAATGCCAAACCATGGTGGTCCTCGAATTAACGCTATTGAAGAAGACCAACCGTCTTATTTGATAACTAGCGTGGATCAGATCAGGACACCATTGGTGGAAATCAAAGCTCAGCTCCGTGAAAGCAATATATTTCCGGGGTGTGAGTTGGGGTGCCCCTACTGCAATATTTCTTGGAATGGGTGTGAAGACCTAAGGAACGGCATTGACAGCCTTATTAAGAGTGGCCTCCTACAGATCACTACATCGTTCCCGGCAAATCCGACAACTTCATCAACAACGGTTCCAGAACCTCCTACAACTGCAACAACTCTTGTTCCCGACAATTCATCAGCAACATCAGCAAGTACTTCATCTGTCCTACCAAATGATCAGTTTTCAACAGTTTCTCCTGCTACAACTTCAGCTTCAGTCCATTTCGAAACTCCATCAACAACAACAACAGTCCTTCCAACAGTACCTCCTACAACACCAGCAATCAATCATGAAGATGTCTCCACTGTTACCATATTCTACGATCCTGAAAATAACTCCGCCTACCATTCAGAAGGTGCTGCTCCCGCCAGAGCACCAGTTACAATCTTTTATGATCCACAAACAATTACAGTCCCTTCAGCAGCAGCAATCAGTCCAGTCACTGTCACGGTGCCTGGACCAGTACCATATGAAAGCAATAGGGCCATCCCTTGGCACTATGGCTCTGACGTGTACTGCGAAGGAAAAAGAATCACTCTTGAAACATCAACACCTGCACCACAGATAGATAATGTGGGAGGAGGCGGAGGCTTCACTCGAAGCGGACGTCTCTTTGCTCCACCAATTCAAAGACCTACTGCCGAAGCAGAAGCTGCTGCCAAGGCAAAGGGAAAAGGCCCGGTGCAGGAAGATCCAGCTGTCAAAGAAGCCCTGAAGACTCCGTTCGATCAGGAAGTTGATGAGTTTATGCGAATCATCAAAAAGAGTGATTATAAAATTGTGGATCAGCTTCACCAAACGCCATCCAAAATCTCTATCCTCTCACTGCTTATGTGTTCCGAAGCCCATCGGAATGCACTACTCAAAGTCCTGCACGCAGCTTACGTGCCTGAAGAGATTACTGTCAACCAGTTGGAGACCGTGGTTGGAAATGTTACTGCTAGCAATGGGCTAGGGTTCACCAACACTGACTTGACAGCGGATGGCCGCAACCACAACAAAGCCTTGCACATAACCATGGAATGCAAAGGAGCTGTCCTTTCTCATGTGCTGGTGGACACAGGTTCATCCCTGAATGTTTTGCCAAAGAAGGCTCTGGTGAAGCTTGAATATGATGGATTGGCATTGAGACCCAGCAACCTCGTGGTACGAGCCTTTGATGGTTCGAAGAGATCGGTTCTGGGAGAGATTGAGCTGCCTGTGACAATTGGCCCACAGACCTTTAAAACTATCTTTTATGTGATGGACATTCAGCCCGCCTACAGCTGTTTGTTGGGTAGACCCTGGATTCACGCCGCCGGCGCAATAACGTCTACCCTTCACCAAAAGTTAAAATATGAGTGGGAAGGCCAAGTTGTCACAATCTGTGGGGAGGAGGATATATTTGTTAGCCATCTGGCTACTTACAAGTATATTGAAATGGATGGGGAAATCCATGAGACAATGAGCCAAGGTTTTGAAGCCTTGAATGTCAATGAAGCATCTGCTGTTTCGGGGATCTCCATGTCGTCATACCAACAAGCCCGGAAGGTTGTTGAGGAAGGAACTGCCCGAGGCTGGGGCAAGGTTTTAGCTGTGGAGGAGAAGAAAGACAAATTTGGGTTGGGTTACAAACCAACTCAACATCAAGCAAAGGCTGCTGGAGAGCCTGGTTTTGTCAGTGGGGGAATGCTTACCCCCGATGCTATCAACTGCCTGGAAGACGAGCTGGAAGAGGAGCGCAACCTGGAGAATTGGATTCGTCCGAAGATCCCGGGGAGCAGTGTCTCGAACTGGTCTTCCCAGGAAATTATAAGTGTTACTCGAGCAGAGTAATTATTATTTCCTGTATTTTTATAAGCATGCATCAAAGTCTTGCATCTTGCCCAAGATGACAAGACTCATTTTGTAATCAGGGCCATCTGTACTTTTGTGCAAACAAGATTAAATTAATGAAATATCAGACATCTTTTTGCAAACGAGTCTTTTTCTTTTCAGCTCACTGTTTTTCCATTTTTCTTTTTGTACAAAAATAAATGGCAGTGTTTTTCAAAATGACAACTTCATTTCACTTTTCTAAATAAGACTAAAATCAGATCACTAAAATGAACCAAACTTAAACCCTTGCAGAGAGTGCCATCCTGACAGCACCGACAACAGCACGGCTATGACATCGTATGACTTTGACAATCCGATCAATCAAGCTGATGAAGGGGTTGAAGAAGAATATGAGCTTCCTGAAGAGCTAGCCAGGTTGTTAAGACAAGAGGAAAAGGTCATTACTCCTCACCAGGAGGAGGTTGAAGTGATTAATCTTGGTACAGAGGAAAATGTGAAAGAAGTCAAGATCGGGGCCTGCCTGCAAGACTCAGTTAAGAGGCAACTGATAGGTCTCCTTCAAGAGTATGTTGATGTGTTTGCTTGGTCGTATCAAGACATGCCAGGGTTGGATACCGATATTGTTGTGCACAAGCTGCCTTTGAGAGAAGAGTGCCCGCCGGTCAAACAGAAGCTACGCCGTACTCGTCCAGACATGGCTATGAAAATCAAGGAGGAGGTACAAAAGCAATGGGACGCCGGGTTCCTTGCTGTGACTAGCTACCCGCCGTGGGTTGCTAACATAGTACCTGTGCCTAAGAAGGACGGTAAAGTACGAATGTGTGTTGATTACCGGGATCTGAACAGAGCTAGCCCGAAAGATGATTTCCCATTACCTCACATTGATGTATTGGTTGATAATACGGCTCAGTTCTCGGTATTCTCCTTCATGGATGGATTTTCAGGATACAACCAGATCAAAATGTCACCTGAAGACATGGAGAAGACAACATTCATCACACCCTGGGGCACGTTCTGCTACAAGGTAATGCCATTTGGGCTCAAGAACGCCGGTGCAACGTATCAACGGGCTATGGTAACATTATTCCACGATATGATCCACAAAGAAATAGAATGTTATGTGGATGATATGATTGCCAAGTCCCTTACAGAGGAAGACCACCTGGTGAATCTGCTGAAGTTGTTCAAGCGTCTGAGGAAGTATCAACTGAAGCTGAACCCCAACAAATGCACGTTCGGGGTGCGATCCGGTAAGCTGTTGGGCTTTATTGTAAGCGAGAAGGGGATTGAGGTTGACCCTGATAAAGTCAAAGCCATCCAAGAGATGCCTGCACCGAAAACTGAGAAAGAAGTTCGAGGGTTCTTAGGTCGATTGAACTACATCTCAAGGTTCATATCACACCTCACAGCAACCTGTGAACCCTTATTCAAGCTGTTAAGAAAAGAACAAACGGTCAGGTGGAACGAAGACTGCCAAAGGGCTTTTGACAAGATCAAAGAATATCTGCAAGAACCTCCAATCCTTATGCCACCAGTTGAAGGAAGACCTCTAATTATGTACTTGACAGTATTAGAAGAGTCAATGGGTTGTGTGCTGGGCCAGCATGACGAGTCTGGTCGAAAAGAGTATGCAATATACTACCTAAGCAAAAAGTTTACCGACTGTGAACAGCGTTATTCACTGCTCGAGAAAACTTGCTGTGCTTTAGCGTGGGCTGCTCGCCGACTAAGGCAGTATATGTTGACCCACACTACCTTGTTAATCTCAAAAATGGACCCAGTCAAGTACATATTTGAGAAGCCAGCTCTTACCGGACGGGTTGCAAGATGGCAGATGATTCTCACAGAATACGACATACAGTACACATCTCAGAAAGCCATCAAGGGCAGTGTACTATCTGAATATCTTGCTGAACAACCCATTGATGATTACCAGCCAATGAGATTTGACTTCCCTGATGAAGACATCATGTTCATTAAATCAAAAGATCATGAAGAGCCTATTCACACTGAAGGGCCTGACCCGGAGGAAGAATGGATCATGATGTTTGATGGGGCTGTTAACATGAATGGCCGTGGTGTTGGTGCAGTACTCATTACACCAAAAGGAGTTCACATGCCTTTCTCGGCAAAACTCACTTTCAACTGCACTAACAACGAAGCTGAATACGAAGCTTGCATTATGGGTCTTGAGGAAGCCATTGACCTCAGGATCAAAACATTGACCGTATTCGGAGATTCAGCTTTGGTAATCAATCAGACCAACGGAAAATGGTACACACACCAAGATCATCTGATACCTTACAGGGATTATACAAGAAGGTTACTGACTTTCTTCACAACAGTCAAACTTGAGTATATCCCTCGGGACGAGAATCAGTTTGCAGATGCCTTGGCTACCATTTCGTCCATGATCAAAGTTCAAGCAGCTAACTTTGTACCTCAGATTTCAGTATCGAGACTTGATAGACCAGCATATGTATTTGCAGCAGATGTTGTCAAGGACGACAAGCCTTGGTTCCACGACATTAAGTGCTTCTTGGAGGATCAAACATACCCACCTGGGGCATCTTCCAATGATAAGAAGACTTTGAGAAGGCTTGCTGGGAGTTTCTTTCTGAACACTGATGGATCTTTATATAAAAGGAACTTTGACATGGTACTCCTCAGATGTGTTGACAAGACAGAAGCAGATTTATTGATGCATGAAGTGCATGAAGGCTCTTTTGGTACCCATGCTGGAGGACATGCAATGGCTAAGAAGTTGTTAAGATCAGGCTATTATTGGATCACAATGGATGCAGACTGTTGTGTCTATGCCAGAAAATGTCACAAATGCCAGATCTATGCAGATAAAGTGCATGTGCCTCCAAATCCTTTGAACATAATGTCTTCACCTTGGCCCTTTTCCATGTGGGGCATTGACATGATTGGCAAGATTGAGCCAACTGCTTCGAACGGCCACAGATTCATCCTGGTCGCCATCGACTACTTCACAAAGTGGGTTGAAGCAGCCTCATATGCAAATGTCACTAGGCAAGTGGTAGCCCGATTCCTGAAGAGAGACATCATCTGTCGGTATGGAGTTCCTGAGCGGATCATTACTGATAATGGTTCCAATCTCAACAACAAAATGATAGCTGAATTATGCCGGGACTTCAAGATCCAACATCACAATTCTTCTCCTTACAGACCAAAGATGAATGGTGCTGTTGAGGCAGCAAATAAGAATATCAAGAAGATTGTGCAAAAGATGGTAGTCACCTACAAAGACTGGCACGAAATGCTACCATTTGCCTTGCATGGGTATCGCACATCAATCAGAACATCCACTGGGGCAAAACCATATCAACTTGTATATGGCATGGAAGCAGTCCTGCCTGTTGAAGTTGAATTACCCTCGTTACGGGTATTAATGGATGTCAAACTGAGTGAAGCAGAATGGGTTAGGTCCCGATACGAGCAACTAAGTCTGATCGAAGAGAAGAGATTGACTGCAATCTGCCATGGGCAGTTATATCAGAAGAGAATGAAGAAAGCCTTCGATCAGAAAGTCAGGCATCGAGAGTACCAAGTGGGAGATCTTGTGCTGAAAAGAATCCTCCCTCCTCATACAGACCACAGGGGCAAATGGACTCCAAATTATGAAGGGCCATTCGTTGTAAAGAAAGTTTTCTCTGGTGGAGCACTGATGCTCAGCACCATGGATGGTGAAGATTTCCCATCCCCTGTGAATTCAGATGCAGTTAAAAAATACTTCGCATAAAATGACCCGCTGGACACAAAAACAGAATGTAAGTCCAGGCAAAAATAGGGCATCCCGGCAAGTCAAAAACAGAATAAAAGACTCGGGCAAAAATAAGGGAAATAAACGAAAATGTACACCCGCTGAGTTGAAAAGCCGCATTGGACAGCTCAGGCAAAAATGGGTATCCCGATGGATTGAAAACCCGAAAGGGCGATCCATGCAAAACAAGGGAATAAGCGAACAACTGCATTCTGAATTCGTCTGTATTGTCAGCAACTTGGTAAGCTTCAGAAGGATCAAGCTTCAATCAGAATCAACTTTCTCCAGAAAGCAAGACGAGAAGAACGTCATTGTCATACGAGTCATAGTGGAAGAGGAAGCTCCTCAAAGCGTCATCAACACTGCCAGCACTTTGTTTCTCAATTTGTAACAATCTCCTCATTTCAGGAGATATGTTTCTTTGACTGTATCTTGCCAATTCAGGGCACATGAATTAATAAAGTCAGATTTTTCAGTCATGTTTCGTCTTTTACATTTATGTTTTGCAAAAGATTGTCTAATATCTCTGAAAATACAATTGCATAAGTACAGATGTTTTTCTCTAAAATAAAGCACATGCTTACAGGGAATATACTTACTCTCGAAAGTACTTATCTCCTATGACGGAATCCAATAAGGGATACCTCGGGACCATTTGCGCGTTTCCTTATCTTTGCAGGATTGCAGGTATCCAGAACGCAACTTGGGGCATATAAGCTACAGCCCAGCAAGCTGGAAAATCAACAAGCAAGCTTAACACTCAAGATGTTTCCTCCCCAGCCGAGTTGCCTCTCATTACTCTCCCCAGCTGAGTTACCAACAGCATTCCCCAGCTGAAGAACCAACTATCCTTCCTCAGCAAGATGCAAGAATCAGGGAATCATCTCCCCACAGAGCTTCAAGCCCCTATTCAGAAGAGCAACGCACGAAGAAGTCACAACAGAGAGGCAGAAAGCTTCTACAAACCCCAGCTGGGTCCCGTATTATAAGGATATGTCAATCAGCGACCAATATCCCCAAGCAGATACACCATCAGATCTACCAATGATCTCATCCCCAGCTGGGATATTCACTTCAAGCAGATCAACCGAAGATCTTTGCAGCAACGGGATCCGAATCCCGGATCTGTGCCTCTTTGCATAATCATAGCATTCGCATCATATTATCCCCTTAGAGCGTAGCATTCCGTCTAATACGGAGCATTACGGCAAAAATCAAATGCATAGCATAATCATAAGTCATGTGGTGAATTGAACACTTGTAAGTATTGATAATCTGTCGGCATACAGAATACATACAGAAAAAAAAATCCCCACCAGGGTCCCAGCAAGAACAGTTGCCTCACAAGTCACAAACACCAGTATATATTCCTTTTTGACACCCGTCCGTGTCATCAATCCCCAGTAAAGTCGCCTAAGCATACCTTTACAAACAAGACCACCCGTATTACAGATACGTCCTGACACCCGTCCGTGTCAAATCACCAGCAGAAAGCCAAAGACATCCTCTTTGCACTTACATATACCTATATACACTTTCTTGGCACCCGTCCGTGTCATATCCCCAGCGCAGTCGCTTACACTTTTATAACCCATATACTTGTCAATGTCATTATACTTTTCTCTCTTGACACTCGTCCGTGTCACTCTCCCCAGCAGACAAACACTCATCTATACAATACTCATACTCACTACCCATGATACACTTATACAGGTACTCGTCCGTATCTTGTATACACAACACTCACATCCCCACAGATTCGACAGTAGTCCTTGTTCTTTGTTAACCAGTTGGTACTCGTCCGTACCATCATCTCAGAACATTGCGTCTAATGTTTGTTTCTATATGATACTCGTCCGTATCATAGTCTTAAGGATGCTCGTCCGCATCTTTAATCCATACACCGTGTCAAACACTTGTGTTTTCTTGAATATAGATACTCGTCTGTGTCTATTATTCCCCAGAAGAATTCTTTCAGATACAACACTCGTCCGTGTTCTTTGATAACCAGTGGATACTCGTCCGTATCATCATCTCTGAGTATTTGTCAAGTTTGTTTCTACATGATACTCGTCCGTATCATAGTCTTAAGGATGCTCGTCCGCATCTTTAATCTATACACGATACCCAAACACTTATACCTTTTGTTTCTTGGATGTAAACGCTCGTCCGTGTTTACCACCTCCCCAGTAGATCACCAACAGATTTTCCTTTTTATCTAACACTCGTCCTGTGTTATGATAACCTTGAGAGCAGCCGTACCCTGCTAAGTGGTCGTCCTCCACTTCTTGATGGTCGTCCTCCATCATGCTCATCCGATGGCCGTCCCCATCGTTTATTTTAGCAGCCGTCCCCTGCTAGGTGGTCGTCCTCCACCTTCTGATGATCGTCCTTCGTCACTTTAGCCAATGGCCGTCCCCATTGTCGATTTTGGTTATCTGACATTCGTCCTATGTCATGACAAACCTTGAGAGCAGCCGTACCCTGCTGAGTGGTCGTCCTCCACTTCTTGATGGTCGTCCTCCATCATGCTCGTCCGATGGCCGTCCCCATCGTTGACTTTTTATCCGGCATTCGTCCTGTGTCGTCGATATTTTCGGCAGCCGTACCCTGCCAGGTGGTCGTCCTCCACCTTTGATGGCCGTCCCCATCATATTTCTTTTATTCCCAACAGAGCAGCCGTTCCCTGCTAGGTGATCGTCCTTCACCTTTGATGGCCGTCCCCATCATCTGTTTATTTCATTTATTCTTTAACCCGATGGCCGTCCCCGTCGTGGTCCCTTTTCCTTTTTTAGCCCGATGGCCGTCCCCATCGTTGCTTGCTTTATCTTTGTGAACTTGATGGCCGTCCCCGTCATGTTTCATTAATTTCCAGAGAATCTTACTTTATCTTGATGGCCGTCCCCATCATATGATTTTTATTTTCCCAGCTAGTCGGCCGTCCCCGTCTTAGCTTTACCTTTTATCCCCCAGCGTGTCGGCCGTCCCCGTCATCGCCTTACCTCACACACTTTTCCCAGCATGTCGGCCGTCCCCGTCATTGCCCTTTACCCAGCAGTCGTCCTCTGCTCGACGGTCGTCCTCCGTCGCCCACACTTTACAATATACTTTATTTGCTTTTACAATCTATATCCCTGTTTCTTCTTCACTTCTGTGAGTACAAATTTTGGAATGTCTTTGGTATTCAACCACAAGTTATCTTGTTTGCCTGTTAAGCCGTTGCTTACATCCTGCACAGCTAACTCATGTTTGAATAGGGGCAGCTGTAAACACCCCAAATTTGCCCTCACCCATTCACACCATGGCTTGTGATCATTCTCATATGCATAAACACAATCATATCACCTCATATTGCATTTTTGATTCACTGCATAGTTTCTAAGGCATCTGCACCTAGGGTTTGTGATCTGAGCAACCTCAAAGCATCTTGAGCCATTCCAAAGGCCACCAATCAACTCAAAGGGGTCCATGTGTGTCCTTATGTCATATTACATCTCATCAAAGTCAAAATGCAAAGGAATCACAAGAATTAGGGTTTGAGTGGATGCAGAGCCAGGATGAACTGCACAGTTGACTGAAAATTAGGGTTTTGGTTTCAGAGGCCATAACTCCAAATTTTTTTGGTCATTCTTGTTTCCATTGATCTCTATATGGTATAGGGAGTATGCATATCAATTTTCATGAAGAAATTCCATGGGGAAGTCATCTGATCAAGAGTTGACTTTTCAGACAAGTCAGTGCAAAATCAGGGCATCTGAGGCCCCCAATGACCCAACCAATGGGTGATCTTCATCATTTTGAGTGTATATGATCTTTATTTGATCATGGGAGAAGGTTGAAGTTCACAAAAA
This sequence comes from Lathyrus aphaca, assembly GCA_963966055.1. Lineage (NCBI taxonomy): Eukaryota > Viridiplantae > Streptophyta > Magnoliopsida > Fabales > Fabaceae > Lathyrus > Lathyrus aphaca. Next base: position 375,349,346 of record OZ014523.1, on the reverse strand, counting down.
TCAAGAATTTGGAGTTTTGGCAAATGTTGACTTTTTGGGCATAGTTGACTTTTCAAGAATGCATCATTTTAGGTCATTTTTCAAGCCTTGATTCTTGATCCAAAAAGGCTTCAAATGGAAAAACTTTGGTCATGAAAGTTGTAGATCTCATCTTTCCCTTTTCAAAAAGTACAAGAACATGATCAAACTCTTCATGGATCAAAAGTTATGGCAATGCAAAGTTAGCAAAAATCATTGATTTTCAAGTTATGCACCAAATGAGAACTTTGCAAAATCATGTACCAAAGCCAAATGCAACCTCTAATCCACTTCAAACCAGCACCTAAACATTCTCTAAGTCCCAAAATTCAGAATTGAATCAAGTTTGCTCATGGTTATGGTTCATGTAACTTGACTTTTCTCATGAAAATCCATAAAGTTAACCAAGTTGCAAAACACTCATGATCTTTTCACCAACTTGCTGCATTGATCCTTGAGTCAAGCCATCCTCTCACACTCACCATGCTGCGCCAGCCTTAGCCCTTGTACTTGCCTAGTATCAAGCCCATGCTTCTCTTACAAGATTTTTGACTTTATGCAAAAGTAAACATCCCAATCACCACAGCACAAGTCACATCCTCTGGCCACTTGCATTTGTTTATTGTATCCATTTGCAAGCTAAACATAACCTTAAGCAAGGCTGAAACATCCTCATTGACCACATTCACAAAAACCTTCCACTTTGCATAAGCATTCGAATCTGATTCCACAGCTTAAAAACACTAAAACAATCTTCATCAACCATCTCACCACACTTCATAGACCACCCAGCACCTAAAGCACAAGCCTGAAACAGCCTGAATACCCCATAGCCATTGCTCACCTTCATTCTGCAGATTCATTCGAATCTCCCTCCCTAGCTCACAAACAGCCAAACAATCTTTGCAGACCTTCTCCACACATCATTTGGATCACAAACAAACACTCACCATGACCTGAAACCTCCAGAAACTCCATTGCCATTTCTGAGCAAGCTTGAGCAGAAGTTGTCGAATCTCATTATCCAGCCAACTTAAACTCCATTGGAGCATTCAAACATCTTTGGGGGATCAAGTGGAGCAGTTTGCACCAAAGGAAGTGGCCAGAAAGTTCCTAAACTGAAAGCTTCAAATCTCAGGTAGCTCGAAAATAATTTTTCCAGAAATCATTTCTTTTGTTACAAACTTGTTCTTTGTGTTGTCCTGATCACTCTGGTACCATTAGTTTTTGAAATGGCTTTGTTTTAAGAGTTTAATTTGGTTCTGAAGCTTGCGTGACCTAGAACTTGCTTGCTTCGATTCAGCTTGTTCATGGAATATAAATTTGTTTTAGGTTAGGGGTTTGGTTCGTGAGGATGAGAGGAACATTTCCCTGGTCTTAGATTTCATTTTTGTTACGTTTTTAGGAAGTTTGAAGTTTTCAGGGGAGGAGGTCACCGGAGAAGACGACCGGAGCTCGTCTCCGGTGACCTGAAAGTGTTTAATTATTAATTAGGGTTAGGGCACTGAGTTTGAATCTGGGCCCTTAGATCCTGTTTCCCGCGCGCATATGAGTGGCCTGGATCATTTCATTAAGTCTTAATTTCGATTTATTATTTAATTAATCAGGTTTAACTTAGTTTGAATTAGGACCCTTAGATGACGCGCCAAGTCAATGCCATCCTGCCCAGATTGAATCCCATCCCTCCATTCAGCTTACTTTTATTTTATTTAATTTTTAATTCATTTCTTTTCACTTAAACTTGCATAATTAATTTAAAATAGCAAAAAATTCATAAAAATTATGAAACTTTTTCTTTAAGGTTTTAATAATTTTTATGACACAAAAATATTTTTATTTTATTTTTTATCATTAAAAAAGTATTTTTAAATATTTAAAAGATTATTTTTAATTGTTTAATGAGAATTAATTAATTAAAAATACTTTTAGGTATTTAAAAAATACAAAAAAATTCATGAAATGTTCTAAGACATTTAGAAACATTGTCCAACCTTCAAACCAAATTTCTTTTCTGATCTTGATGCATTTTAAGAATTTTTCATTGAATTAAATCATTTTTTATGCATTATTTTGATCACATGTTTGAAAATTCATTTCTGCCTATTGGTGAAGGTTGAGACATTGATTCTTTTTGCTTTGTTTTCTATTTGGCATGTATTTTCAAGGATAAAAAGGCCATGATTTGATCTTGCATTTTCTAATTGATTGGCATTTGTTTTGTTAAGAACCCTAAAAAACCCTAATAACTTGTAAAAATCATAACTTGAGTTTGGTTGAGAGTTAAAGGTTCCCCTTTGGGCAGTGGTTTATTATAGGTCTAGGGTTTCTTTGGGTACCATTTTCCATTTTTTTATCTTGAGGTTTGCTTCTGTTTTGGGTTTTTGTTTGATGATTGATTCATAAACCCTAATTTGGGCTTTCTCTTGCATCCTTCCTGCATTCCCTTGCATAACATGACTTGCCTTTGCATCTTGTGCACTCTCATGATTCATTTGACATCTGAAGACATGTATGAAGCATCTTTGATCATTGCATTACATATTTGCCATGTCATTTGTCTTGTATGCTTCATAACATTTCATGCTTGTTCATGCTCCTTAGCTTGCATCATTTGCATTCATAATCTTGTATGAACATCTCCATGTCTTGCCTCATGTTTGCAGCACCTCATAGAATCATTTTCATCATCAACATGCTTCTGGTTTGGTCTAGCATCATACCATTTCATTTCATTTAGCATTGCATTGCACTTCTTTCTAACATTTCAGGTGGTAAGTAACTTGAGAAGTGAATTTGCCTTCACTTCTCATAACCTTTCTCTTCATCTCTCTTGCATCCATTGCTGCATTTTTACATGTGTTTGAGTTTGAGCTTGCTCATTCTTGTCCCTCCCACTTTCTTTCTTCAAGTGACTTGACTTCTTGAATGAAGCAAGTCACTTTGCTTCTCTTGATCTTGTTCATCTGCTTCCTGGTGGTTCTCTTTGAAGGTTGTTCTTGAAAACCTCACAAACTTTAGGACAACCAAGCATGACAATGAATTAGGGTTTTGATTAGTCTCCCCCATAGTTTTACCTTTGTGTCTCTCTTTGAGTCTCTTCTTCTCATCCCATAATCAGAGACTAAACCCTAAAGGTTTTAAGACTTTGTGATTAGGGTTATGCCTGCATCCTTCTCTTAGGATGGAGTGTATAACTTTAATCCTAAGTATTAAACCCTTTATGTGTTTAAATCTCTTAATCAATTCACTTAATAAGTATCAAGACATCACACTTGTAACTTGGGCCTTGCATTAGGGTTCTAATTCTTCCTTAATTGGTTAAGAAGGACTAACCCTAGTGTTAATGGACAAGTCCCCCTCAAGTTGTCTTACAAACAATAAAAATCACTTCATCATCATACCATTAAATAAAATTCACTTAATCAAGGGCTTGTTTTGTCATGAGTTTAATCCCTAATCATGGATTAAGTTGAGGAGCTTTCCTCAGCTTAAACATTCTCATCTATTATCCTTCTATTAGGATGGTGTAATGAGTCTGTTTAATCCCTGATTATGGCTTAACCTCATTACTCAACACTAAACAAAAACAACAAAAACATCTAAATAATAACAAGTAGGTTAATGATCTTAATCCTACACCAAAGGTGATTAAGTGTGAGAATCTGACTTCACACTTAAGGTAATTCTCATTACCCCTAATCAGAGGGAAGATGTGATGAGTTTACTAACCCATTGGTTTAGGCTTAAGCTCATTATCTTATGACAAACTCAAAAAAGAAATAAAAGACTGAAAACACAAAAACAAACAATAATCGTCTCCTTCGGGATTCTTTTCTCATCACCTTCACTCATAAACGAGAACTTGCTTCTTCCGTCTAATGCAAGACAGTTAGCACCTGAGCCAGATAGGTCATACACTTGAGCATAGGCAAGTAAGCAGTTCACAAGTCAATTCATCCTTCAGTCTCTTTGGGTCGAACTACGGTGTTCTGACTTCCTCATTGCACGAGAGGATACGTAGGCATAACTTAACGGTTATCGAACAAAAGTCTCTGTATATTCCCCCTCTTTCCAGCATCTTTCTTTTAGCCTCATTATCATGAGTAATTCATTCTCATTCTTACACTGACACATCATTTACACACTTCACTTCTTTTACACTGACACCTGTACATCTTTTCCAGCTATTTTATACACGGATTGCACTGACACTACCCCTTTTAAACACAAATCTTTTAAGCGTGGATCCCGTCGAGTACGGCGGACAATCTGGGTGCTAATACCTTCCCAGGTTGTAACCAACCCCCTTTCTCAGTCTCTCTGGTTCGCAAACCGTCTTATCCACCTTTTTCTAGGTTTATGCAGCATTACCTTTCCTCCGGGATAAAAATGCCTAGCTGGCGACTCTATTCATCTCCGGTGAGTTCACGGCTGTGTGTTCTCACTGTTCCCCTCGCCGACCGTTCGCGTCTGTACCCTTATCTGACCCTGTGTCACTTATCGGGAGCGACAGTCGGCAAATTGATTTTCATCACGTGGTATGTACTGAAGCTTAACTGTTGTGATGAACGTCAACAGTTTTCTGGCATAATCCCTGTAAGGAATTAGATGCTCTTGATGCGTATACCACTTGCCGGTAACTTGGTTAATGACGAGGGCTGAATCTCCGAATATATCGAGGGTCTTAATCCGAAGATTAATTTCCTCCTCTATTCCCATTATGCATGCCTCATATTCCGCTTCATTGTTGGTGCAACCAAAAGTAATTCTGGCGGCGAAGGGAAAGTGAACACCTTCGGGAGTGATAAGAACGACACCAACTCCACGTCCATTGATATTGACTGCCCCATCAAACATCAACTTCCATTTGGATTCAGGGTCTGGCCCCTCCTCCGGAAGTGGTTCCTCGCAATCATTTGCTTTGAGGTACATGATGTCCTCATCAGGGAAATCAAACTTCATTGGCTGATAATCATCTTCAAGAGGTTGCTGTGCAAGGTAATCTGACAATACACTTCCCTTGATGGCTTTCTGGGAAGTATATTGGATATCATATTCAGTTAAGATCATTTGCCACCTAGCAACCCTTCTGGTTAACGCTGGTTTCTCAAAGATGTACTTGACAGGATCCATTTTGGAAATTAGCAGTGTGGTATGAGTCAACAAGTACTGTCTCAGTCGGCGAGCAGCCCAATACCAAAGCGCAACAAGTTTTCTCGAGTAGTGAGTAACGGGATTCACAGTCGGTAAACTTTTTGCTAAGGTAATAAATAGCGTACTCTTTTCGACCAGACTCGTCATGTTGGCCTATAACACACCCCGTTGACCCTTCTAGCACAATCAAGTACATGATTAAAGGTCTTCCTTCAACTGGAGGCATTAGAATTGGAGGCTCCTGCAAATATTCTTTTATCTTGTCGAAAGCTCTTTGGCAGTCTTCATTCCACCTGACCGTTTGCTCTTTTCTTAGCAATTTGAATATTGGTTCGCACGTGGCAGTTAGATGAGATATGAACCGTGAAATGTAGTTCAACCTCCCTAAAAACTCGCGCACTTCCTTTTCTGTTCTCGGTGCAGGCATATCTTGAATTGCTTTTACTTTTGCAGGATCTACCTCAATTCCTTTCTGACTAACAATGAAACCCAACAGTTTCCCGGAACGCACTCCGAAAGTGCACTTGTTTGGATTCAACCTCAGCTTGTATTTTATCAGTCTATCAAATAGCTTCTTGAGATTGACCAGATGCTCTTCTTCGTTTCGGGACTTAGCAATCATATCGTCCACATAACACTCGATCTCCTTGTGTATCATGTCGTGGAACAATGTGACCATAGCCTGCTGATAAGTTGCCCCGGCGTTCTTCAGACCAAAGGGCATGACCTTATAGCAGATGTACCCCACGGGGTAATGAACATTGTTTTCTCCATGTCTTCCGGTGCCATCTCAATCTGGTTATACCCAGAGAAGCCATCCACGAAGGAAAATACCGAGAATTGAGCAGTGTTGTCTACCAACACATCAATGTGAGGTAACAGAAAGTCATCTTTTGGGCTCGCTCTATTCAAATCCCGGTAGTCAACGCACATCCGGACCTTGCCGTCCTTCTTTGGTACAGGTACAATGTTAGCTACCCAAGGTGGGTAACTAGTTACAGCAAGGAAACCGGCATCCCATAGCTTCTGAACCTCCTCTTTGATCTTCATCACCATGTCAGGACGAGTTCTTCTCAATTTCTGTTTCACAGGAGGACAATCTTCTCTCAAAGGTAGCTTATGCACAATGATGTCGGTATCCAACCCTGGCATATCTTGATACGACCAGGCAAAGATATCCACATACTCATGCAGCATACTGATCATCTCTTTCTTGACTTCGGCCTGCAGACTGGCCCCAATCTTGATCTCTTTCTTCACATCTTCACTACCAATGTTGATGATCTCAATTTCTTCCTGATGAGGCTGAATAACCCGTTCCTCTTGTTTCAACAATCTGACCAACTCTTCGGGGAGTTCACAGTCTTCCTCAACCCCTTCATAAGCTTGGTAGATAGGATTGTCAAAGTCATGCGTGGTCATAGCAGGAAAGTTATCAATGGAATCTGGATGATCAACACTGCACAGATGATGTGCTTATTTCAGAATCTGTTTATTTTTCAAAGAGACGCAAACACAAAAACAAAAAGGAAAAACACATTGCCATTTTTTTTTAATATTTTTTGTGAAAAATTTAAAAACAAAAGAAAGAGAACACAATTTGTCTGAAAATGTCCTTTATTTCATGGTAAAATAAGTGCATAACAAACATCGTGGCCCAATACAATGGATCCTAGCATCTTGGGCAGAATGCATGATTTGACAATGCAATATGATAAGAAAAGGAAACAAATAAATTACTTTGAGTGCCAAGTAACTTGGACAATGTCTTCAGTAGACCAGTTGTTCAGCTCCTCTCCGGGTGCACACAGATGAATCCAGTTGTCCCAGTCACCATCATTGTCTCCATCTTCATTTGCTGTACAGATTTTGTTGCGGTCGAGCATCCCAGCGCTTGTAAAGGTAATGGCTTTACCACTTGAAGACCAATCAGACCCACTAGGCTGATAACCCAAACCAAACTTGTCGTCTTTCTTCTCCAATTCCAGCAATTTCCCCAGCCTTGGGCGCTTCCTGACTGAACCACCTCCTTTGCCTGCTTGTAGGAATGAATGGAGGTACCTTCTTTCTCACTGCTCTTCTCTATTGGAGTCAAAATGCTGACATTAACTGCTTCGAAGGCCTGACATAGAGTCTCATGGATCTCTCCATCCATCTCTACATACTTGAAAGTGGATAAGTGGCTTACAAAGATGTCTTCCTCTCTGCACACTGTGATTACTTGGCCATCAACCACATATTTGAGCTTTTGATGCAGAGTGGAAGTTACAGCTCCAGCAGCATGAATCCACGGGCGTCCCAACAAGTAGCTGTACGCAGGCTGAATGTCCATGACGTAGAAGGTACTTTTGAAAACTTGAGAATGTATTTTCACGGGCAACTCAACTTCTCCAAAAATTGATCTTCTGGACCCATCAAAAGCTTTGACAATCAAATCACTGGGCCTTAGGACTATACCATCAACATTGAGCTTCATTAATGCTTTCTCCGGAAGTACATTAAGAGAAGAGCCTGTATCAACAAGGACATGTGACAACACAACACCCTTGCACTCCATAGTAATATGTAGTTCTTTGTTATGGTTACGGCCCTCTAACGTAAGGTCCCTGTCTGTAAAGCCCAGCCCGTGGCTTGCATTCACACTGCCCACTACAGCTTCCAGTTGATTAACAGTGATTTCTTGAGGAACATAGACCATCTGTAGCACCTTCAACAAGGCCTCTCTATGTGCAGGAGAACACATCAGCAAAGATAGAATGGATATCTTGGAAGGTGTTTGGTTCAACTGCTCGACCACCTTATAATCACTCTTTTTAATGATCCGCATAAATTCCTCAACCTCCTTCTCAAAATTACCCTGCCCAGTAGTAAGAGTTGTTGTCTCATCAGTCACAACTTGCTTTCCTTTGGCCTTTTCCGAAGCCTCAGCCTCAGGATCCCCTCTCAGAACTGGGGGAGCAAATAGACGACCATTTCTCGTAAAGCCTCCAACCCCTCCGACATTCACTACAGCCGGGTCAACAGCAACTGACTTACTCTCCACTTTCTGTCCAGCCACGTACACATCTTAGTCGTAATGCCATGGAATGGCTTTATCGTCTGTATAAGGAACAGGCCCAGGCACGGTGATAGTCACAGGACTAACTTCGGGAACATAACTGGTCACGGGTTCCCTTCTAGCAGGCATCTCAGCTGCATCATAGAATATGGTTATAGTGGACACATCATCAACTTCATTACCCACTTTGTCAAACTGCAAAGATCCTTCATCGATCAAATTCTGCAATCCCGTCTTCAGGTCTTCACACCCATTCTCTGAATTCATACACTTCTCACTATCAGAACTGCATCCCGGAAACACTTGTCCTTTCAATAGCCTCTCTTTTACTACCAACAGCGGAGTCTTCACTTCTTCTATGCTCAGAATCAGACTTAACTTCTCACCACCCTCAACAACATTTATTCTAGCCCCTCCATGATTCGGAATAGGGTTTGAAGTAACATTTGGTGGTGGTGCAAAGTTAATCGCCTTGGAGTCAATCAGATCTTGAACTTTGTGCTGTAGCGCCCTGCACTTCTCAGTTGAGTGCCCGGGTACTCCATTCGAGCTGCTCGCACTTGTATCTTGGATCTTTCCCATATTTAATAAAGTCTCAACCCTCTCTCCAGTAATTACTATATCATTGAACTTGGTAGCCGAACAAGACACCAATATTTCGATAAACACACCTTGCAATGTCCCCATAAACATATCAGCCATCTCATTCTCCAGCAGTGGTGGTTGCACTCTGGCAGCGAGCTGACGCCACCTTTGAGCATATTCTTTGAAACCCTCCTTAGCAGTTTGAGACATGTGTTGCAATTGAGTGCGATTGGGAGCCATGTCCAAATTATACTGGTATTGTCTCACAAAAGCCTCTGCCAGGTCCTTCCAGCTCTTAATGTTGACTCTGCTTAGCTTCATATACCATTCCAAGGAGGCCCCAACCAGGCTGTCCTGGAAATAGTACATCCATAGCTTTTCATCATCCGTGTGGGCAACAATCCTTCCTACAAAGGACTGAAGATGAGTCTTGGGACATGCTGTGCCATTGTATTTCTTAAAAGTTGGGGCCTTGAACTTGTAAGGGATTCTAACCCCTGGAACCAAGCCCAAGTCAGTAATGTCGAATCCCAAAGAATTCTTGGATTGAACAGCCTTGATCTGTTCTGCCATTTCCTCAAACTTCCTGTTCATCTCAGCACCCTGACCCTCAGCTTCGTCTAACAGAGTGAACAGTTCATCTTGACCGTCCATATGTACATTGTTTAGTCCATCATTGATTATGGTAACCCCTGGCTGTGTTACAGGGATTTCAACCTGACGGGCGCCCACACCGTTACGATTACCTCCATCAGCAGTACCGTTGTTCCTGGCTTGACTATTCTCAACCAACTCACGTAGACGTTCTTGATTTTGACCCATGCCTGCCATCAAGGTCATAAAGTTGTCCATCCTCAGTCTCAAGTCAGCTAAGTCAGCTTGCATTTGATCCATGAATCTCTCTCTGTTGATCTTTGTTGGATATCTGTGTGCGACTGGTTGTTCTCGAACTTTCCTGGGAGCTATAGTGCCTGAAACAGAAAATACATTAGGAACTGGTGGCCATACCTGCAAAACAAGAAAACAGGTGATATGTATGCAATGCAGTTGTTTATGTTTCCAATCCCAGGTCATTCATGCCCCGGTTCTGGTATTTAGCAAAGAAAACCAGTTGGACATTGATCCTCGACTTTTAGGAACCTTCACATATAAACCATATTCAAACCATAACAGAAGGCACACAAAAAAAAGTGAACTGAAAAACTGCATAACATAAATCAGCCTATTAGGCCAAAATAACAGAATTCCCCATAGGGTACAAGTTTCTAAGAAGAAAAACAAACAACTAGGATTCCTACAACATGTCTGTAGGTAATCCAGATACAAGGAAAACAAACTAAGAAGCAAAACCACTGCTTGAGGACCCTGAACCTCCCTCACTAAGTCCCAACTCAGACCTAGCCTTCTTGACTCCAACCATCAACTTGAGGTCTTCAATCTCTTTAAGTGCTGCTTCTAAGGCTTGTTGACTATCTGTTAACTGCTGAGTCTTCTCCCTTAGAATCTGGTGGACTTGTGTAAACACCCCAAATTTGCCCTCACCCATTCACACCATGGCTTGTGATCATTCTCATATGCATAAACACAATCATATCATCTCACATCTCATTTTGATTCACAGCATAGTTTCTAAGTCATCTGCACCTAGGGTTTGTGATCTGAGCAATCCAAAAGCTTCTGAGCCACTCCAAAGGCCATCAATCACTTCAAAGGGGTCCACATGTGTTCTTATATCATGTTACATCCTCTCAAAGTCAAGATTTCAAAGGAATCACAAGAACTAGGGTTTGAAGGGATGCAGAGCCAGGTTTGACTGCATAGTTGACTGAAAATTAGGGTTTTGGTTTCAGAGGCCATAACCTCAAATTTTTTGGTCATTCTTGTTTCCATTGGTCTCTATATGGTATAGGGAGTATGCATATCAATTTTCATGAAGAAATTCCATGGGGAAGTCATCTGATCAAGAGTTGACTTTCTGGACAAGTCAGTGCAAAATCAGGGCACCTGAGGCCCCCAATGACCCAACCAATGGGTGATCTTCATCATTTTGAGTGTATATGATCTTTATTTGATCATGGAAGAAGTTTGAAGTTCACAAAAATCAAGAATTTAGGGTTTTTGCAAATGTTGACTTTTTGGGCATAGTTGACTTTTCAAGAATGCTTCATTTTAGGCCTTGATTCTTGATCCAAAAATGCTTCAAATGGAAAAACTTTGGTCATGAAAGTTGTAGATCTCATCTTTCCCTTTTCAAAAAGTACAAGAACATGATCAAATTCTTCTTGGATCAAAAGTTATGGTGTGACAAAGTTAGCAAAAATCACTTATTTTCAAGATATGCACCAAGTGAGAATTTTGCAAAATCATGAACCAAAGCCAATTGTAACTTCTAATCCACTTCAAACCAGTATACAAACATCCCATATGCCCCAAAAATCAGAATTGAACCAAGGTTTCACATAGTTATGGTTTGTGTAACAAGACTTTTCATGAAAGTTTCAAAAGCATGCCAACTTGCAAAACCATCATTATGCTTCTCTCCACTTGATGCATTGGCTGCTGGACCTTCCCAACATCACACACACTCCATGCTGCACCAGAACCATGCCTTGTACTAGCCTAGATCATGAGCCATACTTCTCTTACACAAAAGGTGGACTTTGAGCAAAAGTAAACTTACCAATCACTATAGGCCAGGTCACATCATCTGACCTATAGGATTAAAATACAATATCCTTTGGCAAGCAAAAGATATCAAGAGGCCAAGCTGAAGCATGCCCTAAGATCACATTCACAAAACACACCTCATTTTGCATATCCCTTCGAATTTGTCTCCACAGCATACAAACACAAAAACCATCTCCACCATTCATCTCACCATGTTCCATTGACCCCAAACCAACAAAGAACCAGGCCTGAATCAAACAAGAACACCCCATTGCCATTCTCACTCCATTCTGCAGTTTCTTTCGAAACTCTCTCCATAGCTCACAAACATCAAAACCAACTCCACAAACCTTCTCCACTCATCATCTGGACCACAAACAACCCTTCACCCTTGCCAGAAATAGCCAGAATCACCATTGCCATGTTCAACTGAGCTTGGAGCAGAAACTGATCAAACTCTTCATCCAGCCAACATAAATCTCTCCCAAGCATTCAAGCATCATCAGGAGGTCACAAGGAGTGGATTTCACCAAGAGAAGTGGCCAGAAAGTCATCAGAGTGAAAGCTTCGAATCTCAGGTAGCTCAAGAAATATTTTTCCAGAAATCATTTCTTTTGTTCTAAACTTGTTCTTTGTTTCTTCCTGATCATGAATATGCCTTTGGTTTTTGAAATGGTGATGAAATGAACATTTAATTGATCTCTGAAACTGGTTTGCCCTAAAATTTGTTTTGCTCGATTCATGAATTCCAGGAAGAATAAATTGGTTTTGAGTGAGGGTTATGATTCGTGAGTGGTTGGGTTTCATCTCCATGTTTTTAGATTTCATTTTTGGTACGTTTTGAGGGAGTTTGGAGATTTTCAGGTGGACTCCCCACTGGAGAAGACGACCGGAGGTCTTCTCCGGCCACCTGAAAATGATTTGTGCCCTAATCCAGTCATTAAGCCAGTTTGAATGTGGAGCGTTAGATTAGTTGACTTAGTGGACTTCCCGCGCGCATGAAAGGTCCAGATCTTTTTGCTTAGCCCTAATCCACGTGTTAGCCTAATTAATCCATAATTAAATTAATTTAATCTGAGCCAACCACAGCCCTTGGATGACGCGCGTGGTCAACCAATTCAAACTCAGACTCAATCCTGGCCCTCCACTCATTTGACTTTCCTTTTATTTTCATTTATTTTATTTCTTTTTTCATTTAACTTGCATAATTAGTTTAAAATAGTAAAAAATGCATAAAAATTATGAAACTTTTTCTCCTGAGTTTTATTAATTTTGCAAACACAAAAATATTTTCATTTTATTTTTTATCATTAAAAAAGTATTTTTAAATATTTAAAAGATTATTTTTAATTGATTAATGAAAATTAATTTATTAAAAATACTTTTAAGTGTCTAAAAATCACCAAAAAATTCATGAAATGTTCTAAGACATTTAGAAACATTGTCCAACCTTCAAACCAAATTTCTTTTTTGATCTTGATGCATTTTGAGAATTTTCCATTGAATTAAATCATTTTTTGTGCATTAATTTGATCCAAAGTTCAAAAATTCATTTCTGCCTATCTAAGAAGAGTTGGACATTGATTCTTTTTGCATTGTTTTGTGTTTAGCATGTAGTTTCTAGGATTAAATGGTCTTGATTTGATCTTGCATTTTCAATTTGTTTGGCATTTCTTTTGTTTAGGAACCCTAAAAACCCTAATGTCTTGTAAAAATCATAACTTGAGAATGGTTAAGAGTTGAGACCTCCCCTTTGGACTTTGGTTTAGTATAGGTTTAGGGATCCTTTGTGTGGCATTTTCCATTTTTATCTTAGGGTTTGCTTTTGTTTTGGGTTTTTGTTTGTTGTTTGGTTCATGAACCCTAATTTGGGCTTTCTCTTGCATCCTTCTTGCATTCTCTTACATAACATGACTTGCCATGACATTTCAAGCATCCATGTGATTCATTTGACATCTTAAGACATATAGAAAGCATGTTTGATCATTGCATCACATATTTGCCATGTCATTTGCCTTGTATGTTTCATAACTTTTCATGTTCATTCATGCTCCTTAACTTGCATCATTTGCATCCATGATCTTGTATGAACATCTCCATGTGCTGCCTCATGTTTGTATCACTTCATAGCATCATTACCATCATAAACATGCTTCTGGTCTTGTTCATCATCATGTCATTCCATTTCATTTAGCCTTGCACTGCATTTCTTTCTAACATTTCAGGTGGTAAGTGAACTTGAGAAGTTGATTTGCCTTCACTTCTCACAACTTTCTTTTCATCTCTCTTGCATTCCTTGCTGAATTTTGTTATGTGTTTGAGATTGAGCTTGCTCTTTCTCCTTTATCTTACATTCTTTCTTCAAGTGACTTGTCTTCTTGAATGAAGCAAGTTGCTTTGCTTCTCTCAGCTCCTTTCATCTGCTTCATGGTGGTTCCTCTGAAGATGTCTCTTGTTAACCTCACAAACCTTAGGAACAACCAAGCATGACAATGATTAGGGTTTTGATTAGTCCCCCACTTAGTTTTACCTTTGTGTCTCTTTGAGTCTTCTCTTCTCATCTCATAATCAGGGACTAAACCCTAAAGGCTTTAAGGCTTTGTGATTAAGCTTATGCCTGCATCCTTCTATTAGGATGGAGTGTATAACTTTAATCCTAAGTGTTAAACCCTTAATGTGTTTAGATCTTTTAATCAATCCATTTAATAAGTATCAAGACATCAAGCTTGTAACTTGGGCCTTGCATTAGGGTTCTAATTCTTCCTTAATTGGTTAAGAAGGACTAACCCTAGTGTTAATGGACAAGTCCCCCTCAAGTTGTCTTACAAACCCTAAAAATCACTTCATCATCATATCATTAAATAAAATCCACTTAACCAGAGGCTTGTTTTGTCATGAGTTTAATCCCTAATCATGGATTAAGTTGGGGAGCTTTCCTCAGCTTAAACATTCTCATCTATTATCCTTCTATTAGGATGGTGTAATGAGTCTGTTTAATTCTTGATTATGGCTTAAACTCATTACTTAACACTAAACAAAAACAACAAAAACATCTAAATAATCACAAGTAGGTTAATGATCTTAATCTTTCACCATGGTGATTAAGTGTGAGAAGCTGACTTCACACTTAAGGTATTCTCATTACCCCTAATCAGAGGGAAGATGTGATGAGTTTACTAAATCCATTGGTTTAGGCTTAAGCTCATTAACTTATGACAAACTTTCAAAGGAAATAAAAGACTGAAAACATCAAAAACAAACAATAATCGTCTCCTTCGGGATTCTTTTCTCATCATCTTCACTCATAAACGAGAACTTGCTTCTTCCGTCTAATGCAAGACAGTTTGCATCTGTGCCAGACAGATCATACACTTGAGCATTGACAAGCAAGCAGTTCACAAGTCAATTCATCTTTCAGTCTCTTTGGGTCGAACTACGGTGTTCTGACTTCCTCATTGCACGAGAGGATACGTAGGCATAACTTAACAGTTATCGAACAAAAGTCTCTGTATATTCCCCCTCTTTCCAGCATTATTCTTCAAGCCTCATATTCTTGAGCTCCTTATTCTTGCTCCTACACTGACACTTCACTTATACACTTCACACTTTTCTTACACTGACACCTGTACATCTTTTTCCAGCTCTGTATACACAAATTGCACTGACACTACCCCTTTAAAACACAAATCTTTTAAGCGTGGATCCCGTCGAGTACGACGGACAATCTGGGTGCTAATACCTTCCCAGGTTGTAACCAACCCCCTTTCTCAGTCTCTCTGGTTCGCGACCGTCTTATCCATATCTTTTCCTAGGTCTATGCAGCATTGCCTTTCCTCCGGGATAAAAATGCCTAGCTGGCGACTCTTTTCATCTCCAGTGAGTTCACGGCTGTGTGTTCTCATTGTCCCTCTCGCCGACCGTTCGCGTCTGTACCTTTATTTGGGCCTGTCCCATTTATCGGGAGCGACAGCTTGGCGACTCTGCTGGGGAACCTTATATTGTAACCAGGGCTTCTGGTTCTTTTTGTGGGTTCCTCCTAGCGCTTGTTTGATTTGTGTTTATTGGGGGTGTTATGTGCTATTTGTATTTGTATATTTGCTTTATTTATTGCTTTCTATACAGCTTTATTTATTGCTTTCTTTACAGTTTTTCATATATCATACTGTCATGCTGCTGGCTGGATCTGGTTTTCTGTTTTGGTGGGTGGGTGATTCATTGAGAGTTAAGGCCCTATACCTGGGACCTGAGTGACACCTAGGCTAGAGTGAATCATATTCTTTCCCATTCCATTTCGGTCTGGTGCGGGAATATGAAACACGGTTCAGATGTGGGTTTCTTCTTGAGAACTCTGTGTTGCAGATTTCCTGCAATGCTAGGGCTATCTGGGAAGCCTGCTAAGTCTGGATGACCTTTTAGTACTGACCTTCAGAAACTGAGGCGAATTAGAGGAGGAATCGTTATGGTTATTGTAAACACTGTACCTCCGGGTTAGAAGTGTTTACACTTCTCATAACTGATCCAAGTCTGAGGATCCTTGTTTTAGATCAACACCTGTGAGGGGGTTGGGCTATTTACAGGTTTGCAGGTACCTTGACCTCAGAATACCTTGTTACTTTGTCTGATAAGAGTACTCCATGTTGGACAGTTCTTGTGATTCTAAACCCTGGACTTGTGGCTCTTTATTTGAGTCCCCCACCCTGGTTACTGGATTTATAGACCTCCATCTGGATTTCTTACACACATGGACCTATATCAGAGCACTTGATCAGATCCAGCTCAGTCACAAACCCTTGCATATCACTTGCATACATAATCATTGCATCATATTGACATTTGCTTATTTGTGTTTCAGGGTATCCATCTTCATCTGGTTTTGGTTTTGACCCCATCTTCAGTATTGACCTGTCTCCATCAGCACTTGCTTCAGCTGTCAGCCATATACTTCAGTTACTTGCACTAGCCAGCCAGTGGCCCACTCCTCAGCATCTTCATCAGCACTTGTTCTACTCAGTCTCAGCATCATGGCTCCAAAGAAAAGCAACATCACTTACCACTTCTTCCAGCCAGACTTATCTAATATCAGGAGGATTCAAACCCTGGTCACTCCAGACCATGTACCATTGTTCAGGGAGCACCATGGAGATATACTTGACATGGTTATGGATCTGGACCCTTCACAGAGAAGCCTGATCCACACCTGCCTTCAGTTTTATGATCCCCCACTAAGATGCTTTACTTTCCAGGATTTTCAGATGGGGCCCTTATTGGAAGAATACTCATCATTGGTTGGTATACCTGTCAGGAGAGAAATTCCTTTCAACCCTGAGATGGCTTTCCCAAGTAATGAGGAGATAGCCAAAGCATTGCATCTGGAACCAGTCTTGGTTGGGCAGCATATGACCTCTAAAGCTGGAATCTCTGGTTTTCATCTGGATTTCCTAATTTCTCAAGCTACTCTGAAAGTTTCTCTAGGAGAATGGAAAGCAGTATGTGCTTTATTGGCTTTGAGCATCTATGGGATTGTATTGTTTGCAGATGAGCCTCCATTCATCAGTAAGAATGCAATTCACCTGTTCATTCTAAAGAACCCAGTGCCTACTTTATTGGGTGATCTCTACTATTCAGTGCATCAGAAGAATGAAAAGCAGAGGGGCAGATTAGTGAGATGTTGTGCTCCATTGTTCCACACTTGGCTTCTCAGACATCTACCCAGGACAGATGCATTTCTGAATCCCCATCAACAGAAAAACTGGGCTGGAAGGCTTACCACTCTCACTTCAGCTGACATCAGGTGGTGCACTCCAAGCACCAAAGGCAGGGATATCATCACCAGCTGTGGGCATTTTCCCAATGTGCCTCTGGTAGGAGTTAAGGGGAGTATTAACTACAACCCTCTGCTGTTTAAAAGACAACTGGGCTATGCACTGGTCCACACTCCTAAGGCACAGGACTTGGTTGAGACCCTTTACTGTGAGAACAAGATTAGTTTGGCTACTGTTAGGCAGGCAGCCTGGGCCTGGGATAATGTTCAAACTAAGGGGATAACCATCTTAGGAAAATGCAACAATGTGGCATCAGCACAATACTATGATTGGTCCTATGCTAGGGCTCAATTCTCTGGGATGCCCTTTACTATTGAAGATGTGCCTGGGCCTTCCACAACACCACCTCCAGCAACTGTTAGCTTGGAAGAGTTTGAGAGCTTGAAGGAAAGAAATGAGAAGTTGACTCAAGCTTTGTAGAAGACCCTTTATGAGAGGAGGGATGGAAGACTGAATATTGAGAGGCTGGAGAAGTTGAAGAAAGAGCATCTGGCTAAGATTGAGAAGTCTGAAGATTACATTAAGAAGACTAGGGCTGGAGAACAAATCCTGAAGAATGCTTGCAAGGAAGCCCAATTCCAGAAAGCTAGGACAGACTTGTATCTGAAGGAGAGTCAGGCCAGGTGGGTCAGGATCACCGAGGCTCGCACCCTGGAGGACAAGAGGGTCCAAGACAAGATGGAACAGGTGGAGGAAGCCCTGGCAGCAGCCCAGAGGGAGATATCAGAGCTAAAGATCAAAGCTGGAGTGAAGAGGTCTAAGGACCAAAGTCAGAACAAGAAGTTGACTGCAGCTGTTGCTACAAGAAACCTTCTCATCAGGAATCTTACGGAGCGTCCGGCTGATCCTGTGACCGAAGCACTTCTCAAGGAAGTTCGTGAGGATGAGTTTGGCCTTGGTGTTTAATCATTTGCTTGTTGTTGTTTCTTTTCCATGTACTTTTACTTTTTGTGATGTATTTTGACCCCTTAGAGGGCTTGTGTTGTAAAATGAACAAGTTGTATTATTTCACCTTCTGTAATATATTTGTGTTGGTTTGCTTCATTTGAGTTTCCTTCAAAGCAACTTCAGCATCATCTTCAAGGGTCTGGAAGGGTCAAAACTGAAAGCCAAACCGGATACCTTGAGAACAAATAAGCATACTGCATTGCATGCTAACACTTTGTTTGTTTTGTAGGTTTTGTTTTTGTTGTTGCTAACTCTGTTGTGATGTTCAGGAACTATTGCTCGTCGCCGGGTGTTTCCCCTCAACAGGCCACACAGATACCCTACCAGAAACAATCTTCCGGGCATCCAGATGGATCAGATGCAGCAGGACCTTACGGAGGTCAGAAATCAAATGGCAAACGAAAGATTGGAAATGAGAACACAGATGACGCAGTTCATGGAAGTGATGAACAACATGGCTCAGAGCCAGGAGAGACTGAGAGCCATGGTCGAAAGGCAGAATCAAGATGAGCCCCATGTGGGGACTGCTGGCACAAGTAACAACGAGAGGGTCCAACCTCATGTTAATCCCCCAGTTTTTGGACCCCATCTCCATCCAGAGGCCAACATCCCCGCCAATATACAAGGAACTGCTACAGCAGGAAGGGTATTGCAAGAGGACCCTCAAGAAGACCAGTTTACAGTAATGGGAGCCGGGGAAGAGGTTTATGATAGAAGATTGGATGAGCTGGTTGAGAAGTTAAGATCCCTGGAGTCTCAAAACTCTTTGGGGTTCGATGTTATGGATATGGGCTTGGTAGACGGGGTTAGGATTCCCCACAAGTTCAAGCCACCATGTTTTGAAAAGTATAACGGGACTTCCTGTCCCCGAACTCATCTGCAATCTTTTCTTGGAAGATTAAAAGCTTATACCATGGATGAGAAGTTGTGGATGTTCTACTTCGAAGATAGCTTGACTGGGGCTTCTAGGGAATGGTATTCCCATCTGACAAGAGCAACTGTAAGATGCTGGAAGGACCTGGCAGAGGCCTTCATCAGACAGTATCAGTACAATCTGGATATGGCACCCAATAGGACCCTCCTAATGGGGATGTCACAGTCATCCAGAGAGAGCTTCAGAGAATATGCTCAAAGATGGAGACAGCTTGCTGCTGCTGTCCAGCCACCTATGTCTGAACGGGAAATGGCTGATATGTTCATGAATACCCTTCAGGGAACCTATATTGATAGGCTAGCTGCCTTTTCCTCCACCAGCTTTGCAAATGTGTGTAACACCCCAAATTTGCCCTCTTCATTTTAAGCATCATATCATATCATATTCATCATACTCATATCATTTCCTCAGCATCATACCATGGAAATATGAAGCATAACATCCCTCATGTCCCAACATAAGCATATGGTCATTGGTGGGGTTCCCAGAAGCACTTCAGGCCATGACAAGGATCCCAATGAGTTGGTACAAGTCCTATGGTGAGCCTACACTCCATTTACAAGATCATTTTCATTTGCAGAAGCTCTGAAGATTGCTTAATCATCACAAGTTTTAAGACAATGCAAGGCTCCTAAGCAGTGCAACCAAATTAGGGTTTTGACTTCAAGGGCTTTAACTTCATAATTTTGGCCAACTCTTTTGGGCAATGTTTTCTATATGATAAGAGGTCCCTACATGTCAATTTTCATGAGAAAATTCCAAATGGAAGTCAGTCATTGCCTTAGTTGCTTGCAGATGAAGTAATTGGTCAACTGTGCCTGTAAAAAGTCAACTGTCTGATTTCAAGGGGTCCAAGTCACTTTTTCTTGCCAAGGGAGGTCTTTACAATGTTATAAGATGTTTGGAATGGTTGGAGATCAAGAATCATGGCTATTTGGAGGTTTTTTGCAAAAATGGTATAAAGTTGGTTTTTGAGATTTTCCAAATTTAGCAACTTTTGCCCTAATTTTCAAGTGAGCTTAGCATGGTCAAAAATTCTTCAAATGAACCCAACCCAAACATGAAAGTTGAAGACTAAGGCCTGCCATTTTCAAAAAGTACAAGTACATTTTCATGGGATTTATGGTTTGAGAGATAAAGCCCTCGAAAATTTCATGTATTTTAGGGCAAAATCACATTTCCATGCACACACCAAATGCAAGAGTGCTCAAAACTCATTTTTAAGTGCTGGAATGGATCAAGTGAGCTTACTAAGTTACAATGCAATGTATTTAGGTGATTTTGCTCAAGAGAAACTTGCATTTTTGATGCCAAGCATGGAAATGGCCTCAAAAGTGCAAATTTAGCCAAATCATGAGAAGTATGTATTGGCTAGTTCTAAGGGCCAAAGTTGTTGTTGTTCTGACCAAGGATTGGAAAAGGCTTATACATGTACCAAAAGGCCAAGCAAAGAGTGAGGTATGTGAGCTTATCTCACACTTTTGCAAATGATGCAAAATCTCAAAAAGGGCTCATTTATTCCCATTCCAAGTGCAAGGTGAGGCCACCATCTTTTTATTCATGCCATATTAAGTTGTTAGCTCAAGAGAAATTGGAGGGTCCAAGCAAGGAGTTTGACATATTTCACAAAGTGCAAATGCATGGGTATATGAGATTTTGGTGGCACATGAGATGTCAATTTTTCACCAAAGAGCAAGTTGTCATGGAATGAGGTTGCAAGCCCATTTGTGTACAATTTTAAATCATCACATCATTATGCATGGTATGAGAGAATTTTGGCTCAAAGAGGATCACAAAAATCGTGCATGGTGTGCATGGTTTCATCCTAGTTGCAAAAGGTGCATGAGCATAAGAATTTGTAACACACTTTGATCCAAGGGCTGAGAGTGTTCCACTATTAATCAGCAAAGGAAATAGGATTAGCATGTGCAAGGTACAAGGACAAGGCACGAGCTAATGCCTCCATCACACTCTTTATGCATTTTTTGCAATAACAATTGGATCACACTCCTCTCACGTGCATTTTCTTTTCTCATTCCTTGGACTGATTTAGGGCATCATAAAAGGACCAGCTAGGGTTTTAGCTTGGAAGAAATCGCCACCATTCTCCCATTCCTCAGTTTTTGCTCCTGTTGCATTTTCCTCCATAGCTCATCATCCACTGCCCCATTCACAAAGCAGACCTCATATTCTTGTTCATGAAGCTCCATAGGACATAAATCAAGCTCCATTTCAAGCTAGAGAAAGGTTCTTACACCAGTTCAGCCCAAACCAGATTCCACCAAAGGGCAAGGTTGAAGTGGTTTTGAAGCTTCTTTCACATTTATTTTGTGAAAGGAGGTTGCTAGAAGATCATCCCAGGCTGGAATTTGTTTTTCTTGAAGAAATTTGAAGTGGTGTGATCTCAGGTATGCCTCTAATCCATGAGTTTGTAAATGATTTTGGTGATGTGCATTGTAATCTACTTGTTGCACTGAACATGTGGAGCTTTTTGTTTTTGAAAATGATGGTGAAATGAGGTCGGGTTAGGGTTTTGAAGTTTCTAGATCCAAACTGTTTTGATGATGTTCATGCTGTGTGTTTTGTTTTACATGTTTGTGATGTTTGATTCGTGTTATGCTTAGCAAGAGGATCATTTTTGATGTTGGGTTTGTGTGTTTTCATGGAGAAATGGAGGAGTTATACTTCTCTGGTTTTGTGTTTGTGCTGGCTGTTTGTTCTTGTTCCATTCGTGTTTTGCAGCTTTGTTTTCATGTTGTGAGGTTGAAGGTGATGAGGTGGAACGCAGGGATTGGATGGATCCATGTTTTGTCTTTTCTGTTTTAAAACCCTAGCATGACCGGTTGATACAATGTTACATGTTTTTGTGCATTTGGCTTGCCTTGTGAAGTATGCCCTAAGTTCATGCGTGCCTGAGTATTTTTGTCTTGCATTGCTGCATGGGCCTGAGGCCAACATGCTAGGCGCGCCCCCCATGCTGGGCCCAGGCGTTTGGCATGTGCTGGCCAGCTTTGTTTTGCACCCTTCCACCATGTTTCATAGTCCTTTTATTCCCTTCTTTTTCTTCTTGCATTTTGTTCATTTTAAAATATTTCCAAACTTATAAAAAATCCATAAAAATTCATGTGCACTCTTCAGTTCATCTAGTATTTTATCATATTTTTTTCACATTTTTATTTTTATTTCCACGTGGCTAAATTAATTCAACACTAGGTTTTGCTTTATGGTAGGCTCTCTTGGACCAATCTGCCTTGTCCAATTTCCATCTTCTTCATCCTTTAAGCTATGAACCTCATTCTTTTTGCATTCAAATCTTAAGACATCCTTCTATCTTCATGATTTATCTTAGATTTTTCACAAATTTCCTTGCTGGATTTTGATTATGTTACTTGTGCATCAATTTTCTAAACCCTAGATGGTGATACCTTGCATTTTTGGGTTTCATTGACCTAGTTTGGGGCTGATTCTTTGCAAACCCTTTTGGATTCTCATTTCCTAGTATGTGAAGAGTACTTTTCTGGTTGGATAGATTTTTTTAGATTTTTGGATTTATTTCTTAGGTATTTTCTTCCTCACCTTGCTTTGTTTTGCACATTTTGAGTCTTTTGGTTTTCTTTTAAGTTTGGAAGGAGACTTATGCCAACTTTTCCTCATCTTTTGGGATCCTTTAAAGGTCTAGAGTTGTTCCTGGTCTTAGGATAGGTTTTGATTTTGCTTGAGCTTTGGTTTTGATTCCTTTCTTTGTGTATTACATCCTTAAGTGTTATGCATGCTTTCTTTGCATTTGTTTCACTCCCAATCATCTTGATATGATCTTGTATTGCTTTGTATATCATTTTGTGAACTCTTTGCCATGCCTATATGCTTGTGTAGCTTCTGACTTGTTGGTTCATGCCTTGATTGTATGTTGTTACACTAACTTTGCAGGAGCTTTGGTAAGTGTGAGATGTGGGAATTGAGTTCCACATCTCTTTCTCTCATATCTTCTCATCTTGTTTATATGGACTAACATTTTTCTTGTTGGGCTTAGGCCTTTCTCATCCCCTCTTCTATCTTCTCCTTTTCTTTTTCTTCTTCAGTAGGATAGACACCCCACAAACCCTAGGAACCCCATGCATGCTAACTTAGGATAGAAACTTCCCTCTAGTTTTTTCCTTTGCTCCTTTTGGTTCTTATTCTCTTCTCATCTTCAAACTTAATTCTAATTCATTTAATAAAGGTTGAGTACTTTCATGCGACATGAGACTTTGCTATGAGATGCTCACATGCGTTCCATTTCGGGGCGAGGTGTGAGTCATCACTCGTGGTGGATAGGTCTTAGCATGAGTACCTCACAAAGAAAAGCTAAAAAAACACTTCTTAACCAAAAAACCACAAAATACTTAATAATGGTAATAGGCCAGTGTGCTTGAGCCTTCACTTGTGGGACTAGCTCTGGGGATTTCCTCCATAGATAGGTGTGCCTCTTGCGCATTCCATTTCGGGATGATGTGAGACGTACACATCCCGTTGAGTAAGACTTAGGTACACTTGCCTATGCAAACCTTCACAAATAAAAGCCTCATAAAAATCTCAAACAAACAATAAGCGTCTTTCCTTCGGGAATTCTTTTCTCATCTCCTTCGCTCCGTCCGCGAACTTGCTCCTACTTGTCACTTTGCAAGACGGTTACGCACTCGTCGTCCGAGTCTGCAACACCTGAGCAATGGCATAGGCAGTTCAAGCCTTTAATTCACAAGCAATTTCCTTGTTACCCCTAGTTAGGGGAACTACGGCGTCTCTGATCCTCATTATCCTGATGAGGTACGTAGGCAGCGGGGTAGGGCCCGTTCGAGCACAATCTTTATTTTCCCTACATTTTTTCTCTTTGTTTCTTATTTCCTTTCTTTTCCAGTTCCAGTTTCTTTTCATTTTCATTTCTCTTGCCGCAGTTTTCATACCCTCACCCTTTGAAACAGTTTCTTTTGCAAGCGCGGATCCCGTCGGGTACGGCGGACGATCTGGGTGCTAATACCTTCCCAGGTCGTAACCGACTCCCGAACTCAGTCTCTTTGGTTCGCAGGACCTGTGTCCTTCCTCTTCTTTTCTTCTGGTTTGTGCAGCATTACCATTCCCTTTCTTCGGGATAAAAATGCATGGCTGGCGACTCTATTCTTTTTCCGCGCCACTTTCGCGTTTGTACCAGGATGAAAATCCGGGGAGCGACAGCTTGGCGACTCTGCTGGGGAATAGATCATCAGAGAATCTCTGGTTCCCCTGTGAGTCTATCCTAGCGCTTGTTTGTTTCTGTTTCTTTGGGGTGATGTTTGTTTGATGTGGCTTGTTGTATTGTATTGTTGTTTGTTTGTAGCTTTATTTACAGCTTTATTTACAGTTTTCAGTATTTATTTTATGCATCATGTATATCATACTGGACTGTCTGGACTGGTTTTCTGTTTGGTGGGCTCGGGTGATACTATTTCTGAGAGATAAGCCAAGTACCCGGCTTGAGTGCACCCTAGGATTAGAGTGGACATATTGTACTCGCATGTGGCATGATGAGTGGCGATGTGTTTCACGCCCAGATTGCGACTGCCTTGGAAATATCTTGTGTGGGGATTTCCTCCACTTCGGGATAGGACCTTGATAGTTATGTGCATCTGGGGACCGATCATTGAGAACCTTTGTGGAAACAACTCTCTCCAGTGGTGGCAGTGGCAGACCACGTTTTGTGGCAAACCCATTCGCACCCGAGGGTCTACTGGGGACTCGCATAGGATGGCCTGGTTCTCTTATAGGAACTCAGTCAAAGCATCTGGTCGTATGACATTAGTACTGTATCCTACGGGCTGAATGTACTATTGTTTCTCGATCTCAGCGCTTGAAGCTGGGAACTTATAAGGGATGCTTGTTTTTCCCGGACTCAGTTGAGGCCTCCCTGCGTAGTACATAATGCCTAACCGATTCCCTGATTTGGTCATGAGCCATTTCTCGGAAATGGTGAAAGTATTATTGCTATTCGGCTTTGAGAGTCCGTGATGTTTGACCCGGAGCACACCTGTGAGATTGGGGATGGGTTTACAGGTTTGCAGGAACCCTTGACCTCATCATACCCTTGTTATCAGTGCAGTTCATGTTATGATACAGTTACTTTGGTTCCGGAGTTCTGGTTTTCTGGTTCTGGTATTCTTGATACTGTGGTCCAGAGATTCTCTTCAGAGGGTTGTGATTATCAGAGAGTGTGACTCAGTGGACTTTTGGTTTGTCAGTTATTCAGAGGGACCTTGTCAGTGGCCAGACTCCAGACAGTCTCAGATGGCCATATGTCTTTGCATTTGCATTTGCATTGCATCATTGCATCATTAATCATTGTTTTTGTTTTCATTCACAGGTTCATATATCTGCTCCCGGTTCCGGTATTCTTTTCAAAGATGGAAGATCCTCGCAAGCAGAATATTCATTTCAAGTTCTTTGATATCAAGGTCGGTTTGCTGAAGAAGATGGTAAAGCTGATTACACCCAACCAGGTAGAGAGATTCAGAAAAGCTTATGGGAGTATTCTTGATGTGGTGGTAGAGTTAAATCCTTCAGAAAGGAGTGCCATTCACACATTGCTTCAGTATTATGATCCTCAGCTCCGTTGTTTCACCTTTCCTGATTTCCAATTGGGTCCTATGCTGGAGGAGTATGCTTTGATCCTGGGTGTGCCAGTTCAAGATCAGGTTCCTTTCAACTCTGAGATGAGTAGACCAGCACCGGAGGCTATTGCTAAGGCTCTTTATTTGAGTCCTTCTACTGTGAAGTCTTTGACCATTATCAAAGGAGGAGTGTCTGGATTTTCTTTGGAGACTTTGGTAAAGAAAGCGGGAGAATTGGCTGTTGAAGAAGAATGGGATGCTGTGTGTGCTATTTTGGCTCTGTCTATCTATGGCATCATTTTGTTTGCTGATATGGAGAAGTTCATCGATATAAATGCCATACATCTCTTTTTGCTGAAGAACCCGGTGCCTACCTTACTGGGGGATTTGTATTACTCAGTTCATTACAAAACTGAAAAGAAGAGGGGAGGTTTGGTTCGTTGCTGTGCTCCGTTGTTTCACATGTGGTTCATGAGGCATTTGCCTAGTACGGGAGCGTTTAGTGACCATAGCTTGATATGGGCCCAGAAGCTGGAAAAGTTGCTTGCCAAGGATGTTAGGTGGTTCACTCAGAGGCTGCAAGGTGCACGTTTCATTACTAGCTGCGGAAGTTATCATAGTGTGCCTTTGTTGGGAATAGCTGGAGGGATTAATTACAATCCAACCTTGTTAAGAAGACAATTAGGATACGCTTTGAGAGATGTGCCTGAAGATTTGAAGCTGACCCCTATTTTCTACTTCCCAGTGGAAGATAATATGCCCTTAGTAAGGAAGGTTGCGGGAGCTTGGAAGTGCATTAAAGGAGAAGGAATAGCTAGTTTCGGGAAATGCAACAATCAGACGTTCCCAGAGTACGAAGCTTGGTTGAAAGATAGAGCCAGAAGAGTTTTGTTACCATTCTCAGCACCAGTTCCCCCTGTTGCTGAACCCATTGATACTGTGCCTCTAGAGGAATTCGAGAAGTTAGAAGCCCAGCTACATGCAGTTAGAGTTGAAAATACCGAGATGGTAAGCTTGTATCACCAAGCTAACAGGGCCAAGAAGGAAGCTGAGGAGAAGTTGCTCAAGATACAGACGACTTTGGAGGCTAAGGAGAAAGACTTTGCAGGAAAAGAAGCGCATTTCCGCAGGTTGGGGATGATGGAAGCCCAAAGAGAGGTTGAGCGCAAGAAGAAGTCAAAGACCCTCAGAGATGCTCGGCAGTCTATTGTCTGGTTGAAGGGACAAAGGGAGCAAGAGTTGAAGCAATATAAGGAAAAAGAAGAGTTCTTTGAATTTCAGATGGCCTACAAGAAAGAAGAGGTGGAGCAGGCCCACAAGATTCGCAGAGAGAAGACCCAACAGCTCGCAGACAGTCAACAAGCCCTCGAAGCAGCGCTTAAGGAGATTGAAGATCTAAAGTTGATGGCGGGAGTCAAGAAGGTCAGATCTGATGGGGTTTTTAGTGGTGAAGTTTCAGGGCCTTTAGGTTTTGGTTCTGCTTCTTAGTTTATTTTTCTTGTATCTGGACTACCTACAGGCATGTTGTAGGAGTCCTAGTTGTTTGTTTTTCCTTTGTAAAGACTTGTACCCTACGGGGAATTCTGTGTTATTTGTCTGATAGGTTGATTTATGTTTTGGTTTTTTCTTCCATTATTTCCTGGTTCGTTTACTGTGTGGTTTGAATGTGGTCTCTCGAGAGGATTCCTGGAAGTCGAGAATCAATGCCCATCTGGTTCTCCTTGCTGAAATACCGGGACCGGAGCATAAGTGACTTGTGATTGGAAACATAAACAACTGCATTGCATCCATATAACCTGTTTGTTGTTTTGCAGGTAGTGTCTCGGTTTACTAACGTATTTTGTGTTTCAGGCACTATAGCTCCTCGAAAAGCTCGGGGGCAGCCAACAGTACACAGGTACCCAACCAAGATTAACAGGGAGAGAGTCATGGATCAAATGCAGGCAGATTTGGCAGACCTAAGGCAGAGAATGGATAATTTCATGACGTTAATGGCCGGTATGGGGCAGAATCAAGAACGGCTGCGAGAGTTGGTTGAGAATCAGAACCGGAATGCTGCTGCTGCTGCAAATGCTGATAATCATGCTGGTGCGGGCGCACATCAAGGTGGAATTCCTGCTACACGACCAGGGGCGACAACAGTCAACGACGAGATGCATAACATTCATGTGGACCACCAGGAGGACCAGTTCACTTTGCTTGATGAGACCGAGGGTCAAGGGGTCTAAATGAACAAGAGATTCGAAGAGATGGCCGAGCAAATCAAGGCTATTCAGTCCCAGAGTTCTTTGGGATTCGACGTAACGGACTTGGGTTTGGTTCCGGGAGTCAGGATTCCATATAAATTCAAAGTTCCTACTTTCGAGAAGTATAACGGCACTGCTTGCCCAAGGACCCATCTGCAATCGTATGTTGGGAGAATTGCTGCGCATACGGACGATGAAAAGCTATGGATGTATTACTTTCAGGACAGCTTAGTGGGAGCTTCCCTTGAGTGGTACATGAAGCTCAGCAGGGTCAATGTTAAGAGCTGGAAAGATCTCGCTGAGGCCTTCGTGAAGCAATACCAATATAACATGGATATGGCTCCAAATCGCACCCAGTTGCAACATATGGCTCAGACAGCGAAAGAAGGCTTTAAAGAGTACGCCCAGAGGTGGCGTCAGCTAGCTGCCAGGGTGCAGCCACCCTTGTTAGAGAATGAAATGGCCGATATGTTTATGGGTACCCTCCAGGGAGTATTTCTTGAAAGATTGGCGTCGAGTTCTGCTACAAAGTTCAACGATATTGTCATTGCAGGAGAAAGGGTTGAAACACTGTTGAAGATGGGGAAGATACAAGACCCTGGTGCTAGTAGTTCGAATGGGGCGAGGAAAGCTTTTAGCGGACCTCCAAGAAGACGAGAAGGCGAGACCAATGCTGTATTCGGCCGAAGCCAGGGCCGTAGTTACAGAAGACCTTATGAGCATACGGCTGCTGTCACCATTCCTGCAGCTCCCATACAACAGATGCTACCTCCACCACAACAACAGCAACAACAACAACAACAACAACAACCTAGAGCCAACTACCAGCAAAGGCCTTATCAGCCGAGGCAGGCTCGTCCTGCTAACAGGGTGATTGAAGCTATTCCGATGACATATACTGCTTTGTTGCCAAGACTACTAGACTTGAACCTTATTCAATTAAGGACTTTGGCACCACCACCTCCTGGAGAGCTTCCAGCTGGTTATGACGTCAACGCGCGATGCGCTTTTCATTCAGGGGCACCCGGGCACTCAACCGAGAAGTGCAGGGCGCTACATCACAAAGTTCAAGATCTCGTGGATTCAAAGGCAATCAACTTTGCGCCACCACCGAATATCAACTCGAATCCTATACCTAATCACGGAGGGGCAAGAGTTAATGCTGTTGAGCGGGATGACAAGTTGAGTTTGGTACTGAGTATTGATGAGGTCAAGACGCCGTTGAAGGTGGTGAAAGAGAGACTGTTGAAAGGTCAAGTGTCTCCTGGTTGTTCTCTCGATTGTGAAGACTGTATAAGTGCTGTGAATGGATGCGAGAAATTGAAGACGGGTTTGCAAGAGTTGATTGATGATGGATCTCTACAATTTAGCAAGATTAGTAATGAAAAGGCTGATGATGTGTCAACCATTACTATCTTCTACGATGAAGCTGATATGCCCGTCAGACAAAGGCCGGTTACCGTTTACGCTCCTCAGATTAGTCCTGTGACTATAACTGTACCTGGGCCAATGCCGTATAATGATGATAGAGCCATTCCGTGGCATTATGGTTCCGACGTCTATGTGGCGGGACAGAAGATGGAAAGTAGACCTGTTGCTGACTTGACTATTGAGAATGTGGGAGGTGTTGGAGGTTTTACTCGAAGTGGCCGTTTGTTTGCTCCCCCTGCACTGAGAAAGGATCCTAAGGTCGAAGCTTCATCAAAAGACAAAGGAAAGCAGATTGTGAATGATGAGTCGAATACTCCTGTAGCTGGACAGGGGACTTTTGAAAAGGAGGTAGAGGAATTTATGAAGATCATCAAAAGGAGTGACTATAAGGTGGTTGACCAGCTGAATCAGACGCCTTCAAAGATTTCTATTTTGTCGCTGTTGATGTGTTCTCCTGCACACCGAGAAGCCTTGCTGAAAGTACTTCAAATGGCTTACGTTCCTCAAGAGATTACGGTCAATCAACTTGAAGCTGTTGTCGGAAGTGTCAATGCTAGCCATGGCTTGGGCTTCACTGATAGAGATCTCACGTTGGAGGGAAGAAATCACAATAAAGCGCTGCATATCACGATGGAATGCAGGGGCGCTGTGTTATCCCATGTTCTGGTGGACACAGGCTCTTCTTTGAACGTGCTCCCGAAAAAGGCATTGATGAAGCTTGACATTGATGGGGTTATCCTGACGCCGAGTGATTTGGTGGTTAAAGCTTTCGATGGGTCAAGAAGATCAGTTTTCGGAGAGGTTGAGTTGCCTGTCAAGATAGGCTCTCAAGTCTTCAAGAGTGTCTTCTATGTCATGGATATCCAGCCTGCGTACAGTTGCTTGTTGGGCAGACCGTGGATACACGCAGCTGGAGCTGTCACCTCAACTCTACACCAAAAGCTTAAGTATGTGGTGGACGGTCAAGTCATCACAGTTTGCGGGGAAGAAGATATATTCGTCAGCCACCTGTCGACATTCAAATATGTGGAAATGGACGGAGAAATTCACGAGACTTTGTGCCAAGCGTTTGAGGCAGATGTCAGTATCTTGACTCCGGTGAAGAAAAACAACGAAGGCACGTCAATTCACTCCTACCAGGAAGCAAAAGAGGCTGTCTTATCAGGCAATGCCCAGGGCTGGGGCAAGTTACTGGAGGTGGAAAAGAAGGGTGATAAATTCGGCTTAGGGTATCAGCCTGGGGGGTCTACTCAGAGCGGTAAGGCTATCTCATTCACAAGTGCTGGGTCTCTCGACCGCGATCAAATCTGCACGGCAAACCAAGACGGGGATAGTGACAGAGACTGGGACAACAATTGGATCCGCCCGTGTACACTCGGCGAGGAGCTAGGAAACTGGTCTGCTGAAGACATCGTCCAAGTTACCTGGCTCTCAAAGTAATTGTTTTGTTTCCTTTTATTTAGCATACTGCATTGTCAAATCCAGCATTCTGCCCAAGATGCTTGGATCCATTGTATTGGGCCACCACGTTTTGTATCGCATCGTTATTTTGCTATGAAATAAAAGGACATTTTCAGACAAACTGTGTTCCCTGTCTTTGTTTTTAAACTTTTTCACAAAAAACATTTGAAAATGGCAATGTGTTTTTCTTTTTTCTGTTTTGTGTTAGCGTCTCTTTTTCAACATAAGCAGATTCTGAATAAGCACATCATTTGTGCAGTGCTGATCATCCGGATTCCACGGATAACGTTCCTGCTATGACTATGCATGACTTTGATAATCCAGTCTACCAAGCTGATGAAGGGGTTGAGGAAGATTGTGACCTCCCTGAAGAATTGGTTAGATTGTTGAAACAAGAAGAACGAGTTATTCAGCCTCATCAAGAAGAGATTGAGACCGTCAACCTTGGTAGCGAAGACGCAAAGAAAGAAATCAAGATAGGGGCCAATCTGCAGGCCGATGTCAAACAAGAGCTGATCAGTATGTTGAGAGAGTATGTGGATATTTTCGCTTGGTCATATCAGGATATGCCAGGTCTAGATACCGATATTGTGATGCATAAGCTACCCCTGAGAGAAGACTGTCCTCCTGTGAAGCAAAAGTTGAGAAGAACTCGCCCAGATATGGCGATGAAGATTAAAGAGGAAGTGCAGAAGCAGTGGGATGCCGGGTTCCTTGCCGTGACTAGCTACCCACCTTGGGTAGCTAACATCGTACCAGTACCTAAGAAGGACGGCAAGGTCCGGATGTGCGTTGACTATAGAGATTTGAACAGAGCAAGCCCGAAGGATGATTTTCCGTTGCCACACATCGATGTGTTGGTCGACAATACTGCTCAATTCTCAGTGTTCTCCTTCATGGATGGATTCTCCGGGTATAATCAGATAAAAATGGCGCCGGAAGACATGGAGAAGACAACGTTCATTACCCCGTGGGGAACGTTCTGCTATAAGGTCATGCCTTTCGGTCTGAAGAACGCAGGGGCAACTTATCAACGGGCAATGGTCACGTTGTTCCATGACATGATCCACAAAGAGATCGAGTGTTATGTGGATGATATGATTGCAAAGTCCAAAGACGAAGAGGAGCATTTGATTAATTTGAAGAAGTTGTTTGATAGATTGGTCAAGTATAAGCTAAGGTTAAATCCGAACAAGTGCACTTTCGGTGTGCGTTCCGGAAAATTGTTGGGTTTCATTGTAAGTCAAAGAGGAATTGAGGTAGATCCTGCTAAAGTGAAGGCCATTCAAGATATGCCTGCGCCAAAGACCGAAAAAGAAGTACGCGGATTCTTAGGTAGATTGAACTACATTTCTCGGTTCATATCTCACCTAACTGCCACGTGCGAACCGATATTCAAACTGCTAAGAAAAGAGCAGACGGTCAGGTGGAATGATGATTGCCAAAAAGCTTTCGACAAAATAAAGGAATATTTGCAGGAGCCTCCAATTCTGATGCCCCCAGTGGAGGGGAGACCATTAATCATGTACTTGACCGTGCTAGAAGGGTCGATGGGGTGTGTGCTCGGCCAACATGACGAGTCTGGTCGAAAAGAGTACGCCATTTATTACCTTAGCAAAAAGTTTACCGACTGTGAATCCCGATACTCACTGCTCGAGAAAACTTGCTGCGCTTTGGTATGGGCTGCTCGCCGACTGAGACAGTACATGTTGACCCATACTACACTTCTCATTTCCAAGATGGACCATGTTAAGTACATCTTTGAGAAACCAGCATTGACCGGAAGGGTTGCTAGATGGCAGATGATTTTAACCGAATACGACATCCAGTACACTTCTCAGAAAGCCATCAAGGGAAGTGTATTGTCGGAATACCTTGCTCAGCAACCTCTTGAGGATGACTATCAGCCGATGAGATTTGATTTCCCTGATGAGGACATCATGTACCTCAAAACAAACGATTATGAGGAACCACTTCCGGAGGAGGGACCTGATCCTGAATCCAAATGGAAGTTGATGTTTGATGGGGCTGTCAATGTCAATGGTCGCGGAGTTGGTGCCGTACTTATTACTCCTGAAGGTGTCCATTTACCCTTCGCTGCCAAAATTACTTTTGGCTGCACCAACAATGAAGCGGAATACGAGGCGTGTATAATGGGAATAGAGGAGGCAATTGATCTTCGGATTAAGAACCTCGATATATTCGGAGATTCAGCCCTCGTCATTAACCAAGTTACCGGCAAGTGGTATACACATCAAGAGCATCTAGTTCCGTACAGGGATTATGCTAGAAAATTGTTGACATTCTTCACAACAGTTGAACTCAAGTACATACCACGTGATGAAAACCAATTTGCCGATGCTCTGGCCACAATCTCTTCGTCGATTAAAGTCATGTGTTGGAACTTTGTACCCAGAATTGACATCTCCAGGCTTGACTCTCCAGCTTATGCTTTCTCTGTAGACGCCGTGTCTGACGAGAAACCTTGGTATTTTGATATCAAGTTACTCCTGGAGAAGCAAGAATACCCAACAGGGGCATCTTCCAAAGACAAAAAGACCTTGAGACGACTTGCTGCTAGTTTCTTCTTGAACACCGACGGGGTTTTGTACAAGAGGAACTTCGACATGGTCTTGCTCAGATGCGTGGATAGACACGAAGCGAGCCTGTTGATGCAGGAAGTCCATGAAGGATCTTTTGGTACCCATGCAGGAGGGCATGCTATGGCAAAGAAACTACTGAGATCAGGGTATTACTGGATGACAATGGATGCAGACTGTTGTTCATTCGCTCGTAAATGCCACAAGTGCCAAATATACGCAGATAAAGTGCATGTTCCTCCTAATCCGCTCAACGTCATGTCATCTCCTTGGCCTTTCTCTATGTGGGGCATTGACATGATCGGGAAGATCGAGCCAACTGCTTCGAACGGTCATCGCTTCATTCTGGTCGCGATTGATTACTTTACCAAGTGGGTAGAAGCGGCGTCTTATGCCAATGTCACTCGTCAAGTGGTGGCAAGATTTCTGAAAAGAGATATCATATGCAGATATGGAGTGCCCGAAAGGATCATTACTGATAATGGTTCTAATCTCAACAATAAGATGATGGCAGATTTATGTCGGGACTTCAAAATACAGCATCACAATTCTTCTCCTTACCGACCAAAGATGAATGGTGCGGTAGAGGCAGCTAACAAGAATATCAAGAAGATTGTGCAGAAAATGGTTGTCACCTACAAGGATTGGCATGAGATGTTACCATTTGCTTTGCATGGGTACCGAACGTCGGTCAGGACGTCAACAGGGGCAACTCCTTTCTCTCTAGTGTATGGCATGGAAGCAGTCCTGCCTGTTGAAGTAGAGATTCCTTCACTGCGCGTGATGATGGATGTCAAGTTGGATGAGGCTGAATGGGTGCGTGCTCGTTACAATCAGCTATGTCTAATTGAGGAAAAGAGATTAACGGCTATCTGTCATGGTCAGCTTTATCAGAGGAGAATGAAGCGGGCATTCGATCAACGAGTACGTACTCGAGAGTACCAAGTGGGAGAGCTCGTGTTGAAGAGAATCGTCCCTCCAGGTTCAGATAACAGGGGCAAGTGGACCCCAAACTACGAAGGACCATTCATAGTGAAGAAAGTCTTCTCAGGAGGAGCGCTGATGCTCACCACTATGGATGGAGAAGACTTCCCATCTCCTGTTAACTCGGACGCAGTTAAAAAATACTTCGCATAAAGAGACCCGCTGGACACAAAAACAGAATGTAAGTCCAGGCAAGAAAAGGGCATCCCGGCGAGCTAAAAACAGAATAAAAAGCTCGGGCAAAAATTAGGGAAATAAATATAAAAAAAATGTGTACACCCGCTGAGTTGAAAAGCCACATTGGACAGCTCAGGCAAAAAAGGGTATCCCGGTGGATTGAAAACCCGAGAGGGCGATCCACGCAAAATAAGGGAATAAGCGAACAACTGTGATCCGAGTTATCTGAACCACGTCATCGTTTCGTACAGTTTGACAATATCAGAAGGATAGGAAACAGTCCCCTCGTCCTCTCAGAAAGCCAAAACAGAATGGAAAGTCTTGAAGACATGCAGGTCATAGTAGAAATGGAACTCCTTGGAATGCCGTGTACATTGCCATTAGGATAGTTTCTTTTCTCAATTTTATAGTGGCTACCTCTTACCAGGTGGTTGCTTCCTGATGTAAATCTTTGCCTATTCAGAGGCCATCCAATAAAATAATATTCAGTCAAAAAGCCGTGTGTGTTTATTTTTGTTTGCAAAATGTCCTGAATTTTTGGCAAAAATAGCATTGCATCTAAACATGGTGATAATCTTGAAAAGAAAACTGACATGCAGGGAAACTGTAACCCTCTTTGAGTGTCGGGTGACGATGGATGAACCGATCATTCCATTCAAATCCCCGGGACACACGTGTGTTTTCTGTTGTTGTAGGTTGCAGGATGGCGTCACATCAAGCAATTTAATCTTCCCCAGTAGAGTATCTCCCCAAGCAGAGATTTTCCTCCAATCAAGCCTGGCAGCAGCCCAAACAGGGTCTTATCCCTAGTGAAGTAGCAGTGTGTTCTTCCCCAGCGGAGTATATCCAGCAGGTGCCCGAAAGCCTGACATCATCAGAGGTGGAATTGACAGTATTCTATCCCCAGCAAGAGTCCTCGTTTATCAGATACCTGAAAGCCTGATATCCCCTCAGAGTCTTGAATCATCAGATGCTCTCCCCAGTCAGAGTATTTGCCCAAGAAGCTTCCCCAGCCAAGTCTAAAGATGTTCCGGTCCTCACAAAGTTCATATTGGATTTTCACCTCCGTCCGTGAAATATTTCTCAGCCAAGCTGCCATACTGTGGGTGTTTGATGATACAGCCAGGTATTCATCACCTCAGTCAGAGTTGAGTGTCCAGACCTCTTGACTTGGCGTCCCCTGCAGAGTTGTATCTCTTGTTGCTGATCAGGCATTCGTCTGTTGCTCGTCTGCAATCTTCAACACTCGTATGAGTTATTCCTAAGCAAAGTTTCCCCCAGCAAGGACATATTACTGCTTTATCGCTGCTCGTCTGGCGTCTTTCAGCACTCGTCTGTGTTAGCTCTGTGGTATTGCTCGTTTGCTTTCCCCAGCGGTGGTTTATGATTACTTTGATTCTGCTCGTTCGCAATTCCAAACACTCGTTTTTGTTTGGTCATATCAGTTGCTGTTTGCTCGTCTGCAATTTCCAGCGTTCGTCTGTGCTTTGAAATGGTTACCTTGTTATTGCTCGTCTGCAATTTCCAGCACTCGTCTGTGTTTGGTTATGATAGTTGTTTATCCGCAACTCCGTGACACTCGTCCGTGTTCCGATGATATTTGTTGTTGCTCGTCTGCAACCTCCCAACACTCGTCTGTGTTTTGGTATTGGATCCTTTGCTGCACTCGTATGTGCCTTGACATGTATTCTCTATTGTTGCTTGTCTGCAACTGTCCAGCACTCGTCTGTGTTTGGTTATGATAGTTGCTCGTCTGCAACCCTTAAACGCTCGTATGTGCCTTGATATGTGTACTCTATTGTTGCTCGTCTGCAACGGTGCAGCACTCGTCCGTGTTTGTTTGAAGCTCGCCTGCTTTTATTCCCCAGGAGTCGTCTGTGTTCTGAAGCTCGTTTGCTTTGCTTGGATACTCGTCTGTATCGTCCTCAGCACTCGTCTGTGCTTGCACCTGAATGTGAAGATTTGCTGTTTACCCTGATATTTCTGTGACTATTTCAAATGCTCGTCTGTGTTTGAATTTCTGGTATTCGTCTATACCAGTGGCTGATGCTCGTCTGTATCATTGTCTGAAACGCTCGTCTGTGTTTCTCAGATCATCGTCTGATACTCGTCTGTATCATTGACTTATGGCACTCGTCTGTGTTATCTTGATGATCATCCAATACTCGTCTGTATTGAAGAGGTTTAGAATCCTGACAGTGGGAATTGGATGTCGAAATGGTTACCGGTCCTGGCGTAACAGGTAAATCCGAAGGAGGCTCGTCGGTCTCAAGCACCAATTATGGTTGCTGCACCTGGCGTAACAGGTTTGCTCAGAAGACTCGTCTGTCTTATACCATATATCCGCGGATAATATATGAAGAAGGTTCGTCTACCTTGATTGCATGTCTATCCCACAGACTTATATGCATTCCCGGAGCCTGCGTAAGGGTTATCCGAAGAAGACTCGTCCGTCTTATTCCACTTATCTGCGTGAGGATTGGTGAAGGAGATTCGTCCATCTCAGGCTACTTTGAAGATCCTTAAGGGCTCGTCCGCTCTCTGCACCTGGCGTCACAGGTCATTCAAAGACTCGCCCGTCAACAAGATAGTATTCCAGATATCAGTTTCAACTTGGAAGAAGCTCGTCTGCTTTTTCTCCCTTTCTTATCCCCAGAGCGTCATCTGGTCAGGTTTATTTCCCGGTGTTGCATTCTTCGTCAGAGTGCAAATTTCTGGTCTTCTTGGTATTCAATCACAGTTTATCTCGAATGTCTGATAGCTCGTGCTCTCATCCTTTTCAGATTAACAGTTGATTGAATAGGGGCAGCTGTAACACCCCAAATTTGCCCTCTTCATTTTAAGCATCATATCATATCATATTCATCATACTCATATCATTTCCTCAGCATCATACCATGGAAATATGAAGCATAACATCCCTCATGTCCCAACATAAGCATATGGTCATTGGTGGGGTTCCCAGAAGCACTTCAGGCCATGACAAGGATCCCAATGAGTTGGTACAAGTCCTATGGTGAGCCTACACTCCATTTACAAGATCATTTTCATTTGCAGAAGCTCTGAAGATTGCTTAATCATCACAAGTTTTAAGACAATGCAAGGCTCCTAAGCAGTGCAACCAAATTAGGGTTTTGACTTCAAGGGCTTTAACTTCATAATTTTGGCCAACTCTTTTGGGCAATGTTTTCTATATGATAAGAGGTCCCTACATGTCAATTTTCATGAGAAAATTCCAAATGGAAGTCAGTCATTGCCTTAGTTGCTTGCAGATGAAGTAATTGGTCAACTGTGCCTGTAAAAAGTCAACTGTCTGATTTCAAGGGGTCCAAGTCACTTTTTCTTGCCAAGGGAGGTCTTTACAATGTTATAAGATGTTTGGAATGGTTGGAGATCAAGAATCATGGCTATTTGGAGGTTTTTGCAAAAATGGTATAAAGTTGGTTTTTGAGATTTTCCAAATTTAGCAACTTTTGCCCTAATTTTCAAGTGAGCTTAGCATGGTCAAAAATTCTTCAAATGAACCCAACCCAAACATGAAAGTTGAAGACTAAGGCCTGCCATTTTCAAAAAGTACAAGTACATTTTCATGGGATTTATGGTTTGAGAGATAAAGCCCTCGAAAATTTCATGTATTTTAGGGCAAAATCACATTTCCATGCACACACCAAATGCAAGAGTGCTCAAAACTCATTTTTAAGTGCTGGAATGGATCAAGTGAGCTTACTAAGTTACAATGCAATGTATTTAGGTGATTTTGCTCAAGAGAAACTTGCATTTTTGATGCCAAGCATGGAAATGGCCTCAAAAGTGCAAATTTAGCCAAATCATGAGAAGTATGTATTGGCTAGTTCTAAGGGCCAAAGTTGTTGTTGTTCTGACCAAGGATTGGAAAAGGCTTATACATGTACCAAAAGGCCAAGCAAAGAGTGAGGTATGTGAGCTTATCTCACACTTTTGCAAATGATGCAAAATCTCAAAAAGGGCTCATTTATTCCCATTCCAAGTGCAAGGTGAGGCCACCATCTTTTTATTCATGCCATATTAAGTTGTTAGCTCAAGAGAAATTGGAGGGTCCAAGCAAGGAGTTTGACATATTTCACAAAGTGCAAATGCATGGGTATATGAGATTTTGGTGGCACATGAGATGTCAATTTTTCACCAAAGAGCAAGTTGTCATGGAATGAGGTTGCAAGCCCATTTGTGTACAATTTTAAATCATCACATCATTATGCATGGTATGAGAGAATTTTGGCTCAAAGAGGATCACAAAAATCGTGCATGGTGTGCATGGTTTCATCCTAGTTGCAAAAGGTGCATGAGCATAAGAATTTGTAACACACTTTGATCCAAGGGCTGAGAGTGTTCCACTATTAATCAGCAAAGGAAATAGGATTAGCATGTGCAAGGTACAAGGACAAGGCACGAGCTAATGCCTCCATCACACTCTTTATGCATTTTTTGCAATAACAATTGGATCACACTCCTCTCACGTGCATTTTCTTTTCTCATTCCTTGGACTGATTTAGGGCATCATAAAAGGACCAGCTAGGGTTTTAGCTTGGAAGAAATCGCCACCATTCTCCCATTCCTCAGTTTTTGCTCCTGTTGCATTTTCCTCCATAGCTCATCATCCACTGCCCCATTCACAAAGCAGACCTCATATTCTTGTTCATGAAGCTCCATAGGACATAAATCAAGCTCCATTTCAAGCTAGAGAAAGGTTCTTACACCAGTTCAGCCCAAACCAGATTCCACCAAAGGGCAAGGTTGAAGTGGTTTTGAAGCTTCTTTCACATTTATTTTGTGAAAGGAGGTTGCTAGAAGATCATCCCAGGCTGGAATTTGTTTTTCTTGAAGAAATTTGAAGTGGTGTGATCTCAGGTATGCCTCTAATCCATGAGTTTGTAAATGATTTTGGTGATGTGCATTGTAATCTACTTGTTGCACTGAACATGTGGAGCTTTTTGTTTTTGAAAATGATGGTGAAATGAGGTCGGGTTAGGGTTTTGAAGTTTCTAGATCCAAACTGTTTTGATGATGTTCATGCTGTGTGTTTTGTTTTACATGTTTGTGATGTTTGATTCGTGTTATGCTTAGCAAGAGGATCATTTTTGATGTTGGGTTTGTGTGTTTTCATGGAGAAATGGAGGAGTTATACTTCTCTGGTTTTGTGTTTGTGCTGGCTGTTTGTTCTTGTTCCATTCGTGTTTTGCAGCTTTGTTTTCATGTTGTGAGGTTGAAGGTGATGAGGTGGAACGCAGGGATTGGATGGATCCATGTTTTGTCTTTTCTGTTTTAAAACCCTAGCATGACCGGTTGATACAATGTTACATGTTTTTGTGCATTTGGCTTGCCTTGTGAAGTATGCCCTAAGTTCATGCGTGCCTGAGTATTTTTGTCTTGCATTGCTGCATGGGCCTGAGGCCAACATGCTAGGCGCGCCCCCCATGCTGGGCCCAGGCGTTTGGCATGTGCTGGCCAGCTTTGTTTTGCACCCTTCCACCATGTTTCATAGTCCTTTTATTCCCTTCTTTTTCTTCTTGCATTTTGTTCATTTTAAAATATTTCCAAACTTATAAAAAATCCATAAAAATTCATGTGCACTCTTCAGTTCATCTAGTATTTTATCATATTTTTTTCACATTTTTATTTTTATTTCCACGTGGCTAAATTAATTCAACACTAGGTTTTGCTTTATGGTAGGCTCTCTTGGACCAATCTGCCTTGTCCAATTTCCATCTTCTTCATCCTTTAAGCTATGAACCTCATTCTTTTTGCATTCAAATCTTAAGACATCCTTCTATCTTCATGATTTATCTTAGATTTTTCACAAATTTCCTTGCTGGATTTTGATTATGTTACTTGTGCATCAATTTTCTAAACCCTAGATGGTGATACCTTGCATTTTTGGGTTTCATTGACCTAGTTTGGGGCTGATTCTTTGCAAACCCTTTTGGATTCTCATTTCCTAGTATGTGAAGAGTACTTTGCTGGTTGGATAGATTTTTTTAGATTTTTGGATTTATTTCTTAGGTATTTTCTTCCTCACCTTGCTTTGTTTTGCACATTTTGAGTCTTTTGGTTTTCTTTTAAGTTTGGAAGGAGACTTATGCCAACTTTTCCTCATCTTTTGGGATCCTTTAAAGGTCTAGAGTTGTTCCTGGTCTTAGGATAGGTTTTGATTTTGCTTGAGCTTTGGTTTTGATTCCTTTCTTTGTGTATTACATCCTTAAGTGTTATGCATGCTTTCTTTGCATTTGTTTCACTCCCAATCATCTTGATATGATCTTGTATTGCTTTGTATATCATTTTGTGAACTCTTTGCCATGCCTATATGCTTGTGTAGCTTCTGACTTGTTGGTTCATGCCTTGATTGTATGTTGTTACACTAACTTTGCAGGAGCTTTGGTAAGTGTGAGATGTGGGAATTGAGTTCCACATCTCTTTCTCTCATATCTTCTCATCTTATTTATATGGACTAACATTTTTCTTGTTGGGCTTAGGCCTTTCTCATCCCCTCTTCTATCTTCTCCTTTTCTTTTTCTTCTTCAGTAGGATAGACACCCCACAAACCCTAGGAACCCCATGCATGCTAACTTAGGATAGAAACTTCCCTCTAGTTTTTTCCTTTGCTCCTTTTGGTTCTTATTCTCTTCTCATCTTCAAACTTAATTCTAATTCATTTAATAAAGGTTGAGTACTTTCATGCGACATGAGACTTTGCTATGAGATGCTCACATGCGTTCCATTTCGGGGCGAGGTGTGAGTCATCACTCGTGGTGGATAGGTCTTAGCATGAGTACCTCACAAAGAAAAGCTAAAAAAACACTTCTTAACCAAAAAACCACAAAATACTTAATAATGGTAATAGGCCAGTGTGCTTGAGCCTTCACTTGTGGGACTAGCTCTGGGGATTTCCTCCATAGATAGGTGTGCCTCTTGCGCATTCCATTTCGGGATGATGTGAGACGTACACATCCCGTTGAGTAAGACTTAGGTACACTTGCCTATGCAAACCTTCACAAATAAAAGCCTCATAAAAATCTCAAACAAACAATAAGCGTCTTTCCTTCGGGAATTCTTTTCTCATCTCCTTCGCTCCGTCCGCGAACTTGCTCCTACTTGTCACTTTGCAAGACGGTTACGCACTCGTCGTCCGAGTCTGCAACACCTGAGCAATGGCATAGGCAGTTCAAGCCTTTAATTCACAAGCAATTTCCTTGTTACCCCTAGTTAGGGGAACTACGGCGTCTCTGATCCTCATTATCCTGATGAGGTACGTAGGCAGCGGGGTAGGGCCCGTTCGAGCACAATCTTTATTTTCCCTACATTTTTCTCTTTGTTTCTTATTTCCTTTCTTTTCCAGTTCCAGTTTCTTTTCATTTTCATTTCTCTTGCCGCAGTTTTCATACCCTCACCCTTTGAAACAGTTTCTTTTGCAAGCGCGGATCCCGTCGGGTACGGCGGACGATCTGGGTGCTAATACCTTCCCAGGTCGTAACCGACTCCCGAACTCAGTCTCTTTGGTTCGCAGGACCTGTGTCCTTCCTCTTCTTTTCTTCTGGTTTGTGCAGCATTACCATTCCCTTTCTTCGGGATAAAAATGCATGGCTGGCGACTCTATTCTTTTTCCGCGCCACTTTCGCGTTTGTACCAGGATGAAAATCCGGGGAGCGACAATGTGGTTATAGCCGGGGAGAGAATTGAAAGCCTATTGAAAATGGGTAAGATCTCAG
Organism: Lathyrus aphaca; assembly: GCA_963966055.1. Classification (NCBI taxonomy): domain Eukaryota; kingdom Viridiplantae; phylum Streptophyta; class Magnoliopsida; order Fabales; family Fabaceae; genus Lathyrus; species Lathyrus aphaca. The sequence goes on along the minus strand of OZ014523.1, from coordinate 375,306,905 downwards.
ACAATGGTGCAAGCTCATCCGGTAATGCAAGAAAGCCTTTTGCAGGCCCGAGAAGGACTGGTGAGACTAATGCCATCCACACCAACAGGGGTAGGCCCCAATATGTTCACAGATCTGTGGCTGCAGTCACTATCCCTGCTCCAGCTCATCCACAACCTGTTTATCCACCTCCTCAGCAAAACTATCAGCATCAACCTCAGTATCAACAACAGAATCAGTATCCTCCAAGAAACTACAACAACGGCAACACCAACAACAATAACCAACAAAGGCCATTCCAACAGAGGCCATCTCAAGCTAACAGAGTGATTGATCCGATCCCCATGCCATATGCTACATTGCTGCCACAGCTTCTGAAACTCAACCTAGTTGAGCTAAGAACGTTGGCACCTCCGGATCCCAACAGCCTACCCAGGAATTACGACTCCAACGCTAGGTGTGCCTTTCATTCAAACGCACCTGGCCATAGTACGGAAAAGTGCAGAGCCCTGCACATGAAGGTACAGGACCTGGTGGACTCAAAAGCTCTGAATTTTGCACCGCCGCCCAATGTCAACAAAAATCCTATGCCAAATCATGGTGGTCCCCGAATTAACGCTATTGAAGAAGACAAACCGTCTTATTTAATAACCAGTGTGGGACAGATCAGGACACCATTGGTAGAAATCAAGGCTCCGCTCTTGGAATGCAACATGTTCCCAGGGTGCGAGTTAGGGTGTGCTTACTGCAATATCTCAGTAAAGGGGTGCGATAATCTGAGGAATGGCATAGATGGCCTTATTCAGAGTGGCCAACTCCAGATCACTACATCATTTCCAACAAATCCAGCAATCCCATCAGCAACGGTTTTAGAACCTCCTACAACTGCAGCAACCATTGTTCCTGACAATTCTTCTGCTTCATCAACAAGTACTTCATCAATTTTCTCAAAAGATCAGTTTTCAACAATTTCTCCTGTTACAACTTCAGCTTCCCTCCATTTCGAATCTCCTACAACAACAACATCCATACTTCCGACAATGTCTCCTACAACTCCAGCAACAAATCAAGAAGATGTCTCTACTGTCACTATATTTTATGATCCTGAAAATAACTCTGCCTACCATTCAGAAGGTGCTGCTCCCATCAGGGCACCAGTTACAATTTATTACGATCCACAAACAATTACAGTCCCTTCAGCAGCAGCAATCAGTCCAGTCACTGTCACGGTGCCTGGACCAGTACCATATGAAAGCAATAGGGCCATCCCTTGGCACTATGGCTCTGACGTGTACTGCGAAGGAAAAAGAATCACTCTTGAAACATCAACACCTGCACCACAAATAGATAATGTGGGAGGAGGCGGAGGCTTCACCCGAAGCGGACGTCTCTTTGCTTCACAAGTTCAAAGACCCACTGCCGAAGCAGAAGCTGCTGCCAAGGCAAAAGGAAAGAGTCCGGTGCAGGAAGATCCAGCTGTTAAAGAAGCTGTGAAAACACCATTCGATCAAGAAGTCGATGAGTTTATGAGAATTATCAAAAAGAGTGATTACAAAATTGTGGATCAGCTTCACCAGACGCCATCCAAGATCTCTATCTTATCTCTGCTTATGTGCTCCGAAGCCCATCGGAATGCACTACTCAAAGTCTTGCACGCAGCTTACGTGCCTGAAGAGATCACTGTCAATCAATTGGAAATCGTGGTTGGAAATGTTACTGCTAGCAATGGGCTAGGGTTCACCAATACTGACTTGACAACGGATGGCCGCAACCACAACAAAGCCTTGCACATCACCATGGAATGCAAAGGAGCTGTCCTTTCTCATGTGCTGGTGGACACAGGGTCATCCCTGAATGTCTTGCCAAAGAAGGCTCTGGTGAAGCTAGAGTATGAAGGATTAGCATTGAAACCCAGCAACCTGGTGGTAAGAGCCTTTGATGGTTCTAAGAGGTCGGTTCTGGGGGAGATAGAGCTACCCGTGACAATTGTCCCGCAGACCTTTACAACTATCTTCTATGTGATGGACATTCAGCCCGCCTATAGCTGTTTGTTGGGTAGACCCTGGATTCACGCCGCCGGCGCAGTAACGTCTACCCTTCACCAGAAGTTAAAATTTGAATGGGAAGGCCAAGTTGTTACAATCTGTGGAGAAGAGGATATATTTGTTAGCCATCTGGCTACTTATAAGTACATTGAGATGGATGGGGAGATCCATGAAACAATGAGCCAGGGTTTTGAGGCCTTGAACGTCAATGAAGCATCTGCTGTATCTGGTATCTCCATGTCATCTTATCAACAAGCCCGGAAGGTTGTTGAAGAAGGAACTGCCCAAGGCTGGGGCAAGGTCGTATCTGTGGAGGAGAAGAAGGACAAGTTTGGGTTGGGTTACAGACCAACTCAACAGAATCAAGTGGAGGCTGCTGGGAAGCCTGTTTTTATCAGTGGGGGGATGCTCACCCCCGATGCAATCAACAATCTGGAAGACGAGCTGGAAGAGGAACGCAATCTGGAGAATTGGATTCATCCAAAGATCCCGGGGAGCAGTATCTCGAACTGGTCTTCCCAGGAAATTATAAGAGTTACTCATGCAGAGTAATTATTATTTCCTGTATTTTTATAGCATGCATCAAAGTCTTGCATCTTGCCCGAGATGACAAGACTCATTTTGTAATCAGGGCCATCTGTACTTTTGTGCAAACAAGATTAAATTAATGAAATATCAGACATCTTTTTGCAAACGAGTCTTTTTCTTTTCTGCTCACTGTTTTTTCCATTTTTCTTTTTTGTACAAAAATAAATGGCGGTGTTTTCAAAATGATAACTTCATTCCACCTTTTTCTAAAAGCAAGATTAAAATCGATCACTAAAATGAACAAACTGAACCCTTACAGAGAATGCCTCCCTGACAGCACCGACAACAACACGGCTATGACATCGTATGACTTCGACAATCCAATCAATCAAGCTGATGAAGGGGTTGATGAAGAATATGAGCTTCCTGAAGAGCTAGCCAGGTTGTTGAGACAAGAGGAAAAGGTTATTACTCCTCACCAGGAGGAAGTTGAAGTGATTAATCTTGGTACAGAGGAAGACGTGAAAGAGGTTAAAATCAGGGCCTGCCTGCAAGACTCAGTGAAGAGACAACTGATAGATCTGCTTCAAGAGTATGTTGATGTGTTTGCTTGGTCGTATCAAGACATGCCAGGGTTGGATACCGATATAGTTGTGCACAAGCTGCCATTGAGGGAAGAATGCCCACCAGTTAAACAGAAGTTGCGCCGCACTCGCCCAGACATGGCTATGAAGATCAAGGAAGAGGTACAAAAGCAATGGGACGCCGGGTTCCTTGCTGTAACTAGTTACCCGCCGTGGGTTGCTAACATAGTACCTGTGCCTAAGAAAGATGGCAAAGTAAGGATGTGTGTTGACTACCGGGATCTGAACAGAGCCAGCCCGAAAGATGACTTCCCATTACCTCACATTGACGTATTGGTGGATAATACGGCTCAGTTCTCGGTATTCTCCTTCATGGACGGATTTTCAGGATATAATCAGATCAAGATGTCACCTGAAGACATGGAGAAGACAACATTCATCACACCGTGGGGCACGTTCTGTTACAAAGTGATGCCATTCGGACTGAAGAATGCTGGTGCAACATATCAACGGGCTATGGTGACATTATTCCACGATATGATCCACAAAGAAATAGAATGTTATGTGGATGATATGATTGTCAAGTCCCTTACTGAAGAAGACCACCTGGTGAATCTGCTGAAGTTATTCAAGCGTCTAAGGAAGTACCAATTGAAGTTAAACCCCAATAAATGCACATTCGGGGTGCGATCCGGTAAGCTGCTGGGTTTTATTGTAAGCGAGAAGGGGATTGAAGTTGACCCTGATAAAGTCAAAGCTATTCAAGAGATGCCTGCACCGAAAACAGAGAAAGAAGTTCGGGGGTTCTTAGGTCGATTGAACTACATCTCACGGTTCATATCCCACCTTACAGCAACCTGTGAACCCTTGTTCAAACTGTTAAGGAAAGAACAGACGGTCAGGTGGAATGAAGACTGACAAAGGGATTTTGACAAGATCAAGGAGTACTTACAAGAACCTCCAATCCTTATGCCACCAGTTGAAGGAAGACCTCTGATTATGTACTTGACAGTATTAGAAGAATCAATGGGGTGTGTGCTGGGCCAACATGACGAGTCTGGTCGAAAAGAGTACGCAATATACTACCTAAGCAAAAAGTTTACCGACTGTGAACAACGTTATTCACTGCTCGAGAAAACTTGCTGTGCTTTAGCGTGGGCTGCTCGCCGACTGAGACAGTATATGTTGACCCACACTACTTTATTGATATCCAAGATGGACCCAGTCAAGTACATTTTCGAGAAGCCAGCTCTTACCGGACGGGTTGCAAGATGTCAGATGATTCTCACGGAATACGACATACAGTACACATCTCAGAAAGCCATCAAGGGCAGTGTACTGTCTGAATATCTTGCTGAGCAACCTATTGATGACTACCAGCCTATGAGGTTTGACTTCCCTGATGAAGACATCATGTTCATAAAATAAAAAGATCATGAAGAGCCCATTCACACTGGAGGGCCCAACCCGGAGGAAGAATGGACTATGATGTTTGACGGGGCTATTAACATGAATGGTCGTGGTGTTGGTGCAGTACTCATCTCACCCAAGGGAGTTCACATGCCTTTCTCAGCAAAACTCACTTTCAACTGCACTAACAACTAAGCTGAATACGAAGCTTGCATTATGGGTCTTGAGGAAGCCATCGACCTCAGGATCAAAACATTGACTGTATTCGGAGATTCAGCTTTGGTAGTCAATCAAACCAACGGAAAATGGTACACCCACCAGGATCATCTGATACCTTACAGGGATTATACAAGGAGGTTATTGACTTTCTTTACAACAGTCAAGCTTGAGTATATCCCTCGAGACGAGAATCAGTTTGCAGATGCTCTTGCTACCATTTCATCCATGATCAAAGTTCAAGCTGCTAACTTTGTACCTCAGATTTCAGTGTCCAGACTCGACAGGCCAGCATATGTGTTCGCAGCAGATGTTGTCAAGGATGATAAGCCTTGGTCCCATGACATTAAATGCTTCTTGGAGGATCAAACATACCCACCTGGGGCATCTTCCAATGATAAGAAGACTTTGAGAAGGCTTGCTGGTAGTTTCTTTCTGAACACTGATGGGTCTTTATACAAAAGGAACTTTGATATGGTACTCCTCAGATGTGTTGACAAGACGGAAGCAGATTTATTGATGCATGAAGTGCATGAAGGGTATTTTGGTACCCATGCCGGAGGGCATGCCATGGCTAAAAAGTTGTTAAGATCAGGCTATTACTGGATCACAATGGATGCAGACTGTTGTGCTTACGCCAGAAAATGCCATAAATGCCAGATTTATGCAGACAAGGTGCATGTGCCTCCCAATCCTTTGAACGTAATGTCTTCACCCTGGCCCTTTGCCATGTGGGGCATTGATATGATCGGCAAGATTGAACCGACTGCTTCAAACGGCCACAGATTCATCCTGGTCGCCATTGATTATTTCACCAAGTGGGTTGAAGCAGCTTCCTATGCCAATGTTACAAGACAAGTGGTAGCCAGATTTCTGAAGAGAGATATCATCTGTCGATACGGAGTTCCCGAGCGAATCATTACTGATAATGGTTCCAATCTAAACAACAAGATGATGGCTGAACTGTGTCGGGACTTCAAGATCCAACACCACAATTCTTCTCCTTACAGGCCAAAGATGAACGGCGCTGTTGAGGCAGCTAACAAAAATATCAAGAAGATTGTGCAGAAGATGGTAGTCACCTACAAAGACTGGCATGAAATGCTACCGTTTGCCTTGCATGGGTACCGCACGTCAATCAGAACATCCACTGGGGCAACACCGTATCAGCTTGTGTATGGTATGGAAGCAGTCCTACCTGTTGAAGTTGAATTACCCTCTCTACGGGTACTGATGGATGTTAAGCTGAGCGAAGCAGAGTGGGTTCGGTCCCGATACGAACAACTGAGTCTGATTGAAGAGAAGAGATTGGCTGCAATCTGTCATGGGCAGTTGTATCAGAAAAGAATGAAGAGAGCCTTTGATCAGAAAGTCAGGCACCGAGAGTACCAAGTGGGAGATCTTGTGTTGAAAAGAATCCTCCCTCCTCATACAGACCACAGGGGCAAATGGACTCCAAATTATGAAGGACCATTTGTGGTAAAGAAAGTTTTCTCTGGTGGAGCACTGATGCTCAGCACCATGGATGGTGAAGATTTCCCGTCCCCTGTGAATTCAGATGCAGTTAAAAAATACTTCGCATAAAAAAAAATGACCCGCTGGACATAAAAACAGAATGTAAGTCCAGGCAAAAATAGGGCATCCCGGCGAGTCAAAAACAGAATAAAAGACTCGGGCAAAAATAAGGGAAATAAATAAAAAAATGTACACCCGCTGAATTGAAAAGCCGCATTGGACAACTCAGGCAAAAATGGGTATCCCGATGGATTGAAAACCCGAAAGGGCGATCCATGCAAAATAAGGGAATAAGCGAACAACTGCATTCTGAATTCGTCTGTATTACTTACAACTTGGAAAGCCTCAAAAGGATCAAGCTCCAATCAGAATCAGCCTCCTTCAGAAAGCAAGACGAGAAGAATGTCATTGTCATACGAGTCATAGCAGAAGAGGAAGCTCCTTGAAAGCGTCGTCAACATCGCCAGCATTTTGTTTCTCAATTTGTAACAGTCTCTTCATTTTAGGAGATTTGTTTCTTTGACTGTATCTCGCCAATTCAGGGCGTTTGAATTAGTAAAATCAGATTTTCAGTCATGTTTCGCCTTGTACATTTTATTTGCAAAGAATGTCTGATGTCTCTAAAAAACTAATTGCATAAGTACATATGTTTTTCACTAAAAAGGGAAAAAAATAATAAAAAGCACATGCTTGAAGGGAATATACTTACTCTCAGAAGCGCTTAACTCCTATGACGGAATCCAGTAAAGGATACCTCGGGACCATTTGTGCGTTTCCTTATCTTTGCAGGATTGCAGGTACCCAGAACGCAACTTGGGGCATGATAATTATATCCCAGCGAGCTGGCAAATCAACAAATAATCTCAAATATCCGAAGTGCGCTCTCCCCAGCTGAGTTGCTTCTTCCCCAGCTGAGTTACCAACAATTTTCCCCAGCTGAGGTACCAATCATTCTTCCTCAGCAGAATGCAAAGATCCAGGGAGCCATCTCCCCACAGAGCTTCAAGCCTCTATCCAGAAGAGCAACGCATGAAGGAGTCACAACAGAGTACAGAAAGCTTCTACAAACCCCAGCTGGGTCCCTATATTACAAGGATATGTCAACCAGTGACTTATATCCCCAAGCAGATACATTATCATATCTATCAATGATCTCATCCCCAGTTGGGATGTCCATTTCAAGCTGATCAACCAGAGATCTTCGCAGCAACGGGATCCGAATCCCGGACCTGTCCCCTTTTGCATAATCATAGCATTTCGCATCATACTATCCCCTCAGAGCGTAGCATTCCGTCTAATACGGAGCATTGCGGCAAAAATCAAATACATAGCATAATCATAAGTCATGTTGTGAATTGAACACTTGTGAATAATGACAATCTGTCGGTATACAGAATACAATACACAAAAATCTCCACCAGAGTCCCCCAGCAAAAGCAGTCGCCTCACCATTCACAAACACCAGTATATACACCTACTGACACCGGCCCGTGTCATCACTCCCCGGCAGTTGCCTCACACTCTTTACAAACAAAATCACCCGTATTACAGATACTTCCTGACACCCGTCCGTGGTAAATCGCCAGCAGAAATCCAAAGACATCAGCTTTGCACTCATATATACCTCATATACTTGTATATACACTTTCTTGACACCCGTCCGTGTCATATCCCCAGCGCAGTCGCTTACACTTTCATCACCCATATACTCGTCCGTGTCACTCTCCCCAGCAGTTAAAGTATCCATCTATACATTACTCATACTTACTACTCATGTTACACTTATACAGATACTCGTCCGTATCTTGTATACATCACTTATCCCCACAGATTCGACAGTAGTCCTTGTTCTTTGTTAACCAGTTGGTACTCGTCCGTACCATCATCTCAGAACATTGCGTCTAGTGTTTGTTTCTACATGATACTCGTCCGTATCATAGTCTTAAGGATGCTCGTCCGCATCTTTAATCCATACACTGTGTCAAACACTTGTGTCCTCTTGAATGTAGATACTCGCCTGTGTCTACTATTCCCTAGAAGAGTCCTTTCAGATTCAACACTCGTCCGTGTTCTTTGTTAACCCGTTGATACTCGTCCGTATCATCATCTCTGAACATGTGTCAGTACTTGTTTCTACCTGATACTCGTCCGCATCTTTAATCTGTACACTAACAACTAAACACTTATACCTTTCTTTTCCTGGTTGTAAACACTCTTCCGTGTTTACTATATCCCCAGTAGATCGCCAACAAAACTTTTTTTCCTTTTTTATCTGACACTCGTCCTGTGTCATGATAAACCCTGAGAGCAGCCGTACCCTGCTAGGTGGTCGTCCTCCACCTCCTGATGGTCGTCCTCCGTCATGCTCATCCGATGGCCGTCCCCATCGTTGATTTTTAGCAGCCGTCCCCTGCTAGGTGGTCGTCCTCCACCCTTTGATGATCGTCCTTCATCACTTTATCCAATGGCCGTCCCCATTGTTGATCTTGGTTATCTGGCATTCGTCCTATGTCATGATAAGCCTCGAGAGCAGCCTTCCCCTGCTAGGTGGTCGTCCTCCACCTCTTGATGGTCGTCCCCCATCATGCTCGTCCGATGGCCGTCCCCATCGTTGACCTTTTATTCGACATTCGTCCTATGTCGTGATATTTTCGGCAGCCGTACCCTGCCAGGTGGTCGTCCTCCACCTTAGATGACCGTCCCTCATCTTAACCCGACAGAGCAGCCGTCCCCTGCTAGGTGATCGTCCTTCACCTTTGATGACCGTACCTCATCACCTGTTTATTTCATTTATTCTTTAACCCGATGGCCGTCCCCGTCGTGGTCCCTTTTCCTTTTTAGCCCGATGGCCGTCCCCATCGTCGGTTACCTTTACTTTATGAACTTGATGGCCGTCCCCGTCATGTTTCATTCGACTACCAGAGAATTTTACAGTTTTATCTTGATGGCCGTCCCCATCATAATCTTATTTTTCCAGCTAGTCGGCCGTCCCCGTCTTAGCTTTACCTTTTATCCCCAGCATGTCGGCCGTCCCCGTCATTGCTATTTGCCCAGCAGTCGTCCTCTGCTCGACGGTCGTCCTCCGTCGTCCACACTTTACAATATACTTTATTTTCTCTTTACAATCTATATCCCTTTTCTTCTTCATTCTGTGAGTGCAAATTTTGGACTGTCTTTGGTATTCAACCACAAGTTATCTTGTTTGCCTGTTAAGCCGCTGCTTACAACCTGCACAGCTAACTCATGTTTGAATAGGGGCAGCTGTAAACACCCCAAATTTGCCCTCACCCATTCACACCATGGCTTGTGATCATTCTCATATGCATAAACACAATCATATCATCTCACATCTCATTTTGATTCACAGCATAGTTTCTAAGTCATCTGCACCTAGGGTTTGTGATCTGAGCAATCCAAAAGCTTCTGAGCCACTCCAAAGGCCATCAATCACTTCAAAGGGGTCCACATTTGTTCTTATATCATGTTACATCCTCTCAAAGTCAAGATTTCAAAGGAATCACAAGAACTAGGGTTTGAAGGGATGCAGAGCCAGGTTTGACTGCATAGTTGACTGAAAATTAGGGTTTTGGTTTCAGAGGCCATAACCTCAAATTTTTTGGTCATTCTTGTTTCCATTGGTCTCTATATGGTATAGGGAGTATGCATATCAATTTTCATGAAGAAATTCCATGGGGAAGTCATCTGATCAAGAGTTGACTTTCTGGACAAGTCAGTGCAAAATCAGGGCACCTGAGGCCCCCAATGACCCAACCAATGGGTGATCTTCATCATTTTGAGTGTATATGATCTTTATTTGATCATGGAAGAATTTTGAAGTTCACAAAAATCAAGAATTTAGGGTTTTTGCAAATGTTGACTTTTTGGGCATAGTTGACTTTTCAAGAATGCTTCATTTTAGGCCTTGATTCTTGATCCAAAAATGCTTCAAATGGAAAAACTTTGGTCATGAAAGTTGTAGATCTCATCTTTCCCTTTTCAAAAAGTACAAGAACATGATCAAATTCTTCTTGGATCAAAAGTTATGGTGTGACAAAGTTAGCAAAAATCACTTATTTTCAAGATATGCACCAAGTGAGAATTTTGCAAAATCATGAACCAAAGCCAATTGTAACTTCTAATCCACTTCAAACCAGTATACAAACATCCCATATGCCCCAAAAATCAGAATTGAACCAAGGTTTCACATAGTTATGGTTTGTGTAACAAGACTTTTCATGAAAGTTTCAAAAGCATGCCAACTTGCAAAACCATCCTTATGCTTCTCTCCACTTGATGCATTGGCTGCTGGACCTTCCCAACATCACACACACTCCATGCTGCACCAGAACCATGCCTTGTACTAGCCTAGATCATGAGCCATACTTCTCTTACACAAAAGGTGGACTTTGAGCAAAAGTAAACTTACCAATCACTATAGGCCAGGTCACATCATCTGACCTATAGGATTAAAATACAATATCCTTTGGCAAGCAAAAGATATCAAGAGGCCAAGCTGAAGCATGCCCTAAGATCACATTCACAAAACACACCTCATTTTGCATATCCCTTCGAATTTGTCTCCACAGCATACAAACACAAAAACCATCTCCACCATTCATCTCACCATGTTCCATTGACCCCAAACCAACAAAGAACCAGGCCTGAATCAAACAAGAACACCCCATTGCCATTCTCACTCCATTCTGCAGTTTCTTTCGAAACTCTCTCCATAGCTCACAAACATCAAAACCAACTCCACAAACCTTCTCCACTCATCATCTGGACCACAAACAACCCTTCACCCTTGCCAGAAATAGCCAGAATCACCATTGCCATGTTCAACTGAGCTTGGAGCAGAAACTGATCAAACTCTTCATCCAGCCAACATAAATCTCTCCCAAGCATTCAAGCATCATCAGGAGGTCACAAGGAGTGGATTTCACCAAGAGAAGTGGCCAGAAAGTCATCAGAGTGAAAGCTTCGAATCTCAGGTAGCTCAAGAAATATTTTTCCAGAAATCATTTCTTTTGTTCTAAACTTGTTCTTTGTTTCTTCCTGATCATGAATATGCCTTTGGTTTTTGAAATGGTGATGAAATGAACATTTAATTGATCTCTGAAACTGGTTTGCCCTAAAATTTGTTTTGCTCGATTCATGAATTCCAGGAAGAATAAATTGGTTTTGAGTGAGGGTTATGATTCGTGAGTGGTTGGGTTTCATCTCCATGTTTTTAGATTTCATTTTTGGTACGTTTTGAGGGAGTTTGGAGATTTTCAGGTGGACTCCCCACCGGAGAAGACGACCGGAGGTCTTCTCCGGCCACCTGAAAATGATTTGTGCCCTAATCCAGTCATTAAGCCAGTTTGAATGTGGAGCGTTAGATTAGTTGACTTAGTGGACTTCCCGCGCGCATGAAAGGTCCAGATCTTTTTGCTTAGCCCTAATCCACGTGTTAGCCTAATTAATCCATAATTAAATTAATTTAATCTGAGCCAACCACAGCCCTTGGATGACGCGCGTGGTCAACCAATTCAAACTCAGACTCAATCCTGGCCCTCCACTCATTTGACTTTCCTTTTATTTTCATTTATTTTATTTCTTTTTTCATTTAACTTGCATAATTAGTTTAAAATAGTAAAAAATGCATAAAAATTATGAAACTTTTTCTCCTGAGTTTTATTAATTTTGCAAACACAAAAATATTTTCATTTTATTTTTTATCATTAAAAAAGTATTTTTAAATATTTAAAAGATTATTTTTAATTGATTAATGAAAATTAATTTATTAAAAATACTTTTAAGTGTCTAAAAATCACCAAAAAATTCATGAAATGTTCTAAGACATTTAGAAACATTGTCCAACCTTCAAACCAAATTTCTTTTTTGATCTTGATGCATTTTGAGAATTTTCCATTGAATTAAATCATTTTTTGTGCATTAATTTGATCCAAAGTTCAAAAATTCATTTCTGCCTATCTAAGAAGAGTTGGACATTGATTCTTTTTGCATTGTTTTGTGTTTAGCATGTAGTTTCTAGGATTAAATGGTCTTGATTTGATCTTGCATTTTCAATTTGTTTGGCATTTCTTTTGTTTAGGAACCCTAAAAACCCTAATGTCTTGTAAAAATCATAACTTGAGAATGGTTAAGAGTTGAGACCTCCCCTTTGGACTTTGGTTTAGTATAGGTTTAGGGATCCTTTGTGTGGCATTTTCCATTTTTATCTTAGGGTTTGCTTCTGTTTTGGGTTTTTGTTTGTTGTTTGGTTCATGAACCCTAATTTGGGCTTTCTCTTGCATCCTTCTTGCATTCTCTTACATAACATGACTTGCCATGACATTTCAAGCATCCATGTGATTCATTTGACATCTTAAGACATATAGAAAGCATGTTTGATCATTGCATCACATATTTGCCATGTCATTTGCCTTGTATGTTTCATAACTTTTCATGTTCATTCATGCTCCTTAACTTGCATCATTTGCATCCATGATCTTGTATGAACATCTCCATGTGCTGCCTCATGTTTGTATCACTTCATAGCATCATTACCATCATAAACATGCTTCTGGTCTTGTTCATCATCATGTCATTCCATTTCATTTAGCCTTGCACTGCATTTCTTTCCAACATTTCAGGTGGTAAGTGAACTTGAGAAGTGGATTTGCCTTCACTTCTCACAACTTTCTTTTCATCTCTCTTGCATTCCTTGCTGCATTTTGTTATGTGTTTGAGATTGAGCTTGCTCTTTCTCCTTCATCTTACATTCTTTATTCAAGTGACTTGTCTTCTTGAATGAAGCAAGTTGCTTTGCTTCTCTCAGCTCCTTTCATCTGCTTCATGGTGGTTCCTCTAAAGATGTCTCTTGTTAACCTCACAAACCTTAGGAACAACCAAGCATGACAATGATTAGGGTTTTGATTAGTCCCCCACTTAGTTTTACCTTTGTGTCTCTTTGAGTCTTCTCTTCTCATCTCATAATCAGGGACTAAACCCTAAAGGCTTTAAGGCTTTGTGATTAAGCTTATGCCTGCATCCTTCTATTAGGATGGAGTGTATAACTTTAATCCTAAGTGTTAAACCCTTAATGTGTTTAGATCTTTTAATCAATCCATTTAATAAGTATCAAGACATCAAGCTTGTAACTTGGGCCTTGCATTAGGGTTCTAATTCTTCCTTAATTGGTTAAGAAGGACTAACCCTAGTGTTAATGGACAAGTCCCCCTCAAGTTGTCTTACAAACCATAAAAATCACTTCATCATCATATCATTAAATAAAATCCACTTAACCAGAGACTTGTTTTGTCATGAGTTTAATCCCTAATCATGGATTAAGTTGGGGAGCTTTCCTCAGCTTAAACATTCTCATCTATTATCCTTCTATTAGGATGGTGTAATGAGTCTGTTTAATTCTTGATTATGGCTTAAACTCATTACTTAACACTAAACAAAAACAACAAAAACATCTAAATAATCACAAGTAGGTTAATGATCTTAATCTTTCACCATGGTGATTAAGTGTGAGAAGCTGACTTCACACTTAAGGTATTCTCATTACCCCTAATCAGAGGGAAGATGTGATGAGTTTACTAAATCCATTGGTTTAGGCTTAAGCTCATTAACTTATGACAAACTTTCAAAGGAAATAAAAGACTGAAAACATCAAAAACAAACAATAATCGTCTCCTTCGGGATTCTTTTCTCATCATTTTCACTCATAAACGAGAACTTGCTTCTTCCGTCTAATGCAAGACAGTTTGCATATGTGCCAGACAGATCATACACTTGAGCATTGACAAGCAAGCAGTTCACAAGTCAATTCATCTTTCAGTCTCTTTGGGTCGAACTACGGTGTTCTGACTTCCTCATTGCACGAGAGGATACGTAGGCATAACTTAACAGTTATCGAACAAAAGTCTCTGTATATTCCCCCTCTTTCCAGCATTATTCTTCAAGCCTCATATTCTTGAGCTCCTTATTCTTGCTCCTACACTGACACTTCACTTATACACTTCACACTTTTCTTACACTGACACCTGTACATCTTTTTCCAGCTCTGTATACACAAATTGCACTGACACTACCCCTTTAAAACACAAATCTTTTAAGCGTGGATCCCGTCGAGTACGACGGACAATCTGGGTGCTAATACCTTCCCAGGTTGTAACCAACCCCCTTTCTCAGTCTCTCTGGTTCGCGACCGTCTTATCCATATCTTTTCCTAGGTCTATGCAGCATTGCCTTTCCTCCGGGATAAAAATGCCTAGCTGGCGACTCTTTTCATCTCCAGTGAGTTCACGACTGTGTGTTCTCATTGTCCCTCTCGCCGACCGTTCGCGTCTGTACCTTTATTTGGGCCTGTCCCATTTATCGGGAGCGACAACTTGCTCCACCTCTTCCTTTTTGAAAGCCATTTGCACCTTGAAGAACTCTTCTTTTTCTTTGTTTCTCTTCAACTCTTGCTCTCTTTGTCCCTGCAACCAGACAATAGACTGACGAGCTTCCTTGAGAGTCTTCAAATTCTTCTTTTGTTCAGCTTCTCTTTTTGCTTCCATCATACCCAACCTATGAAAGTGAGCTTCCCTTCCAGCAAAGTCTTTCTCTTTAGCTTCCAAGGTAGTCTGCATCTTCAGCAATTTCTCTTCAGCTTCATTCTTGGCCCGATTGGCAAGATGATACAGATTAACCATTTCAGTGTTCTCCAACCTGACTTCATGCAGTTGGGCTTCCAACTTCTTGAACTCTTCTAAAGACACAGTATCATTAGACTCAGCAAATGGAGGAACTGAAGGCGAGAATGGCAGCAATACCCTTCTGGCTCTGTCTTTCAACCAAGCCTCATACTCCGGGAAGGTCTGATTGTTGCACTTTCCAAAGCTAGCTATCCCTTCTCCCTTAATGCACTTCCAAGCTCCAGCAACTTTCCTCACTAAAGGCATATTGTCCTTTAAAGGGAAGCAGAAAATAGGGGTCAACTTCAATTCTTCTGGTACCTCTCTCAAGGCATATCCCAACTATCTTCTTAACAATATTGGATTGTAATTGATCCCTCCAGTTACTCCCAATAAAGGTACACTAAGATAACTCCCACAGCTAGTGATGAAACGTGCCCCTTGAAGCCTCTGAGTAATCCACCTGACATCCTTGGCAAGCAACTTTTCCAGCTTCTGAGCCCATACTAAGGTATGGTCACTAAACACTCCAGTACTAGGCAGATGCCTCATGAACCACATATGAAATAAAGGAGCGCAGCAACGAACTAAACCTCCCCTCTTCTTCTCAGTCTTGTAGTGCACTGAGTAATACAAATCTCCGAGCAGCGTAGGCACAAGATTCTTCAGCAAAAAGATATGTATGGCATTCATGTCTATATACTTCTCCATATCTGCAAACAAAATAATGCCATAGATAGAAAGAGCCAAGATAGCACAGACAACATCCCATTCTTCCTCAACAGCCAACTCTTCCACCTTCTTTACTAAAGCCTCCAAAGAAAACCCAGGTACACCTCCCTTAATGATGGTCATAGAATTCACAGCAGAAGTGCTCAAATAAAGAGCCTTAGCAATAACCTCAGGTGCAGGTCTACTCATCTCATCATTGAACGGAATCTGGTCTCGAACAAGAACTCCCAAGATCAAAGCATACTCCTGCAGCAAAGGACCTAATTGAAAATCAGGAAAAGTGAAACAACGGAGCTAAGGATCATAATACTGAAGCAGGGTATGAATGGCATTTCTCTCAGAAGGATCTAACTCTACCACCACATCCAGAATACTCCCATAAGCCTTCCTGAACCTCTCTACATGATTGGGTGTGATCAGCTTCACCATTTTCTTTAACAGGCCAACCTTAGTGTCAAAAAACTTGAAATGAATATTCAGCTTGCGAGGATCTTCCATCTCTGAAGAGGATACCGGAACCGGAAGCAAAAATATGAACCTGTGAATGAAAACAAAACATGATTAATGATGAAATGATGCAATGAAAATGCAAATGCAAAGACATATGATCCATCTGGGACTGTCTGGAATCTAGATTTCAAAGCCAACAGATCAGAAACCCAAATCCTCTGAATAACAACCCATAAACACTCAGATAATCTCAGATACACCCAATCCAGAACCAGATAAACTCAAGAACTCCGGAACCAAAGTAACTGTATCAGAACATGAGACTGCACTGGTAACAAGGGTATGATGAGGTCAAGGGTTCCTGCAAACCTGTAAACCCATCCCCAATCTCACAGGTGTGCTCCGGGTCAAACATCACAGACTCTCAAAGCCGAATAACAATAATACTTTCACCATTTCCGAGAAATGGCTCATGACCAAATCAGGGAATCGGTTAGGCATTATATACTACGCAGGGAGGCCTCAGCTGAGTCCAGGAAAAATAAGCATCCCTTATAAGTCCCCAGCTTCAGGCACTGAAATCGAGAAACAATAGTACATTCAGCCCGTAGGATACAGTACTAATGTCATACGACCAAATGCTTTGACTGAGTTCCTATAAGAGAACCAGGCCATCCTATGCGAGTCCCCAGTGGACCCTCGGGTGCGAATGGGTTTGCCACAAAATATGGTCTGCCACTGCCACCACTGGAGAGGGTTGTTTCCACAAAGGTTTTCAATGATCGGTCCCCAGATGCACATAACTATCAAGGTCCTATCCTGAAGTGGAGGAAATCCCCACACAAGATATTTCCAAGACAGTCGCAATCTAGGCGTGAAACACATTGCCACTCATCATGTCACATGTGAGTACAATATGTCCACTCTAATCCTATAGTGCACTCAAGCCGGGTACTTGGCTTATCTCTCAGAAACAGTATCACCCGAGCCCACCAAACAGAAAACCAGTCCAGACAGTCCAGTATGATATACGATGTGGAAAATAAATACTGAAAACTGTAAATAAAGCTGTAAATAAAACTGTAAATAAAATAACAGTAAAATACACACAACAGTAAACAATCAACACCCAAAGAAACAGAAACAAACAAGCGCTAGGAGAGACTCACAGGGGAACCAGAGATTCTGGTTAGGAAGTCCCCAGCAGAGTCGCCAGCTGTCGCTCCCCGGATTTCCATCCTGGTACAAACGCGAAAGTGGCGCGGAAAAGAATAGAGTCGCCAAGCAGGCATTTTTATCCCGAAGGAACGGGAATGGTAATCCTGCACAAACCAGAAGAAGGGAGAAGGGAGGACACAGGTCCTGCGAACCAAAGAGACTGAGTTTGGGAGTCGGTTACGACCTGGGAAGGTATTAGCACCCAAATCGTCCGCCGTACCAAACGGGATCCAGGCTTGCAAAGAAATTTGTTTCAAAGGGTTAGGGTATGAAAGTTGCTGGAAAGAAAAGAAACTGAAACTGGAAAAGAAAACTGAGAAAGGAAATGTATGAGAAAAAGGAGAAAAAATGTAGGGAAAATAAAGATTGTGCTCGAACGGGCCCTACCCCGCTACCTACGTACCTCATCGGGAAAATGAGGATCAGAGACGCTGTAGTTCCCCTAACTAGGGGTAGAAAAGAAATTGCTTGTGAATTAAAGCTTGAACTGCCTATGCCATTGCTCAGGTGTTGCAGACTCAGACGACGAGTGCGTAACCGTCTTGCAAAATGACAAGTAGGAGCAAGTTCGCGTATGGAGCGAAGGAGATGAGAAAAGAATTCCCGAAGGAAAGACGCTTATTGTTTGTTTGTGTTTTTTTAGAAGCTTTTTATGAGTGGATTTTGCATAGGTAAGTGTACCTAAGTCTCACTCACTGGGATGCGTACGTCTCACATCAGCCCGAAATGGAATGCACAAGAGGCACACCTATCTATGGAGGAAATCCCCAAAGCTAGTCCCGCAAGTGAAGGCTCAGACACACTGACTTATTAACATTTATTAAGTGTTTTTTGAGATTTTTTGGTTAAGAAGTGTTTTTTAGCTTTTCTTTGTGAAGTAATCTCATGCTAAGACCTATCCACCACGAGGGATAACTTACACCTCGCCCCGAAACGGAACACGTGCAAGTATCTCATAGCAAAGTCTCATGTCACATGAAAGTACTCAACATTTATTAAGTGAATTAGAATTAAGTTTGAAAATGAGAAGAGAAAGCACCAAAAGGATCACAAAGGTAAAAGTCTAATGGGGAACTAAAGAAACCTAAGTGTTGTCATGCATGGATATCCTAAGGTTAGTGTGGTTTTCTATCCTAAAGAAGAAAGGAAGAATAAGAAGAAGAAGAAAGAAGAATAAGAGAGGAGAGAAGTAAGGCCTAAGCCCAACAATCAAAGGTTAGCACAAGTAAGAATAATAAGAGAAGAGATGAGATTTGGAGATGTGGGAATCACTTCCACACCTCTCACTTACCATAGCCCCTAAAATGGTTAGTGACATAAGCATAAAAGTGAAACAAAAATGGAACAAATGACATGCCAACATCATACAAACAGAAGTGAAGTCATATATACAAAACCTCAATGCAAATGCAAGCCATAAGAATGAGAGAAGAAGCATACAAGTCAATTATGATGCAACATGAAATACATGGAAAAACAAAGTGAACTTAAGAGGGATGAAAAGCAAAGTGCACAAAACATGAACTCAATGCACACAACCAGAACCAAATCAAGTTGAAGAAGAGCTTAAGAAGCAAGAGAGGTGAGGAGAAGAGAAGCACAAAGCTAAACAATCGCTTATGGGAAAGGAAGAAGCAAAGAAGTGAGGTGAATGCACATAAGAAAGAAAGATCTTAAAAGATAAGCAAAACACAAGACTCCAAAGCACAAACCCTAGACCAAGATAAAAATGGTACCCATACCCCAAAGAGACCCCAAATGATAAGAAGAAGTTGGCACAAGTGCCCTTCTAAGCTAATAAGAGACCTTATGATCAAAATGAAGCAAAATGGGACAAGTTACAAGACAAAATTCAAATCAAATCAACAATGAAACCAAAAATTCCACAACTTAGGACAAATGATCTTTAAACATGATATAACAATGTGCCAAAAGGATTGGAAGAAATTCAGAAGCTAGACAAGTCAACTTACAAGGCAAGGACCAAAACCCAATGAACAAATTTCTAAAAACAGGAAAACAATCACACATGAACTACATCCTCTTATGAAACCAGAGCAAAGTGAACCAACAAGAAATTCAAAAATATGAACACTATGGAAATTGGACAAGGTAGGATGCTTGAAAAGGAATTAAAAAGAATTAATTACAATAGGAAATTAATTGACACGTGGATATTAAAAATATATGTAAAATAAAAATATGGAAAATTAAAGAAAACTACAATGATCATCCATGAATTAATTTGGAATTTTTAGACACATGAAAGTAATTTTAATAATTGAAAATCAAAATGAAGTAAAGAAATAAAAAGAAAAAAAGAATTAGAAATGAAGAACAAAGCTGGGGGAGAGAATAGAAGAAGTTTCAATTAAAATGGAATGGGCTTAGAAGAAGAGGGGGTGAGAATAGTCAGGCAAGGCCCACTGGGTTGCGCTGGTTCATATTATATGGGTGGAAATTCAGGAAAAAATAAATGGAAAAACAATGACCTTAAGATCAAACCAACGTATCCTATAATCCATTCATTAATTGACATGGCATGTTAATTGGTTTAGAGTTGAGGGAGTATGTGAGTTATGGTGAGGTGAGAAGCATGAGGAATTAAAATAGAAACTGAGGGCACGTGAGAGAGAGGCTGGTTCACTAAAGGACGTGGCAAGATCCTGAGTGATGAGAGGAAAGATCCAAGGGTGGGGAGACTGTCTTCAACCTCAGAAACCCTAGTTCAACATTTTCCAGATTCCGGTGACCGGAGCTAGGGCTCCGGCACCGGAAGTAACAACACATGAACAAAACCTAACAGAAATGAACACGACACTCCAGATTGACTAAACCAACTGCCCTGAGCTCAAATATGGCACTGAAAAGTTCAATAGATCAAAGAATCTCCTGGATCGCGCACAAACAGTTTAAGCCATAAAAATTCAAATTCAAATATCCAGCTCATTAGTGCACCAATTTTGAAACTAAGACTAGCATAATGATCAGTGAAGCAAGAGGATTATAATGCACATAATCAATTTCATTTTCAGATCTGAAGATTTGGAGGTTTACCTGAACTTGCAGATCTTGAGAAAGCTTGCTAGAAGTCCAGATGATGAAGCCAATCCACTCCAAATGCACTCTAGTTGCAAAATAAATGCAACTAAAGCCTTGAATCTTGCTGGATCTGAGGATTTGCAACCAACTGCCCTGGAATGGCAAGGTGATGAAACTTGAGAATTAGCTTGCACAAGGGTGAGATTTGTGATCCCGAGCTTTCAAGGATGAAAGATCTGTGATTTGTTTTTGGAGAGAACAAGTGTATGAAGAGATTTGAGAGAAAATGAAAATTGTGCAAGAACTTGGAAACTGAGAAATGAGAGAGAACTAAACCACTCTAAAACCCTAATTCTCTTTTATATGGTGTCATGAACCAATGCTGAAAGAATGAGGAAGTTTGCACGTGTGAATCAAAAGTCTTAGTGATTTTGCAATTTTGGCCAATTTGTTGTGATCTCATGTAATCCTCATGCATTCCCTTGCCTTCAGCCCATGTGCACTCTAAATCTGACCCTTAATCATAATCCAAACAAAACTTGGCCCTTAGATGAGAGAGTCACACTTTTCTCATGAATATGCAAAATTTGCACTTATGGAATAACATTCTCACTTGGCACAAATTTGGTGCATTTCCTTGAGAAAAGTAATTCAAAGGCATTGTATTTTAACATTGTGAACTTATTTGATATGTACCAATACACAAAAATGAGATTCAAGACTTTTGGCTTTGGTGCATGCATGAAAATTCAACTTTTGCCCTAATTTGGATGAAATTTTCGAGGGCCTTAGCTTTCTAACCATGAAGGCTATGAAAAATTACTTGTACTTTTTGAAAATGGGAGGTATTAATCTCCAACTTTCATGTTTGACTTTGGTCCATTTGAAGAATTTTTCACCAAGTTAAGCTCAATTGAATTTTAGGACAAAACTTGCCAAAAATGGCATTTTCTCAAAACCAACTTTGCACCAATTTTGCAAAACACCTCAAAACCTCATGATTCTTGATCTTTGAACTTGCCAAACCTCTTCTAACATTGTAAGAACATACCTTGGCTAGAAAAATTGGGTTGGACCCCTTGAAATCACACAGTTGACTTTTTTAAGGCACAGTTGACCAGTTTCTTCATCTACAAGCAACTGAAGAAATTCTTGACTTCCACAAGGAATTTTCTTACCAAATTTGGTACCTAGGATCCTCTTAAAATATAAGAGACTTTGCCCAAATGAAATGGCCAAAGTTGTGAGGTTTTCATGCTTGAATCTCAAACCCTAGTTTAGGTCCATTGTGTAGGAGCTTTGCCCTAGCCTGGATTCCCTAATGATCTTCCAACCTTCTGAGCTTTTGTGAATGAACTTGAACTTGTAAATGCAATGTAGACCCCTCATAGGACTTGTACAAAACCATTGGGTCCCTTGTCATGGCTTGAAATGCTTCAAGAACCTCCACAGATGATCATATGCCTAATGCTAGGTCATGAGAAATGTTATGCCTCATCTTTCCATGCTAGGATGCTAAGAATATGATATGTTCATGATGAATATGATGTGATATGATGCTTAAAATGAAGAGGCAAATTTGGGGTGTTACAGGGAGGTATTAGCACCCCTTACATCCATTGTACTCGATGCGAACCATCTATGTTGTCACACGCAAAGGGATGTCTATGCCTAATGAGTTACTTGTTAAAATAAGGGGTTTATTGATCCTAGGGGCTCGACAAGGATTGATATCCTCGTGCCTATGTATTCCCTCGTGCAATGGGAAAGTCAGAGCTTCGTAGTTCGGCCTACTACTGGTGATTGGTGTTCGTTTTATTACCTTTCTTCTAAAAAAGGATTTAGGATTCGAATTGCACTAAAGACTATGGGTAGAGGTGATTATCCCGAACCAATAAGATAAGCGTCTTGCGATGAAATAATCGGAGCAAATAATGAGATGCTCATTACCCTCATTTCTACCACTTAAGGCTCGTGGCGTACAATTCTTCTCGTATTATTAAAGTGTTTTATTACCTATGACCACTTGACGTTGGATCAAGGGTTTGAGTCTAAAGAGACGTTTTGGTTTTTTTGAAGGTTAATTGTGAGGCACAATGCGCTCAACAAAGGTGAATGCGAATGAAGGTTTATTTATCTGGTTTATTAGCAAGGCACAATGCGCTCGGCTTGCAAGGGTTATAAATTTGATATGTGGATCAAGTGAGCTAAATACTAGCTATGGAAAACAAGCGCGATGCATTTATTTGTTAAGTTGAAAAATTTGAGAAAAGGTGTAAAGTGTGAAGTAGTGCAGATGGCGATCGTGGAACGATCGACTTATGTGTGTGTATGAAGTGAAGTGCCTATGGATATTTACTTGGCGTTGGAACAAAGATTTCATTTATCTTTGAAATGATTAGTCTTAATGTGCGTTCGTTTTTTACTTAGCAATTTATCGTCAATATGCAAAAGTAAACCATACAAGCAAGCATTTCATCATATCACAAGCAAGAAGGATCAAGCATATACAAACATTCATCACACACATAAAATCGAACAATGGAGAAAGATTAATTAATTAAATTAAATAGAAATATTTAATTAGATTAATTATCCAATTAATTAATCAAATTAAATAAATCTATTTAATTAAATTAATCAATGAAAATGTCTTGGTTTTTTTTTGGATATTCAAATAAAAATTAAATCGAAAGATATGAAGGAAATTAAAATTTGAACAAAATGGTTAAGAAAATGTTTTTTTGAAAGTTTAAGTAATTAATTAAATTAAATTAAATAATTTGATAACATTAATTAATTAATTAATCATATTAAATAAAATTATTTAATAAAATTAATAAAAAATGTTTTTTAGATTTTTATAAAAGAAAATTACTAAACAAAATCAAAATAAAGTAAAAGAGTTGGGTCTATGTTAGGAAGAACAGGAGTCTGGATATGAAGACCGAATCATGCCCAGGAAACAGGAGGCCCAGCGGAGCCAAAGGTTATGGCAAGCACTCAAGTCAATTGAAGTTTACTTCCTGAGAAGATCTCGGGCGTTGGGAGCGACGAGAATCAATTCGTTGACTCATCCAACAGTCCTGAGGTGAGGCTCACGATATGGGAAACTAGGAATAAACATATGAAGTAAGGGACATCACAACAAACGGTGACAAGTGTCACCGGTACATATAACCACTAATGGCTCTTTTGACACCAAAGCACTTGATGTTTTATAGAACAGAAAAAAAACAATTAAACACTTCACTTTTCTTATGTGGCTCTCAATCTCTTTCTCAACACGAGTTTCTCTCTCTCTGAATGTCTCATGTTCCTCTTTGCAGTTCTCGCCGCTGGAACACTAGAACCCACCAGAGACGAAGGTGGTTGGAGGTGGCGCCACCCCTTCTCTCCGACCAACCACCAAACAAAACCCTAATCCTACAAAATAGAGGCTTCTGAGTTCGAATCCGAACTCAGATTCTACAGATTTCCACTCAAATCAACAAAATCTGAAACCCTAAAGAAAACCCTAGATTCAAAAAACCACACGCAAACGAGCAATTAGCAAAGGAATACGAAGAAACAAGGCACGATAAACATGAATCAAATTTCAGAAGGCGTTAAAGTGAGAGTTGTACCTCAAATCGGAGCAGTTCCTATCACGATCTTTCCGGCCAAAGTATGTTTGCTCTTTTGGTCCACTCACCACAACTCAGATGGAGAAATGTGATCCATGGCTTCAAGTTATGTTGTAGAAATCGATCCCCCTCTTTTTCTTTATGTGTCACTTAGTTCTTATTTGCTTCTTCTTCTTCCTTTCTACTTGTTTCTGCTTCAAATGGTTCTTCTTGCCATTTCTTGTATGCTTTTTTGTTGTCGTGCATTTGCTTATTATTATTGTCGTTGATTATGCTTGGGTTTTAGCTCGAGTTGTTTTGAGTCTCAATATGATACTAAAAAAAACTTCAATTCTGAGCTTTAGATGAATAGAGTTTTTTGGGTGAGTATTGTTGTCATTTTCTTTTAGCCGTTAGGGTTTCTCTGTCCCCTTTTCAGTCCCAATGATTAGGCTCTTATAGTGACTTTTGGTACGTGTGAGATTGTGAATCATGTGAAATTCTATTGTGAGAAAATAGTGAGGTGGAATATTGTATGAATCTGATTGTGGAATTTTGGTGAAATTTGTGGTACCAATCATGTGCAGTATGAGCTGTAACCGTTAGAAAATATTCCCTTTGTTTTTAATGTGTGGGACCTGATTTCTCTGCTGCAGGTGCTTGTACCAATTTTTTGTTATTTGTGGTCCCTGCTAAAATTTGGTTTAATTTGCATTGCTCGCGAACGTGTTACCACATTGCTTCACCTCATTGCCTATACAATGTGCTTATGAATGTCCATATTTGATGACTTTTGCTTCTGAACTCTCATTGATTTGCTTGTATAATATGTTGACAATATGCTTCATTTCTTCATGTGTGCGCTTATGACATGAGACATTTGTATTGGAGTGGCTATGTAGGCTTGGTGTTGAGAGTTGGATACTTTACACAACTTGGGTGATGGAATTAAATTGAAGTTCAATGAAGCTTGGATAATGAGGGAATCCGTACGTGATAACCTTGATAGTAACTTGGAATGAAGGAAACATGGGTCTCTTGTAGGCATGTAACATCAGGATTGAATTAGGTAGTATTAACTATAGAATTGAAATTTGGTTGGGAACTTTGATTGCCATTTTACCTTGATTTGTGCTAATCAATCTATTTATTCTGTTTACATGTACATTGGCCTTGGCATGATTTTTGGAATGGAACAACAACTATGGTAGCCTTGTCTTGATGGAAAGATGGTCTTTGAATTATATTGATTCACATAGAGATTGGTTTTGTGACAAATTGACATTGGTGAGCTTTCCTTTTTTTTAATTGATTTTGTGATGAACTGTAATTGTGTAATGTCTGCTTATGGTGTCTTGAAATTCATTCCCATTGTTGATTTGTTGTGATAGGTTTTTCTTGGACATGTCATTGAGGGGATTAGGCAGGTACAAGGACAAACGGTTTAATTTGGGAGCATGAACACTCAAGTTCAGGAAACCACAAGTCTCAAATATGCCTTTTGGTAAATGGTGCCAAGTGATGTTTGAATTGATTGGGATCTTTTATTGTAATTTCTGGAACATTAATTAGCTTAGAATCTTTGTAAATTAGGAACTTTGTATCTACTTGGAACAATCTCGATGCAAATGGAAGAGATTCAAAAAATCAACTATGTATTCTTCTAGTTTTCAAAGTAACAACCAACAAACTTGGTTTCATGTTTAGTAAATTTCATCTTTGTTTGTAATCCAATTAATGGAACGTAACAAATGGACTTACCCAGCCACGATCTCTTTTGATTAGAGAAACCAAATTTTGAATGGAGAAACCAAATGGACTTATCGACTTGAGACGGTGTTTGAAAAATCTCAACACAGTTCTTGAAACCTTTTCATTATGGTACTATTTTAGTCATAAACCAAATATCAGATAAGACCTTTAATTCCACATAAAAATCCTTTAAACGTGTCATGGATTATCTTGAAAAATGACTAAAATTCCTCTTGAAGTAATGTGACCAATGACTTGGAATTCAACCTTGAAACACACTAGACCATGTTTGTAGCAAATCATATCATGTCTTGGAGCAAATTAGTCACATAATTTGGTATGTAGCCTGTAAGTGATTTTGATCTCTTGACGATTTTCAACCATGAAACCCTTGATTTTGCAAAGGCCCTAAAACTTTCCAATGGAACACCCTCCTTGTTTGATCTAAATTAATTCAAACTCCACTGAATCTTGACCATCACCTCCCACACAAAATTTGATAGCCTTGCCTAAAACTCAATCCACCAATAAGACAAAGGAAACATATATTTTTGAAATTTGAATAATAGTTAGTGTAAACACCCCAAATTTGCCCTCACCCATTCACACCATGGCTTGTGATCTTCTCATATGCATAAACTCAACCAT
The DNA here is from genome assembly GCA_963966055.1 of Lathyrus aphaca. Taxonomy (NCBI): domain Eukaryota; kingdom Viridiplantae; phylum Streptophyta; class Magnoliopsida; order Fabales; family Fabaceae; genus Lathyrus; species Lathyrus aphaca. The sequence goes on along the minus strand of OZ014523.1, from coordinate 375,280,509 downwards.
AGCATCTCATACCACATTTTTGATTCACTGCATTGCTTCTAAGTCATCTGCATCTAGGGTTTGTGATCTGAGCAATCCAAGAGCCACTTGAGCTACTCCAAAGGTCATCAATCACTTCAAAGGGGTCCATGTATGTTCAAGCATCATATTATATCCTATCAAAGTCAATAATGTCAAAAAATCACAAGAACTGAGATTGGCATGGAAGCAGAGCCAGGTTTGACTGCACAGATGACCTAGAATTAGGGTTTTGGTTTCAAAGGCCATAACTCCAAATTTTTTGGTCATTCTTGTTTCTATTGGTCTCTATATGGTATAGGGATCATGCATATCAATTTTCATGAAGAAATTCAATGGGGAAGGCATCTGATCAAGAGTTGACTTTTTGAGCAAGTCAGTGCAAAATCAGGGCATTTGAGGCCCCCAATGACCCAACCAAAGGGTGTTCTTCATCATTTTGATTATGTATGATCTTTATTTGATCATAGAAGATGTTAGAAGTTCACAAAATTTAAGAATTTAAAGCCATTTGCAAAGTTGACTTTTTGGGAAAATGACTTGTAATGGAAACTTGCCATTTTGGGAAACTTTTTCAACCCTTGCTTTTTGATTCAAAAATGTTTCAAATGAGAAAACTTTGGTCATGAAAGTTGTAGAATGGATCATTCCCTTTTCAAAAAGTACAAGAACTTGTCCTAATTCATTTTGGATCAAAAGTTATGGCTTGTCAAAGTTGGGAAAAATCACATAATTTCAAGTTTTCTACCAAAGAGGCATTTTGCAAAATGGTATGATCAAGTGTTCTAAAGGCTTCAAATGTGCACAAACTCATTACAAGATGATCATGTGACTTCTAAAAATGAGAATTGGCCCAAGAATTATGCATTTTGATGCCTTGAACTTCATGAAATTCCAAAGGGGCCAAACTTTGTGAAAATTGCAAAACATCTCATAAACTTTGATCCACTTGCTGATTTGCCTCAAAACCAATTCCATGGACATCCTTAAACTCAGCTGAGCCAAGACAAGCCAAAAAGCAAGTTGTACCATTGCCCATACCTCAAGTATAAGTTAAGTTGACATTTTGGCAACTTTCCCATACCAATCAACATAGGCCAGCACCCACTCTCTGACCTATCACACTTATTTATGTGGATCAAATGCAAGCAAAAGCAAATAACACACAAGACTGAGAACTCCAAGAACACAACATACTCAAAAACTCTCACATTTGCAAAAGCCTTCGAATCCCTTGATTCAGCCATCAAACCTTCAAACTTTTTCCACCATTCAACTCCATAAACCTCACTGATCATTTCCCACCCTCCATCTTGCCCTAAAACCTCCACAATAAAAAAGACGATTTTCACATTTCATGAACTGAGATTCTGCAAACTCTCTCTAGAGGCCATTTAAACTCCAGCTAAGTATCACAAACACTTCGGGGAGATCATTGGAGCTTGTTTGAAGCAAGGAACTGGCCAGAAAGCACCATTTTCGAAAGCTTCAGTTCAGGTATCATCAAGAACTTTTTTTTCCAGAAATGTGTTTTTAAGTTTCTAATTGATTCTCCATGATTCACTGATGATCCTGATGTGTTTATTTTTGAAAATGATCAAGTATTAAGCATGTATTGAGTTTCTGAAATTTCTGCCATGTTTTCCGTTTTGCTCTGATTCACGAATTTGATGATGAATAAATGATTTTTGGTGAGTGATTCTTGTTGGGGTTGATGTGGGGATCATTTCTGGAAAGTTAGAGGGCTTGGGGATGTGTAGAGAGTGAGATAACATAAGTGACTCGTCGGAGAAGATGACCGGAACACTGTTCCGGTCACCTGAAAATGATTAGGGTTCAGATTAGGGTTAATGACATAATTAGCGTAGTTTGAATTCTGGCCCTTGGATGACGCGCGAAGTCAATTCCCTCCCTTTCTTGTTTGAATCCTGACCCTCAGATCTGATTACTTTCATTAATTGATATTTTAATTTCATTTTAATTGCCTTTTCTTTATCATTTTATTAAAAATAGCAAAATACATTGAAAATTTCTGAAAATTTTTATCAAACCTTTTATTAATTTTTCAGAACACAAAAATATTTTTATTTTTATTTTTTGCATTAAAAATTATTTTTAAATCATTTAAAAGTTTATTTTTAATTAGTTAATGAAAATTAATTAATTAAAAATACTTTTAGGTATTTAAAAATCACAAAAAAATTCATGAAACATTTAGAAACATTTAGAAACATTGTCCAACTCTCAAACCAAATTTATTTTTTGTTCTTGATGCCTTTTGATCATTTTCAATGGAATTAAATTCATTTTGAGGTAATATTTTGTGACAAACTTCAAAAATTCATTTCTGCCTAACCATTGAAAGTTGGACAATGATTCTTCTTGCATTGCATCTTGTATAACATGTAGTTTGTAGGATAAAATTGGCATGAATTGATCTTGCATTTTCATTTTGTTTTGCATTTTTCTTGACAAGGTACCTTAAAACCCTAGCAATCTTAGGAAGTTCATAACTTCCAATAGGTTAAGAGTTGGATCCCCTCCTTTGGGCAGTGAGTTTGTATAGGTTTAGGGTTCCTTTGATTGCACTTTCAAATTTTATCATGTCATTTGCTTCTGGTTTTGGATTTTTGCTTTGTATGTTGCATATAACCCTAATTCATGCCTTCCTTTGCATCCATCTTCCATTTGCTTGCATACCATGACTTTCCATGACATTTTGTGCATCCATTTGATTCATAACACATCTTAAGACATATTAGAATCATGTTTGATCATTGCATCTTTCATTTGCCATGTTGTATGTCATTTGCATTCCATAACTTTTCATGAACTTCCATGGTTCAAAGCATGCTACCCTTGCATCCATATGTTTGTTTGATCATTCTAATGCCTTGCCTCATGTTTGCATCATCGCTTAGCATCATTAACATCATACTTATGCTCCTGGTTTTGGTTTGCATCATCACATTTCATCTCATTTGCATTGCATTTCATTTCTTATGCTAACATTTCAGGTGGTAAGTTGTTTGAGAAGTGAATTTGCCTTCACTTCTCATGATCTCTTTTCATCTCTTTCATACTTCCCTTACTGCATTTTGTATGTGTGTTTGAGTGAGCTTTCTCATTCATGTTCATCTCTTACCTCCTTTCTTCAAGCAACTTGTCTTCTTAAGTGAAGCAAGTTGTTTTGCTTCTCTTTGCTTCATTCTCCTTTCATCTGCTTCTCTCCTTGTTGGCTCTTTGAAGATCTCTTTCTCTCTTAAGCCTCACAAACCCTAGGAATGACCAAGCATGATAACAATTAGGGTTTGATTAGTCCCCCACTTAGCTTTTACCTTTGTGTCTCTTTGAGTCTTCTCTTCTCATCCCATAATCAGGGACTAAACCCTAAAGGCTTTAAGGCTTTGTGATTAAGCTTATGCCTGCATCCTTCTATTAGGATGGAGTGTACAACTTTAATCCTAAGTGTTAAACCCTTAATGTGTTTAAATCCTTTAATCAATTCACCTAATAATCACTAAGACATCAAGCTTGTAACTTGGGCCTTGCATTAGGGTTCTAATTCTTCCTTAATTGGTTAAGAAGGACTAACCCTAGTGTTAATGGACAAGTCCCCCTCAAGTTGTCTTACAAACCATAAAACTCACTTCTTCATCTTATCATTAACTAAAATCCATCTAATAAAGGCTTTGTTTTGTCATGAGGTTAATCCCTAATCATGGATTAAGTTGAGGAGTCTTCCTCAGCTTAAACATTCTCATCTATTATCCTTCTATTAGGATGGTGTAATGAGTCTGTTTAATCCCTGATTATGGCTTAAACTCATTACCTAACACTAAACAAAAACAACAAAAACATCTAATTAATCACAAGTAGGTTAATGATCTTAATCCTACATCATGGTGATTAAGTGTGAGATACTGACTTCACACCTAAGGTATTCTCATTACCCCTAATCAGAGGGAGGATGTGATGAGTTTACTAACCCATTGGTTTAGGCTTAAGCTCATTAACTTATGACAAACTTTCAAAAGCAATAAAATACTGAAAACTAAAAAACAAACAATAATCGTCTCCTCCGGGATTCTCTTCTCATCATCTTCACTCATAAACGAGAACTCGCTTCTTCCGTCTAATGCAAGACAGTTTGCACCTGAGCTAGACAGGTCATACACTTGAGCATAGGCAAGTAAGCAGTTCACAAGTCAATTCATCTTTCAGTCTCTTTGGGTCGAACTACGGTATTCTGACTTCCTCATTGCACGAGAGGATACGTAGGCATAGCTTAACAGTTATCGAACAAAAGTCTCTGTATATTCCCCTTCTTTCCAGCTTTATTCTTTTAGCCTCATGATCATGAGCACTTCATTCTTTCTTACACTAACACTTCACTTATATACACTTCACATTTCTTTTACACTGACACTTGCATTCTTTCCAGCCTTGATACACAAATTGCACTGACACTACCCCTTTAAAACACGAATCTTTTAAGCGTGGATCCCGTCGAGTACGGCGGACAATCTGGGTGCTAATACCTTCCCAGGTTGTAACCAACCCCCTTTCTCATTCTCTCTGGTTCGCAACCGTCTTATCCTTATCTTTTCTTAGGTTTATGCAGCATTACCTTTCCTCCGGGATAAAAATGCCTAGCTGGCGACTCTTTCTTCTTTCTGAGTTCACTCCTGTGTGTTCTCATTCCTCCTTTCGCCGACCTTTCGCGTCTGTACCCCTTCTGACCTGAGGTGTCATTTTGGTGGGAGCGACAGCTTGGAGACTCTGTTGGGGAACCTTATACTGTAACCAGGGCTTCTGGTTCTTTGTGTGGGTTCCTCCTAGCGCTTGTCTGATTTGTGTTTACTGGGGTGTTATGTGCTAGTTGTGTTTATATAGTTGCTTTATTGCTTTATGTACAGTTATTTATTGCTTTCTTTACAGCTTTATATATCATACTGTCATACTGTTATCTAGCTGGATTTGGTTTATTGTTTTGATGGGTGGGGTTCTATTGAGAGGTTAAGGTCATATACCTGGGACCTGAGTGACACCTAGGCTAGAGTGGTTCATGTTCTTTCCCATTCCATTTCGGTCTGGTGCGGGAATATGAAACACGGTTCAGATGTGGGTTTCTTCTTGAGAACTCTGTGCTACAGATTTCCTGTAGTGCTAGGGCTATCTGGGAAGCCTGCTAAGTCTGGATGACCTTTACTATGACCTTCAGAAACTGAGGTGAATTAGAGGAGGATCTTTTATGGTTATTGTAAACACTGTACCTCCGGGTTAGAAGTGTTTACACTTCTCATAACTGATCCAAGTCTGAGGATCCTTATTTTAGAACACTACCTGTGAGGGGGTTGGGCTGTTTACAGGTTTGCAGGAACCCTTGGCCACATCATACCCATTTACTTATTGTGTTTAAGAATGCTTCAATTTGGACAGTTCTTGTGATTTAACCCTGGACATGTGACTCTTTATTTGAGTCCCCCACCTTGGTTACTGGACTTCTAGACCTCCATCTGGACTTCTTAAACATACATGGACTTATATCAAGGCAGTAATCAGATCTAGCTTGATCACAAACCCTTGCATATCATTTGCATACATCATCATTGCATCATTTAACATTTGTTTATTTGTTTTTCAGGGTATCCATATCACATCTGGCTTGGTTTTGACCCCTTCATCTGCATAGACTCCTGTTCATCAGTGATCAGCTTCAGCTATCTTCATCAGTGGTTTGCTTCAGTACCTCCATCACCAGCCTATCAGTGGCTCATCTCCAGTATCAGTCTTCATCATCAACATCTGTTTTCAGCTCTTCATCAGCAGTCATGGCACCCAAGAAGAGCAACATTTCATACCATTTCTTTGAGCCTGTGTTGGCTGGCATCAGACAGGTCCAGGCACTTATCACTCCAGACCATATCCCATTATTCAGAGAACATTATGGAGGCATCCTTGATATGGTTATGGACTTGGACCCTTCTCAGAGGAGTTTGATCCACACTTGCCTACAGTTCTATGATCCTCCTTTGAGATGCTTCACTTTCCAAAATTTTCAGTTGGGACCTCTGTTGGAGGAGTTTTCATCATTGATTGGAGTACCTGTCAGGGGTGGTATCCCCTTCAACCCAGAGATGGCTTCTCCCAGCAATGAAGAAGTGGCAAAGGAACTGTATTTGGAACCTATTTTGATTGAGCAGAACATGTCAACAAAGGCTGGAATTCCTGGCCTACACTTGGACTTTCTGACTTCTCAGGCTATCCTGAAGGCCTCCTTGAGAGAATGGAAGGCAGTTTGTGCATTGTTAGCCCTCAGTATATATGGGGTTATACTTTTTGCAGATGAGCCCAATTTTATCAGCAAGAATGCTATTCATATCTTCCTTTTGAGGAACCCAGTGCCCACCTTGCTGGGAGATTTCTATTATTCTGTTCACCAAAGGAATGAGAAGCAGAGAGGGAGGTTGGTGAGGTGCTGTGCTCCTCTGTTTCATACCTGGCTGCTTAAGCACTTACCCAAGACTGATGCCTTCCTGAATCCTCAGCAACAGAAGAATTGGGCTAAAAGACTTATTGCTTTGACTTCAGATGACATCAGGTGGTGTACCCAGAGCACCAAAGGAAGGGACATAATTACAAGTTGTGGGCAGTACCCCAATGTACCTCTAGTGGGAGTAAAGGGTTGCATCAACTACAATCCTTTGCTGTTCAAAAGACAATTGGGCTATGCTTTGGTTCACCCTCCTAGAGTGCAAGACTTGGCTGAAACCCTGTATTGTGAGATAAAGCCTAATCTAGCTGTTGTCAGACAAGCATCTTGGGCTTGGGAAAACATCCAGACCAAAGGGATGGCCATTCTTGGGAGATGCAATAATGTGGCTTCAGCTCAATATTATGAATGGTCTCATGCTAGAGCTCAAATTTCTGGGATGCCCTTCACCATTGAGGATGCACCTGCACCATCCACAGTACCACCTCCAGCCACTGTCAGCCTGGAAGAATTTGAGAGGCTGAAGGAAAGGAATGAGAATCTGTCTCAAGCTCTAAAGAAGACCCTCTGGGAGAGGAGTGATGGTCGTATAGACATTGAGAGGTTAGAAAAGCTTAAGGTGGAGCATCTAGCCAGGATTGAGAAAGCAGAAGACTACATCAAGAAATCAAGAGCAGGAGAACAAATTTTGAAGAATGCCTGCAAAGAGGCCCAGTTTCAGAAGGCTAGGATTGATCTCTATTTGAAAGAGAGTCAGGATAGGTGGGTCAGGATCACTGAAGCTCGCACTCAAGAGGATAAGAGAACTCAGGCTAGGATTGAGCAGTTGGAGGCCAATGAAAAGAAGCAACAGGAAGCTCTGCTAGCAGCCCAAAAGGAAATCTCAGAATTGAAGCTTAGGGCTGGTGTGAAGAGGTCAAAGGACCAGGACAGGCACAAGAAGCTGACCACTGCTATTGCCACCAGAAACCTTCTTATCAGGAACATCACAGAGCATCCAGCTGGTCCTGTCACTGAAGCACTTTTGAAGGAGGTTAAGGAGGATGAATTTGGCCTAGATGTTTGACTTATTTGCTTGTTGTTATTTCCATTTCATGTACTTTTATTTTATGTTGTATTTTAACCCTTCAAGGGCGTGTGTTGTAAAAACAGACTATGTATTATTCACCATGTGTAATGTATATGTTAGTTTGTTTCACTGAGTTTCTTTTCTCAAGCAACATCAAAGCATCTTCCTCGGGGTCTGGAAAGGTCAAAACCAAGAGCCAAGCCGGATACCTTGGAAAATAAATAAGCATATTGCATTGCATACTGACTTTTGTTTTGTTTTTTAGGTTTTTGTTTTATTTGTTACTAACTCTGTTGTGGTTCAGGAATTATTGCTCGCCGTCGGGTGTTCCCTCTCAACCGTCCGCACAGATATCCTACTCGCAACAACCTTCCTGGTATCCAGATGGACCAAGTACAGCAAGAGCTGACAGAGGTCAGAACCCAGATGGTTAATGAAAGGCTGTAGATGAGAAACCAAATGACCCAGTTCATGGAAGTAATGAATGGCTTGGCTCAAAGTCAAGAAAGGTTGAGGGCATTGGTAGAAAGACAAACCCCAGAAGAACCTCCTCTGGGAACTGGAGGAACAAGTAACAATGAGAGGGGTCAGCCTCATGTTAATCCACCAGTATATGGGCCTCATCTACACCCAGAAATCAACATCCCGGGTAATGTGCAGGGAAATACTACCGGAGGAAGAGTCTTACAAGAAGACCCCCAGGAAGAACAGTTCACTGTGATGGGAGCTGGGGATGAAGTTTATGATAGGAGGTTTGATGAAATTGCTGAGAAATTGAGATCTCTGGAGTCTCAAAATTCCCTAGGGTTTGATGTCATGGATATGGGGTTAGTGGATGGGGTAAGAATTCCCCATAAGTTTAAACCCCCGTGCTTCGAGAAGTACAACGGAACTTCCTGTCCACGAACTCACTTGCAGTCTTTTCTGGGGAGACTTAAAGCATACACCATGGATGAGAAACTGTGGATGTTTTACTTTGAAGACAGTTTGACTGGGGCTTCAAGGGAGTTGTACTCTCACTTTACCAGAGCTACTATCAGGTGCTGGAAGGACCTAGCTGAGGCTTTCATCAGACAGTACCAATACAATCTGGACATGGCTCCTAACAGAACCCTTCTGATGGGAATGTCTCAATCCTCCAGAGAAAGCTTCAGGGAATATGCCCAGAGGTGGAGACAGCTTGCTACTGCTGTTCAGCCACCCATGTCGGAGAGAGAAATGGCCGACATGTTCATTAACACTCTACAAGGAACATATATTGACAGGCTAGCTTCCTTTTCTTCCACCAGCTTCGTTGACGTAGTCATAGCTGGAGAAAGAATTGAAAGCCTTCTGAAGATGAGTAAAATTTATGATAATGGTGCAAGTTCGTCAAGCAATCCCAGGAAGCCTTTTGTGGGACCTAGAAGAACCGATGAGACAAATGCCATTTATGCCAACAGGGGCAGACCTCAGCATGTCCACAGATCAGTAGCAGCTGTCACTATTCCAGCTCCGATTCCTCAGCAACCAGCATATCAACCACAACAACAACCACACTATCAACAGCAAGTTCAGTATCCGCCACAGAGAAACTACAACAACAACAACAACAATCAACAACAAAGGCCTTTTCAGTAAAGACCATCACAGGCAAATAGGGTGATTGATCCAATCCCTATGCCTTATGCCGCTTTATTGCCACAACTCCTGAAACTCAACTTGGTTGAGCTAAGGACATTGGCACCTCCTGATCCTTCCAATCTTCCAAGAAACTATGATGTCAACGCCAGATGTGCTTTTCATTCCAATGCACCTGGCCACAACACTGAGAAATGCAGGGCTTTACAAATGAAAGTGCAAGATTTGGTAGATTCTAAAGCCCTCAACTTTGCACCCCCGCCAAATGTCAACAAGAATCCCATGCCCAATCATGGAGGACCAAGAATTACTGCCATTGAGGAAGACAAGCCATCTTTCTTAATCAGCAGTGTTGGGCAGATTCGAACACCTCTGGTAGAAATTAAAGCTCAGCTTCTAGAGTGCCATATGTTCCCCGGGTGTGAGCTCGGTTGTGGTTATTGCAACATTTCTGTCAACGGGTGTGATAATTTGAGAAGCGACATAGACGGTATTATCAAAAGTGGTATCCTTCAGATCACAACATCAGCGCCTACAAATCCAGTAATCCCTTTGACAACAATTCCTGACTCTTCTACAACTGCAACAACAATCATTCCAACCAATTCATCAATATCATCAACTATGGCCCTGGCCATCACTTCAACAAATCAGATGTCAACAACCATTTCTTCTACAACATCAACACCCCTTTATTCATCAGAATCTTCTACAACGCCAACAGAAATTGATGAAGATATCTCAGCAGTCACCATTTACTATGATCCGTCAGAATTTCTTCCAAACAGCAACTTTCCGCAACAAACAGTGGCACCTCCTACCAGGTCACCAGTCACCATTTACTACGATCCGCACACCATTTCAGTACCCTCCTCTGCAGCAGTCAGTCTAGTTACCATCACGGTGCCTTGACCCGTTCCATATGAAAGCAGTAATGCCATCCCTTGGCATTATGGCTCTGACCTCTACTGCAACGGGGAGAAAATCACCTTGGACTCTTCAACTTCTTCTCCACAGATTGATAATGTTGGGGGAGGCGGAGGCTTCACCAGAAGCGGACGCCTTTTTGCCTCACAATTGCAAAGACCTAATGCCGAAGCAGAAGCTGCTGCCAAAGCAAAAGGAAAGAGTGTGGTATTCGAAGAGCCGGTTGTCAAAGAAACTCAGAAGACATCTTTCGAGGAAGATGTAGACGAGTTTATGAGAATCATAAAGAGAAGTGATTACAAGGTGGTGGATCAGCTTCACCAAACTCCCTCAAAGATCTCCATATTATCCCTGCTGATGTGTTCTGAAGCTCACAGGAATGCATTACTAAAAGTCTTGCACGCATCATACGTGCCAGAAGAGATCACCGTTAATCAGCTAGAAACTGTGGTAGCTAATGTCAACACCAGTCATGGGCTGGGCTTTACCAATGTTGATTTAACAGCTGAGGGACGTAACCACAACAAGGCTTTGCACATCACTCTAGAATGCAAGGGTGCTGTTCTATCTCATGTACTGGTGGATACTGGGTCATCACTCAATGTCCTACCAAAGAAAGCCTTAGTGAAGCTGGAGAATGATGGCTTGGCATTACGTCCGAGTAATTTGGTGGTGAGAGCTTTCGATGGCTCTATAAGATCAGTGCTAGGGGAGATTGATCTGCCTGTGATGATTGGCCCGCAGACCTTCAAAATTACCTTCTATGTGATGGACATTCAGCCGGCCTACAACTGTTTGTTGGGTAGACCTTGGATCCATGCCGCTGGCGCAGTTACGTCTACCCTTCACCAGAAGCTGAAATTCAAGTGGGAAGGCCAGATCATCACCATCTGTGGTGAAGAGGACATTTTTGTTAGCCATCTGGCTACGTACAAATACATTGAGATGGATGTAGAAATCCATGAAACCATGAGCCAGGGATTTGAGGCCCTGAACATAAATGAAGCATCTGCTGTACTGGGAACCTCCATGACGTCTTATCAGCAAGCCAGGAAGGTTGTTGAAGAGGGGACTGCCCAAGGCTGGGGCAAGCTGCTGCCCGTGGAGAAGAAGGAGGACAAATTTGGGTTGGGTTACAAACCAACTCAACAAGATCAATCAGAGGCTGCTAAAGAGCCCAATTTTGTCAGCGGGGGAATGCTCACCCCGGATGCAGTGAACAACTTGGAAGATGAGTCGGAAGATGAGCGCAACCTGGAGAGCTGGATACGTCCAAGTATCCCGGGGAGCCATATCTCAAACTGGTCTTCCCAGGAAATTATAAGGGTTACTCCTGCAGAGTAATTATTATTTCCTGTATATTTTAAGCATGCATCAAGTCTTGCATCTTGCCCAAGATGACAAGACTCATTTTGTAATCGGGCCATCTTGTAATTTTGTGCAAACAGATCAATCAATGAATATCGGACATCTTTTGCAAATGAGTCTTTTTTCTTTTTCGCTCACTGTTTTTCATTTTTCTTTTTGTACAAAAATAAAATGGCAATGTTTTCAAAATGATAACTTTACTTCACTTTTTCTAAACAAAGATTAAAATCGATCACTAAAATGAACAATCTAAACCCTTGCAGAGAGTGCCTTTCAGACTGCACCGACAACAGCACAGCTATGACTCTGTATGACTTTGACAATCCAATCAATCAAGCTGATGAAGGGGTTGAAGAAGACTATGAGCTTCCTGAAGAGCTAGCTAGGTTGTTAAGGCAAGAGGAGAAGGTTATCACTCCTCATCAGGAGGAGGTCGAAACGATTAATCTTGGTACGGAAGAAGACGTGAAAGAGGTTAAGATCGGGGCCTGCTTACAAGATTCAGTGAAAGAGAAAGTGATTGACCTGCTTCGTGAATATGTGGATGTGTTTGCTTGGTCTTATCAGGATATGCCAAGGTTGGACACCGATATTGTTATGCACAAGCTGCCTTTAAGAGAAGATTTCCCACCGGTTAAACAGAAACTGCGCCGTACTCGCCCAGATATGGCAATGAAGATTAAAGAAGAGGTACAAAAACAGTGGGACGCCGGGTTCCTTGCTGTAACTAGCTATCCACCATGGGTTGCTAATATTGTACCTGTGCCTAAGAAAGACGGCAAGGTGAGAATGTGTGTGGATTACCTGGACCTAAACAGAGCCAGCCGGAAAGATGATTTCCCTTTACCTCACATTGATATATTAGTTGATAATATGGCTCAGTTCTCGGTGTTCTCCTTCATGGACGGATTTTCAGGATACAATCAGATCAACATGTCGCCTGAAGACATGGAGAAGACAACTTTTATCACACCCTGGGGCACATTCTGTTATAAGGTGATGCCATTCGGACTGAAGAATGTTGGTGCAACATATCAACGGGCTATGGTAACATTATTCCATGACATGATCCATAAAGAAATAGAATGTTATGTGGATGATATGATTGCCAAGTCCCTCACAGAAGAAGACCACCTGGTAAATCTGATAAAGCTATTCAAGCGTCTGAGGAAGTACCAACTGAAGTTGAACCCCAACAAGTGCACATTCGGGGTGCGATCTGGTAAGCTGCTGGGATTTATTGTAAGTGAGAAAGGGATTGAAGTTGACCCAGATAAAGTCAAGGCCATTCAAGAAATGCCTGCACCGAAGTCTGAAAAAGAAGTTCGGGGGTTTCTAGGAAGATTGAACTACATTTCACGGTTCGTATCTCACCTTACAGCAACTTGTGAACCTTTGTTCAAACTGTTAAGAAAAGAACAAACGGTCAGGTGGAACGAAGACTGCCAGAGGGCCTTTGACAAAATCAATGAGTACTTGCAAGAGCCTCCAATCCTTATGCCTCCAGTTGAAGGAAGACCTCTAATCATGTACTTGACAGTATTAGAAGAGTCAATGGGGTGTGTGGTTGGCTAGCATGACGAGTCTGGTCGAAAAGAGTATGCAATATACTACCTAAGCAAAAAGTTTACCGACTGTGAACAACGTTATTCGCTGCTCGAGAAAACTTGCTGTGCTTTAGCGTGGGCTGCTCGCCGACTAAGGCAGTATACGTTGACCCACACTACTTTATTGATTTCAAAGATGGACCCAGTCAAGTACATTTTTGAGAAGCCAGCACTTACCGGACGGGTTGCAAGATGGCAAATGATCCTCACAGAATATGACATCCAGTACACATCTCAAAAAGCCATCAAGGGCAGTGTACTGTCTGATTATCTTGCTGAGCAACCCATTGATGATTACCAGCCTATGAGATTTGACTTCCCTGATGAAGACATCATGTTCATAAAAGCAAAAGATCATGAAGAGCCTATTCACACTGAAGGGCCTGACCCAGAAGAAGAATGGACTATGATGTTTGACGGGGCTGTTAATATGAATGGTCGTGGTGTTGGTGCAGTAATCATTACACCTAAAGGAGTTCACCTGCCTTTCTCGGCAAAACTCACTTTTAACTGCACTAACAACGAAGCTGAATACGAGGCTTGTATTATGGGTCTTGAGGAAGCCATTGACCTCAGGATCAAGACTTTGACTATGTTCGGAGATTCAGCTCTGGTAATTAATCAAACCAACGGTAAATGGTACATGCACCAGGATCATCTGATACCTTACAGGGATTATACAAGGAGGTTATTGACTTTCTTCACAACGGTCAAGCTTGAGTATATCCCTCGGGACGAGAATCAGTTTGCAGATGCTCTTGCCACCATTTCATCCATGATCAAAGTTCAAGCTGCCAACTTTGTACCTCGGATTTCAGTGTCCAGACTTGACAGACCAGCATATGTGTTCTCAGCAGACGTTGTTAAAGATGATAAGCCTTGGTTCCATGATATCAAGTGCTTCTTGGAGGATCAAACATACCCACCTGTGGCATCTTCCAATGATAAGAAGACTTTGAGAAGGCTAGCTGGTAGTTTCTTCCTGAATACTGATGGTTCCCTCTACAAGAGAAACTTTGATATGGTACTCCTCAGATGCGTTGATAGGACAGAAGCAGACTTGTTAATGCACGAAATGCACGAAGGATCTTTTGGTACCTATGCTGGAGGGCATGCTATGGCTAAAAAGTTGCTAAGGTCAGGCTATTACTGGATCACAATGGATGCCGACTGTTGTGCTTATGCCAGGAAATGCCATAAATGTCAGATTTATGCGGATAAAGTGCATGTGCCTCCAAATCCTCTGAATGTGATGTCTTCACCCTGGCCCTTTGCCATGTGGGGCATTGATATGATTGGCAAGATCGAACTGACTGCTTCAAACGGCCACAGATTCATCCTGGTTGCCATTGACTATTTCACCAAGTGGGTCGAAGCAGCTTCATATGCAAATGTTACAAGGCAAGTGGTAGCCCGATTTCTGAAAAGAGATATCATCTGTCGATATGGAGTTCCGAGCAAATCATTACTGATAATTGTTCCAACTTGAACAACAAAATGATGGCAGAACTGTGCCGGGACTTCAAGATCCAACACCACAATTCTTCTCCTTACAGGCCAAAGATGAATGGCGCTGTTGAGGCAGCAAATAAGAATATCAAGAAGATTGTGCAGAAGATGGTAGTTACCTACAAAGACTGGCATGAAATGTTACCATTTGCCTTGCATGGGTACCGTACGTCAATCAGGACATCCACTGGGGCAACACCATATCAACTTGTGTATGGTATGGAGGCAGTCCTACTTGTTGAGGTTTAATTACCCTCCTTACGGGTATTAATGGATGTTAAGCTGAACGAAGCAGAGTGGGTCTGATCCCGATACGAGCAACTGAATCTGATTGAAAAGAAGAGATTGGCTGCAATCTGTCATGGGCAGCTGTATCAGAAAAGAATGAAGAAAGCCTTCGATCAGAAAGTCAGGCTCCAAGAATAACAAGTAGGAGATCTTGTGCTGAAAAGACTCCTTCCTCCTCATACAGACCACAGGGGCAAATGGACTCCGAACTATGAAGGGCCATTCGTAGTAACGAATGTTTTCTCTGGTGGAGCACTCATGCTCAGTACTATGGATGGTGAAGACTTCCCGTCCCCTGTGAATTCAGATGCAGTTAAAAAATACTTCGCATAAAGTGACCCGCTGGACATAAAAACAGAATGTAAGTCCAGGCAAAAATAGGGCATCCCGGCGAGTCAAAAATAGAATAAAAGACTCGGGCAAAAATAAGGGAAATAAACAAAAAAATGTACACCCGCTGAGTTGAAAAGCCACATTGGACAACTCAGGCAAAAATGGGTATCCCGATGGATTGAAAACCCGAAAGGGCGATCCATGCAAAATAAGGGAATAAGCGAACAACTGCATTCTGAATTCGTCTGTATCACTTACAACTTAGTAAGCTTCAAAAGGATCAAGCTTCTTTCAGAATCAGCCTTCTTCAGAAATTAAGACGAGAAGAATGTCAAATGTCATATGAGTCATAGCCAAAGGGAAGCTCCCTGAAGCGTCATCAACATTGCCAAAACACCTTTTGTTTCTCAATTTGTAGCAATCTCTTCATTTAGGAGATTTGTTTCTTTGACTGTATTTGCCAATTCAGGGCACATGAATTAATAAAATCAGATTTTTCAGTCATGTTTCGTCTCGTACATTTTGTTTTCATTTGCATGAATGTCCGATGTCTTTAAAATACTGATTTCATAAATACAGATGCTTTTCTTCTAAAAATACACGCGTGTAGGAAATATACTTACTCCCGGGAGTGTCTAAACTCCTATGATGGAATCCGGTAAGGGATACCTCGGGGTTACTTGTGCGTTTTTCTGTCTTTTCAGGATTGCAGGTATTCAAAGCACAACATGGGGCATAGAGCTTCACCCCAGCAAGATGCCTAATCATTATCTACTCAGTCTTAGCACCGGAGGTGCTTCCTCCCCAGCCGAGTTGCCCTATTTTATTCCCTCCTCAGTCAAGTGCAGAAGCCAGGAAACCACCTCCCCACAGAGCTTCAGCCTCTATCCAGGAGAGCAATGCCTGAAGATCTCACAACAGAGTGACGAAAGCTTCTACAAACCCCAGCTGGGTCCCTCATTACCAAAGACAGGTCTGTCAGTGACCTATATCCCCAAGCAGAGTCCTATATGTCAGATCTACCAATGATCTCATCCCCAGCTGGGATGTTCGCTTCAAGCGAAATCAACCGGAGGTCTTCGCAGCAATGGGATCCGAATCCCGGGTCGTTATCTTTGCATAATCATAGCATTCACATCATATTTTCCCCGCAGAGCGTAGCATTCCATCTAATACGGAGCATTACGGAAAAAATCAAACGTATTGCATAATCATAAGCCATCTACTAGATCAAACTCTTGTAAATACTGGCAATCCAGCAGCGATATATAGAAAAACTCTCCAGATTCCCTGGTAGAGAACCAGGCATTTGCCTTACACTCATAAATACAAATACACACTCCTTTTGGCACCCGTCCGTGTCATGATTCCCCGGCAAAGTTGCCCGAGCAAACAGACACTTATATATTACAGATACTTCTTGACACCCGTCCGTGTCGTATCCCCAGCAGAAAGCCAAAGCGTCCCCTTTGCACTCACAAACACATATCCATACAGATTCCCTGACACCTGTCCGTGTCACCTTCCCCAACATAACTATCTGAATACCTTGTAAAGCATATACTTGTCTATAATATACCTTTTGACACTCGTCTGTGTCACCATCCCCAGCAAGTTAGACTTTTGTCGGTGTTTCACTCATACATATTATCCCTGCTTCACTCATACAGATACTCGTTCGTATCTTGTATACACCACTCATACCTCTGCAGATTCAACACTCGTCCGTGTTCTTTGTTAACCAGTTGATACTCGTCCGTATCATCATCTCAGAACATGTGTCAAGCGTTTGTTTCTACCTGATACTCGTCCGTATCATGGTCTTAGGGATGCTCGTCCGCATCTTTAATCCATACACGTGTCAAACACTTATGTCTTCTTGAATTTAGACACTCGTCTGTGTCTACTATTCCCCAGAAGAGTCCCTTCAGATCCGACACTCGTCCGTGTTCTTTGTTAACCAGTTGGTACTCGTCCGTATCATCATCTCAGAACATGCGTCAAAGCGTTTGTTTCTACCCGATACTCGTCCGTATCGTAGTCTTAAGGATGCTTGTCCGCACCTTTAATCTATACACTGTACCCAAACACTTATACCTTTCATTTCTTGGATGTAAACACTCGTCCGTGTTTACTATTCCACAGCAAAGTCCCCAACAAAACTTCTATTCTATCTGACATTCGGCAGCCGTACCCTACAAGGTGATCGTCCTTCACCTTCGGATGACCGTCCCTCATCCTTTCCCCAACGGAGTCTCTATTCATTAGACCCCTTTTCTATCCGGCATTCGTCCTATGTCGTGATATTTAGCAACCGTACCCTGCTAGGTGATCGTCCTTCACCTCCTGATGATCGTCCTTCATCATTTTATCTGATGGTCGTCCCCATCGTTGATCTTGTTATCTGACATTCGTCCTATGTCATGATAAACCTTGAGAGCAGTCGTACCCTGCTAGGTGATCGTCCTTCACCTCTTGATGATTGTCCTTCATCATGCTTATCCGATGGCCACCCCCATCGTCGACCTTTTATCCGGCATTCGTCCTATGTCGTGATGTTATTGGCAGCCGTACCCTGCTAGGTTATCGTCCTTCACCTCTTGATGATCGTCCTTCATCATTTTATCCGATGGCCGTCCCCATCGTCGACCTTTTATCCGGCATTCGTCCTATGTCGCGATACTTTTGGCAGCCGTACCCTGCCCGGTGATCGTCCTTCACCCTAGATGACCGTCCCTTATCTTATCCCCAACAGAGCAGCCGTCCCCTGCTAGGTGATCGTCCTTCACCTTTGATGACCGTTCCTCATCATTTATTTTTACCTATTTCCCATAGAATCTTTGTCACTTAATCTTGATGGCCGTCCCCATCATAATCTCTTATACCCCCAGCATGTCGGTCGTCCCCGTCATCGCTCTTTCCCCAGCAGTCTTCCTCTGCTCGACGGTCGTCCTCCGTCGCCCACACTTTATAATATACTTTATTTTCATTCACAATCTATATCCCTTTTCTTCTTCATTCTGTGAGTGCAAATTTTGGACTGTCTTTGGTATTCAACCACAAGTTATTTTGTTTGCCTGATAAGCCGTTACTTACACCCTACACATCTAACTCATGTTTGAATAGGGGCAGCTGTAAACACCCCAAATTTTCCCTCACCCATTCACACCATGGCTTGTGATCTTCTCATATGCATAAACTCAACCATAGCATCTCATACCACATTTTTGATTCACTGCATTGCTTCTAAGTCATCTGCATCTAGGGTTTGTGATCTGAGCAATCCAAGAGCCACTTGAGCTACTCCAAAGGTCATCAATCACTTCAAAGGGGTCCATGTATGTTCAAGCATCATATTATATCCTCTCAAAGTCAAGAATGTCAAAAAATCACAAGAACTGAGATTGGCATGGAAGCAGAGCCAGGTTTGACTACACAAATGACCTAGAATTAGGGTTTTGGTTTCAAAGGCTATAACTCCAAATTTTTTGGTCATTCTTGTTTCTATTGGTCTCTATATGGTATAGGGATCATCCATATCAATTTTCACGAAGAAATTCAATGGGGAAGGCATCTGATCAAGAGTTGACTTTTTGAGCAAGTCAGTGCAAAATCAGGGCATCTGAGGCCCCCAATGACCCAACCAAAGGGTGTTCTTCATCATTTTGATTATGTATGATCTTTATTTGATCATAGAAGATGTTATAAGTTCACAAAATTGAAGAATTTCAAGCCATTTGCAAAGTTGACATTTTGGGAAAATGACTTGTAATGGAAACTTGCCATTTTGGGAAACTTTTTCAACCCTTGCTTTTTGATTCAAAAATGTTTCAAATGAGAAAACTTTGGTCATGAAAGTTGTAGAATGGATCATTCCCTTTTCAAAAAGTACAAGAACTTGTCCTAATTCATTTTGGATCAAAAGTTATGGCTTGTCAAAGTTGGGAAAAATCAAATAATTTCAAGTTTTCTACCAAAGAGGCATTTTGCAAAATTGTATGATCAAGTGTTCTAAAGGCTTCAAATGTGCACAAACTCATTACAACATGATCATGTGACTTCTAAAAATCAGAATTGGCCCAAGAATTATGCATTTTGATGCCTTGAACTTCATGAAATTCCAAAGGGGCCAAACTTTGTGAAAATTGCAAAACATCTCATAAACTTTGATCCACTTGCTGATTTGCCTCAAAACCAATTCCATGGACATCCTTAAACTCAGTTGAGCCAAGACAAGCCAAAAAGCAAGCTGTACCATTGCCCATACCTCAAGTACAAGTCAAGTTGACATTTTGGCAACTTGCCCATACCAATCAACATAGGCCAACACCCACTCTCTGACCTATCACACTTCTTTATGTGGATCAAATGCAAGCAAAAGCACATAACACACAAGCCTGAGAACTCCAAGAACACAGCATACTCAAAAACTCTCACATTTGCAAAAGCCTTCGAATCCCTTGATTCAGCCATCAAACCTTCAAACTTTTTCCACCATTCAACTCCATAAACCTCACTGATCATTTCCCACCCTCCATCTTGCCCTAAAACCTCCACAATCAAAAACACGATTTTCACATTTCATGAACTGAGATTCTGCAAACTCTCTATAGAGGCCATTTAAACTCCATCTAAGTATCACAAACACTTGGGGGAGATCATTGGAGCTTGTTTGAAGCAAGGAACTGGCCAGAAAGCACCATTTTTGAAAGCTTCAGTTCAGGTATCATCAAGAACTTTTTTTTCTAGAAACGTGTTTTTAAGTTTCTAATTGATTCTCCATGATTCACTGATGATCCTGATGTGTTTATTTTTGAAAATGATCAAGTATTAAGCATGTATTGAGTTTCTAAAATTTCTGCCATGTTTTCCGTTTTGCTCTGATTCACGAATTTGATGATGAATAAATGATTTTTGGTGAGTGATTCTTGTTAGGGTTGATGTGGGGATCATTTCTGGAAAGTTAGAAGGCTTGGGGATGCGTAGAGAGTGAGATAGCATAAGTGACTCGTCGGAGAAGATGACCGGAACACTGTTCCGGTCACCTGAAAATGATTAGGGTTCAGATTAGGGTTAATGACATAATTAGCGCAGTTTGAATTCTGGCCCTTGGATGACGCGCGAAGTCAATTCCCTCCCTTTCTTGTTTGAATCCTGGCCCTCATATCTGATTACTTTCATTAATTGATATTTTAATTTCATTTTAATTGCCTTTTCTTTATCATTTTATTAAAAATAGCAAAATACATTGAAAAATTCTGAAAATTTTTATCAAACCTTTTATTAATTTTCAGAACACAAAAATATTTTTATTTTTATTTTTTGCATTAAAAATTATTTTTAAATCATTTAAAAGTTTATTTTTAATTATTTAATGAAAATTAATTAATTAAAAATACTTTTAGGTATTTAAAAATCACAAAAAAATTCATGAAACATTTAGAAACATTTAGAAACATTGTCCAACTCTCAAACCAAATTTATTTTTTGTTCTTGATGCCTTTTGATCATTTTCAATGGAATTAAATTCATTTTGAGGCAATATTTTGTGACAAACTTCAAAAATTCATTTCTGCCTAACCATTGAAAGTTGGACAAAGATTCTTCTTGCATTGCATCTTGTATAACATGTAGTTTGTAGGATAAAATTGGCATGAATTGATCTTGCATTTTCATTTTGTTTTGCATTTTTCTTGACAAGGTACCTTAAAACCCTATCAATCTTAGGAAATTCATAACTTCCAATAGGTTAAGAGTTGGATCCCCCTCAAGTTGTATTACAAACCATAAAACTCACTTCTTCATCTTATCATTAACTAAAATCCATCTAATAAAGGCTTTGTTTTGTCATGAGGTTAATCCCTAATCATGGATTAAGTTGAGGAGTCTTCCTCAGCTTAAACATTCTCATCTATTATCCTACTATTAGGATGGTGTAATGAGTCTGTTTAATCCCTGATTATGGCTTAAACTCATTATCTAACACTAAACAAAAACAACAAAAACATCTAATTAATCACAAGTAGGTTAATGATCTTAATCCTACATCATGGTGATTAAGTGTGAGATACTGACTTCACACTTAAGGTATTCTCATTACCCCTAATCAGAGGGAGGATGTGATGAGTTTACTAACCCATTGGTTTAGGCTTAAGCTCATTAACTTATGACAAACTTTCAAAAGCAATAAAAGACTGAAAACTCAAAAACAAACAATAATCGTCTCCTCCGGGATTCTCTTCTCATCATCTTCACTCATAAACGAGAACTCGCTTCTTCCGTCTAATGCAAGACAGTTTGCACCTGAGCCAGACAGGTCATACACTTGAGCATGGGCAAGTAAGCAGTTCACAAGTCAATTCATCTTTCAGTCTCTTTGGGTCGAACTACGGTGTTCTGACTTCCTCATTGCACGAGAGGATACATAGGCATAGCTTAATAGTTATCGAACAAAAGTCTCTGTATATTCCCCTTCTTTCCAGCTTTATTCTTTTAGCCTCATGATCATGAGCACTTCATTCTTTCTTACACTGACACTTCACTTATATACACTTCACATTTCTTTTACACTGACACTTGCATTCTTTCCAGCCTTAATACACAAATTGCACTGACACTACCCCTTTAAAACACTAATCTTTTAAGCGTGGATCCCGTCGAGTACGGCGGACAATCTGGGTGCTAATACCTTCCCAGGTTGTAACCAACCCCTTTCTCAGTCTCTCTGGTTCGCAACCGTCTTATCCATATCTTTTCTTAGGTTTATGCAGCATTACCTTTCCTCCGGGATAAAAATGCCTAGCTGGTGACTCTTTTCTTGTCTTTCTGAGTTCACTCCTGTGTGTTCTCATTCGTCCTTTCGCCGACCGTTCGCGTCTGTACCCCTTCTGACCTGAGGCGTCATTTTGGTGGGAGCGATAGTTAGTAACATAACTACAAAAACATAAATGAAGGTAAAATTATATGGGTAGGACAAATTTGGTGTATGACAGGGTGTCTCGACGGTTTCATCCATAGCGGTAGTAACCACCATTGGAGGAGACAAAGGAAATACTCGTAACCCGAGTCGCTTCACACAACTAGTAGATACAAAATAATTCATAGCCCCACAATCAAATAAAACAAGACAAGGATGATCATTAACAAGACATGTACCAGTAATGAGAGAGTTGTCTACTTTGGTCTTTCTAGCATCCATAGTATAAACTCTCGCTTGAACTTGATTCCTTGGCTTGGTACAATCCCTTGATATAAGGCCCACTTCATTAAAGTTGTAACACCTCGATCCTCCATC
Organism: Lathyrus aphaca; assembly: GCA_963966055.1. NCBI lineage: Eukaryota > Viridiplantae > Streptophyta > Magnoliopsida > Fabales > Fabaceae > Lathyrus > Lathyrus aphaca. Next base: position 375,257,980 of record OZ014523.1, on the reverse strand, counting down.
CCTCTGACATATACCAAAATGACGCTTGTTACATAACCTACACGTTGGTGGAGTGTTAGGTCCAACATTTTGAACTTTCATCCCTTTGAAGGGTTGATGCCTAGGTCTAAAAGGTTGGTTAGTCCTTCCACTGACACTTTTAACAAATCTTCCAGCACCGCTTCAGCTTTCACTTTCATCAAACTATGGTCGACGACATAACATTGCCTTAACAACTAGGAATAGGTAGTAAACCCCCTTTGAGAGACACTATGAGAGATTTCGGCCCTCGGACCAAACAAGAACTGATCAATCTTCCATCTTTCATCTAGAGCATACACGGCTTGCCTAGAGTAAGCTGCCATGTCCTCGAACTTCTCAGTATAACTGGCCGCAGTCATGCTCCCTTATCTAAGCTATTGGAATTCAAATTCTTTTTGGGTTCTCAAGGAACACGAAAAGTACTTCTCCATAAAAATTGTCTTAAACTGTTGCCAGACTTTTGGAAATGATAGATGAGAAAAAAAAAGCGTTTGAATATTTGTAGAGAGTATGTTTGAATTGCTAAGAAAGCAATATCATAATTGCTTTTATTGTTTCCATCGATTTCTTCTCTGTTTCTCTTCTTTTTATTCTCTGATTATTTCTTAGATTACATATTGTTTTTTCTTCTTACATGAAAACATAAATACTAAGTACAATGTAGTAACATGTTGTGTCACTCAACGTGATTTTATGGTATTAATCCATTTTAGTTAAATATACATCTTCATTTTTTTTAAATTTCGTCAAACTAAAGAATTAATTGTTAAATGGAGAGATCTATGCTATTTCTAAGAGACTTTGTTAGTATGTTTTTGTAAATTTTGGGTGATAGATTTGCATTTGTACCAGATATTACATAAAATATGGTGTAATGTCATGCATTTCTATAGGGTTTTATAAAAATCTGGTGTCACCCCCACATGCTACTTTAGATCATCCTTAGGACAAAGTTTTCAATACTTCCTTAAAATTTAGATCCCAAAGTTTTCAATACATCCTTAAAATCTAGATATAATAGATATAATATATAATTTATAATGTAATGTATATTTATGTATAGCATTGTATGTGAAACTGATATACTTATGACCATGTTGGTTAGATGGTTATATATTTTTTCTGCACTTTCAAATGTTTATGTATCAAATCTTACTGTTGTATTTTTTTTTCTTTTCTATTTTGTGATAAAAATGTTGAAACCAAGGATTCAACCCACAGCCTTAACTCTAGACATAAATAAAATAATCACTTGAATTTGAATTTTTAATAAATATATTTTTCTTTTCCATATTGCATTTTATTTATAAATTTATTTACACTCTTTTTTAGAATATTGTGGCATAATGTCACTCCCACCAAATGACACCTGGTCAAGAGGGGTTTAGATGCGAACGGTCGGCGAAAGAGAAGGAATGAATAGAGTCTCCAGCTAGGCATTTCTATCCCGGAGGAAAGGTAATGCTGCATAAACCTAAGAAAAGATATGGATAAGACGGTTGCGAACCAGAGAAACTGAGAAAGGGGGTTGGTTACAACCTGGGAAGGTATTAACACCCAGATTGTCCGTCGTACTCGACGGGATCCACGCTTAAAAGATTTGTGCTTTAAAGGGATAGTATCAGTGTTATTTAGTGTGCCAAAGCTGGAAAAGAATGCAAGTGTCAGTGCAAAAGAAATGTGAAATGAAGTGAAGAAGTGACAGTGCAGAGAAAGAATAGGAAACTCAAGACTATGAAGCTTAAAGAATAATGCTGGAAGATGGGGGAATGTACAGAGACTTTTGTTCGATAACTGTTAAGTTATGCCTACGTATCCTCTCGTTCAATGAGGAAGTCAGAACACCGTAGTTCGACTCAAAGAGACTGAAAGATGAATTGACTGATGAACTGCTTATTTGTCTATGGTCAAGTGTATGACCTGTCTGGCTCAGGTGCAAACTGTCTTGCATTAGACGGAAGAAGCAAGTTCTCGTTTGTGAGTGAGTGAGGTGAGAAAAGAATCCCGGAGGAGACGATTATTGTTTGTTTTTGTGCTTTCAATCTTTTATTGCTTTTTTGTATTTGTCATAGAAAAATGAGCTTAAGCCTAAACCAAGGGTTAGTAAACTCATCACATCTTCCATTTTATTAGGGGTAATGAGAATACCTTAAGCATGAAGTAAGCACCTCACACTTAATCACCATGATGTAGGATTAAGATCATTAACCTACTTGTGATTATTTAGATGTTTTTGGAGTTTTTTTTAGTGTTAAGTAATGAGTTTAAGCCATAATCAAGGATTTAATGGACTCATTACACCATCCTAATAAAAGGATAATAGATGAGAACATTTAAGCTGAGGAAGATACCCCAACTTAATCCATGATTAGGGATTAACCTCATGACAAAACAAAGCCTTTATTAAAGTGGATTTTAGTTAATGGTAAGGTTAAGAAGTTAATTTTATGGTTTGTAAGACAACTTGAGGGGGACATGTCCATTAACACTAGGGTTAGTCCTTCTTAACCAGTTAAGGAAGAATTTGAACCCTAATGCAAGGTCCAAGTTACAAGCTTGATGTCTTAGTGTTTATTAGATGGATTGATTAAAGGATTTAAACACATTAAGGGCTTAACACTTAGGATTAAAGTTATACACTCCATCCTAATAGAAGGATGCAGGCATAAGCTTAATCACAAAGCCTTAAAACCTTTAAGGTTTAGTCCTTGATTAAGAGATGAGAAGAGAAGACACAAAGATGACACAAAGGTAAAACTAATGGGGGGACTAATCAAACCCTAATTATTGTCATGCTTGGATGTTCCTAGGGTTTATGAGGATTGCAAAAGATCTTCAGAGAAGCCACCAAGGAAGAAGCAGGATGAAAGGAGGAGAAGCAAAAAAAGAAACCAAAACAACTTACTTCACTTAAGAAGATAAGTTGCTTGAAGAAAGAAGAGAGGAGGTGCATGAATGATCAAGCTCACTCTAATACAAGAGTAAAAATGCAGCTATGAATGCATAAGAGAGATGAGAAGAGATTATGAGAAGTGAAGGCAACTTCACTTCTCAATGACTTACCACCTGAAAAGTTAGTAACAAGAAATGAAATGAGAATGAGAATGAGATGAAATGCAATGATGCACACCAAAGTCAGAAGCATAAACATGATTTTAATGATGCTAAGAGATGATGCAAACATATATCAAGGGTTGTGGATGATCATACAAGGATGAGGATGCAAATGAAGCATGCTTTGAACCATAAAAGTTCATGAAAGTTTATGAAATGGAATGAATGCATAACATGGAAAATGAATGATGCAATGATCAAACATGATTCTAATATGTCCTAAGATGTCTCATTTGTGATGTGGATGCACAAAATCTCATGGAAAGTTCATGTATGCAAGCAAATGAGAGATGAATGCAAATGAAAGCCAAAATTAGGGTTTATGCACAAGACACAAAGCAAAATCCAAAATCAGAAGCAAATGACAAGATAAAAAATTGAAAATGGGATCAACGGAACCCTAACCCTACACAAGTTCACTTCCCAAAGGAGGGGACCTAACTCTTAACCTAATGGGAGTTATGATTTTCTCAAGTCAACTAGGGTTTCAAGGCACTTCAAAAGGAAAAATGCACATCAAATTGGAAATGAAAGATATATTCAAACCAATTTTACCCTAGAAACTACATGATATTTGGAATTCAATTCAAAAAGAACCAACATCAAACTCTTCATGGTTAGGCAGAATGAATTTTTCTAAGTTAGAAAAAAAATATTGCATTTTAAGAACTTTAATTCCAAAGAAAAATGTCAAAACATGTCAAGAACCAAAAAGAAATTTGTTTTAAGAGTTTGATAATGTTTCTAAATGTTTTAAAATGCAATGTGAATTTTTTTGTGATTTTTAAATACCTAAATGCATTTTTAATTAATTAATTTCCATTAACTAATTAAAAACAAACATTTAAATGATTTAAAAATAGTCTTTAATGCAAAAAATAAAAATAAAAATATTTTTTGACCTTTTTTACTATTTTTTAAAATTCGTAGAAATTAAATAGAAATAAAATGAAATAAAACAAATAAAATGGAAACGTATGAGGATCCTGAGGCTGAGATTCAAAGTTGAGAAAAAATGGTTGACTGGCGCGCTAATGAATGGTCTGGATTTGTCCTGACTAATTAAACCTAATTAATTAATTTAATGATGGATTAGGGTTTAATCAAATGATCTGGGACGTCCACACGCGCGAGTAACTTATGATCTGAAGGCCAATATTCAAACTTAGCCTAATTACAGGATTAGTGCATAATCACTCTCAGGCGACCGGAACAGTGTTCCGATCGTCTTCTCCGACGAGCACAAACCCTAGCTTCTTCTACAGGCCATTAATCCCCAAATTTCTTGCCCATAAATGATCCTCTAACCATTCTAAACCTAAATCCATAACTAAAACTCATTTATTTCACACCATGAACATGAATCGAAGAAAAATGTAAAAACGGGCAAAAGTTTCAGAGATCACATACATGGTGGTTTCTCAACCATTTTCAAAAGTAATCATATCCCCATGATCAGGGAAGCATATAGAACCATAAAAGAACTTAAAAGCTAGCTTCTGGGAAAAAAGTTCATCCTGTTACCTGAGATGGGGACCCTCTGATTCTGAGCTTTCTGGGTTCTCTCTTGATGCAAGCCTACTCCTATGAACCTCCTGAAGATGATATGAAGCTTATAAATCTTTGAGGATGGCTGGTTGGTGCTGTTTGGTTCTGGTGTAGCAGAAATGGAGGTTTGTGTGTGTGGTGATTCAGGCTGTTTTAGGGGGTGGGTTTTGTTCTATGAGTGATATATGACTTGTTGGTGAAGAAAGTTTTGGATTTTGTTAAGTCTTGAGGGAGTTTTGAATAGATGAAGCTTTGGACAGTTTTTGTGCAAGCTGATTGTGTGTGTGTGTTCTGAGCCTTCTTCCTTCTTGTTTTATGACCTTGAGGTAATCCATAAGCAATCCCAACAATTCTGGAGGGCAGGTATGCACTGTGGGAATGGTATGGGATGATTGGTCAAAAAGTCACAAATTGTGTACTATAGGAATGGGCCATGGCAGAGGATATTTCTGTGCTTGGATTGCTTCAGCTAGCTTCAAGGAAGGCCATTGGATGTTCTGATGTGATCTGTAATGGGTGAAGGATGAGATGTCATGTGTTTTGCAATTTTCACAACTTGTTGCATTTTGAGATTTGATGATGGACATGTCCTATTCCAAGCTGAATTCTTGTTGTGAAATGTTACATGATGTTATGGTAATGCGTTGAGATCAGTTAGAGACCACACAAACTCTTGGGAATTACTTTTGCAAGAATTTCCCCTTTTGAACTTTATGGAAAATGGCTTATGATAACTTGGACCATGAATGATGTTTGTGTGATGATTAGAAGTTGATTTGAAGTCACATTTGGCTTTGGCAAGTGTTTTTGCAAGTTTCCTCTTTGGCACAAAAGTGAAAATTTAGTGATTTTGTCCAACTTTGCAAGGCCATAACTTTGGTTCTAAAATGAATTAGAATGAGTTCTTGTACTTTTTGAAAATGGGAGGATCCAATCTACAACTTTCATGACCAAATATTTTTCATTTGAAGCATTTTTGAATCAAAAAGAGGAGGTTGAAAAACTTTCCCAAAATGGCAAGTTTTCATTACAAGTCACTTTCCCAAAATGGCAATTTTGCAAATGGCTTGAAATTCTTCAATTTTGTGAACTTCTAACTTCTTCTAAGATCAAATAAAGGTCATATACACCCAAAATGATGGAGAAGACCCTTTGGTTGGGTGATTGGGGGCCTCAGATACCCTGATTTTACATTGACTTGCACAAGAAGTCATCCATTGATCAGATGCCTTCCCCTTTGAATTTCTTCATGAAAATTGGTATGTATGATCCTCATATCATATAGAGACCAATAGAAACAAGAATGACCAAAAAATTTGAAGTTATGGCCTCTGAAACCAAAACCCTAATTTTGGGTCCTCTATGCAGTTAAGCTTGGCTCTGCTTCCATGCCTTTCCTCAGTTCTTGTGATTTTTGACTTTCTTGATCTTGGGAGGATATAATATGATTCTTGAACATACATGGACCCCCTTGAGATGATTTAAGACCTTTGGAGTGGCTCAGATAGCTCAGGGATTGCTCAGATCACAAACCCTAGATGCAGATGACTCTGAATCAATGCAATGAGGCAAAAATGCAATATGAGATGGTATGATTGAACTTATGCAAATGAAAAGAATCAAAAGCCATGGTGAAATGAGTGAGGGAAAATTTGGGGTGTTTACAGCTGCCCCTATTCAAGCATGAGTTAGCTGTGCAGGATGTAAGCGACGGCTTAACAGGCAAACAAGATAACTTGTGGTTGAATACCAAAGACAATCCAAAATTTGCACTCACAGAATGAAGAAGAAAAGGGATATAAATTGTAAAAGAAAAAGAGTATGATTATAAAATGCGGGCGACGGAGGACGACCATCGAGCAGAGCACGACTGCTGGGGATAAAGCAATGGCGGGGACGAACGACATGATGGGGAAATAAAGGGATTATGATGGGGACGGCCATCAGGTTAATGAAATAAGACTCTATGGGGATTCGAGGTAAAGGCAATGATGGGGATGACCATCGTGTCAATAAAATAAATGATGAGGTACGGTTATCAAAAGTGAAGGATGATCACCTAGCGGGGGACGACTGCTCTGTTGGGGATAAGAGGAGGGACAGTCACATAAGGTGAAGGACGATCACCTGGAAGGGTACGGCTGCCGAAAATATCACGACATAGGACGAATGCAGGATAGGAAAAGGTCGACGATGGGGACGGCCATCGGATAAGCACGATGAAGGACGATCATCAAGAGGTGAAGGACGATCACCTAGCAGGGTACGGCTGCTCTGGGGGTTCATCATGACATAGGACGAATATCGGATAAAATGATGAAGGACGATCATCAAGAGGTGAAGGACGATCACCTAGCAGGGGACGGCTGCTCAAGTATCACGACATAGGACGAATGTCGGATAGGAAGGGGTTCTAATGAATAGAGACTCTGTTGGGGATGATGAAGGACGATCATCAAAAGGTGAAGGACGATCACCTGGCAGGGTACGGCTGCCAAAAGTATCATGACATAGGACGAATGCCAGATAGGAAGGAAGTTTGCTTTTTACTGGCGATTTGCTGAGAACTCTTCTGGGGAATGGTAGGCATAGACGAGTGTCTATATGTAAGAAAGGGCATAAGTGTTTGATGCTGTGTATAGATTAAAGATGCGGACGAGCATCCTTAAGACCTTGATACGGACGAGTACCAGTAGAAACAAGCGCTGACGCATGTTCAGAGATGATGATACGGACGAGTATCAACTGGTTAACAAAGAACACAGACGAGTGTTGAATCAGAGAAAAGATAAGTGGTGTATACAAGATACAGACGGGTATCTGTATGAGTAAAAAGTATGTGTGAGACACAGTCAAGTGTTCAACTTGCTGGGGAGAGTATGATACGGACGAGTATCATAAGAGAAAATGTATAAGTTATGAACTTGTAAAAGGTGTTTGACGACCTGTGGGGATAGGATGACACAGACGAGTATCTGGAAAGTATAATAAGCGAGGTTTTAGACTACCGTGCCGGGGATATGACACAGACGAGTGTCGAGAAGTATCTGTTATGTGGAAGTATCGGTTTGTGGAGAATGTTCTGGCGACTTTACTGGGGAAAGATGACACGGACGAGTGCCAAAAGGAGCATGTATATGTATCTGAGAGTGCAAAGAGGATGCTTTGTCTTTCTGCCGGGGAATTTTGAGAGGTTTTTTTTATATTGTTAATGTGGTGTTTACAGGTGTTTGATTCAAGACATGGCTTATGATTATGCAATATGTTTGATTTTTGCCGTAATGCTCCGTATTAGACGGAATGCTACGCTCTGGGGGAAATATGATGCGAATGCTATGATTTATGCAAAGATACCGATCCGGGATTCGGATCCCGTTGCTGTGAAGATCTCTGGCCAATCTGCTCGAAAGAATATCCCAGCTGGGGATGAGATCATTGGTAGATCTGATACATATGGTTCTGCTTGGGGAAATAAATCACTGATAGACCTATCTTGGTAATGAGGAGCCCAGCTGGGGTCTTTGGAAGCTTCCATCGCTTTGTTGTGAGATCTTCAAACATTGCTCTTCTGGATGGAGGCTGGAGCTCTGCGGGGAGAAATGATCACTGAACGATCTTCCTAGTGATTTCTGTGGGGACTCTGGCTAGGGATGGGGAGGCTTGACAACTCAGCTGGGGAGAAAGCATTCTAGATGCTGCTTAGAGGAGGTATTTGAGTACCTGCAAATCCTGTAAATACAAAGAAACATACAAATATCCCGAGGTATACCTTACTGGATTCCATCATAGGAATTTAGACACTCATGGAGCGAATATATCACCTGTAAGCATGTAATTTTTTAGAAAAGATGCATCTGTATTTATGCAATCATTATATTAAGGACATCAGACATTTTCGCAAATGAAAATAGAATGTACGAGACGAAACGTGACTGAAAATCTGATTTTATTAATTTGCATGCCCTGAATTGGCGAATACAGTCAAAGAAACAGATCCCCTGAAATGAGGAGATTGTTACAAAATTGAGAAACAAAAAGATGCTGGCAATGTTGACGATGCTTCAGTAAGCTTCCCTTTTGCTATGACTTGTATGACATTGACGTTCTTCTCATCTTGCTTTCTGAAGAAGGTTGATTCTGACCGAAGCTTGAACCTTTCGAAGCTTACCATGTGTAAACACCCCAAATTTGCCCTCACTCATTCACACCATGGCTTGTGATTCTTGTCATTTGCATAAGTTCAATCATATCATCTCATATTGCATTTTTGCTTTATTGCATTGGCTCTACGTCATCTGCATCTAGGGTTTGTGATCTGAGCAATCCAAGAGCTATTAGAGCCACTCCAAAGGTATTCAATCATCTCAAGGGGGTCCATGTATGTTCAAGCATCATATTATATCCTCATATGGTCAAGAAAGTCAAAGAATCACAAGAACTGAGAAAGTCATGGAAGCAGAGCCAGGTTTAACTACACAGATGACCTAAAATTAGGGTTTTGGTTTCAGAGGCCATAACTCCTATTTTTTTGGTCATTCTTGTTTCGATTGGTCTCTATATGTTATGATGATCATGCATATCAATTTTCATGAAGAAATTCAATGGGGAAGGCATCTGATCAAGAGATGACTTCTTGATCAAGTTAGTGCAAAATCAGGGCATCTGAGGCCCCCAGTGACCCAACCAAAGGGTGTTCTCCATCATTTTGATTGTGTATGATCTTTATTTGATCTTAGAAGATGTTAGAAGTCACAAAATTGAATTATTTCAAGCCATTTGCAAAGTTTCCTTTTTGGGAAAGTGACTTATAATGTAAACTTGCCATTTTGGGAAAGTTTTTCAACCTCCTCTTTTTGATTCAAAAATGCTTCAAATGAAAGAACTTTGGTCATGAAAGTTGTAGATTGAATCCTTCCATTTTCAAAAAGTACAAGAACTCATTCTAATTCATTTTGGATCAAAAGTTATGGCCTTGCAAAGTTGGGAAAAATCATGAAATTTCACTTATGCACCAAAAGAGGAAAGTTGCAAAACTTCATGCCAAGGCTAATTGTGACTTCAAATCAACTTCTAAGCATTACAAAAACATAATTCATGACCTAAAATTCAGAATGCACCAAAGAATTTCTCATTTTCATGCCTTGATCATTAAGAAACTTCAAAAGGGCCAAACTTAGTGAAATTTGCAAAACCTCCCACAACATCTCACAAACTTGCTAACTGGCCTCAATCTCATTTCCATGGTCATCCTTGAATCAAGCTGCAGCAGACATGCCTTTGCTCTATCCCTGAAACAGCCCATACCTCAAAGGACACATAGACTTGACTTTTTGCAAAAGGGGCCATGCCAATCACACTGTGCCACCACCAACTCTCTGCCCTATCACAGCTTGATATGTGGACCAAATGGAACTGAAGACACACAAGAGGCAAGCCTGAGCTCTCCCACAAGTCAGCATACACAAAAATCCCTCCCTTTGCATTTTCTATCGAATCCCTCAACTCAGCCATTGATTCTCCAAACTTCTTCCACCAATCATCTCAAAATGCTTCACTGATCATCCCTCACCCAACAAAACAGCCTAAAACCACCCCAAACAGAAATACGATTTTCAACTCTCTACTGAAAGCTTCAAAACCCTCCACATAAATTCATTTCAAGCTTACCAGAAGCATCAGGGAACTCAGTGGAGTGGAATAGCACAAAGAAGAAGGTCAAAAGGTGCAAGATTTGAAAGCACAATCTCAGGTAGCATGATGAACATTTTTTCTAGAATCTTGTTTTTTAGTTACAAAGTTGTTCTATGTGTTGCCCTGATCATGGGGATGTAATTATTTTCGAAAATGGGCCAGAAACAAGCATTTTGTGTTGCTCTGAACTTTTGCCCTAAATTTATTTTTCTTTGATTCTCTTTGTGTGGCTAAAATAAATTGTTTTTGACCATGGATTCTTGTTATTCAATGTTAGAGGATTGATTCTGGAGCTTTAGGGGTCTTGGGGATGTGTTTTGAGTGTTTCAGGTGAGGGGGATGACCGGAGAAGACGACCGGAGCTTATCTCTGGTCGCCTGAAGTTAATTAGGGCAAAACCTGTTTAATTAGTAACTTTGAATTCTAACCCTAGAATCATGCTTCCCGCGCGCGCTTGGATGGACCAGATCATGTCATTAAACCCTAAAACCTGATTAATTAAATTAATTTAGTTTAATTAGTCAGTTTGAATATGAGCCACATGATCACGCGCGAATTAGCAACTTTGAACCATGGCCTTGGATTCTAATTACCACAAGTCTTGTTGACTTGCACGCGCAGCCCTTGGATCCTTCAACTTTGCATCTCAGCCACTGGTTTTGCTTACTTTTCATTTTTCCTTTAATTATTTCATATTTTATTTCATATATTTATTAAAAATAGTAAAAATGATTTAAAAAATCTGAAATTCTTTATCAAGTCTTTTATTAATTTTCAGAACCCAAAAATATTTTTATTTTTATTTTTTGCATTAAAAATTATTTTTAAAACATTTAAATGTTTATTTTTAATTAGTTAATGGGAATTAATTAATTAAAAATGCATTTAGGTATTTAAAAATCACCAAAAAATTCACATTACATTTTAAAACATTTAGAAACATTATCAAACTCTCAAAACAAATTTCTTTTTGGTCCTTGATGTATTTTGACAATTTTCATTGGAATAAAATTTGCTTAAAGGCAATATTTTTGTTCAAACTTAGAAAAATACATTCTGCCTAACCATGAAGAGTTTGTTGATGGTTCTTTTTGCATTGCATCCTTCATAGCATGTAGTTTCTAGTGTAAAATTGGTTTGGATTTATCTTTCATTTTCAATTTAATGAGCATTTTCCCTTTTGAAGTGCCTTGAAACCCTAGTTGACTTAGAAAAATCATAACTCCCATTAGGTTAAGAGTTAGGTCCCCTCCTTTGGGCAGTGGACTTGTGTAGGGTTAGGGTTCCTTTGATCCCATTTTCAATTTTTTGTCATGTCATTTGCTTCTGATTTTGAATTTTGCATTGCATGTTATGTATAAACCCTAATTCTTGTCTTCATTTGCATCCATCTCTCATATGCTTGCATTCAAGAACTTGCCCTGACATTTTGTACATCAACATGACATATAAGACATCTTAGGACATATTAGAATCATGTTTGATCATTGCATCATTCATTTGCCATGTTATATGTTCATTCCATTTCATAAACTTTTCATGAACTTTCATGGTGCAAAGCATGCTTCATTTGCATCCTCATCCTTGTATGATCACCCACAACTCTTGACATGTGTTTGCATCATCTCTTAGCATCATTAACATCATGTTTTTGCTTCTGACTTTGTCTTGCATCATGGCTTTTCATCTCATCTTCATTGCATTTCATTTCTTTTGCTAACTTTTCAGGTGGTAAGTTGTTTTGAGAAGTGAATTTGCCTTCACTTCTCACAATCTCTTCTCATCTCTCTTATGCATCATTGCTGAATTTTATCTTTGTATTAGAGTGAGCTTGCTCATTCATTTTCATCTCTTACTTTCTTCCTCCAAGCAACTTGTCTTCTTAAGTGAAGCAAGTTGTCCTGTTTCTCTCTGCTTCCCCTCCTTTCATCTGGTTCTTTCCTGGTGGCTTTTCTCCTGAAGATCTTTTGCAAGCCTCATTAACCCCTAGGAAAACCCAAGCATAATAACAATTAGGGTTTGATTATTCCCCCATTTAGTTTTACCTTTGTGTCATCTTTGAGTCTTCTCTTCTCATCTCTTAATCAAGGACTAAACCCTAAAGGTTTTAAGGCTTTGTGATTAAGCTTATGCCTGCATCCTTCTATTAGGATGGAGTGTATGACTTTAATCCTAAGTGTTAAACCCTTAATGTGTTTAACTCTTTTAATCAATCCACCTAATAATCACTAAGACACCAAACTTGTAACTTGGGCCTTGCATTAGGGTTCTAATTCTTCCTTAATTGGTTAAGAAGGACTAACCCTAGTGTTAATGGACAAGTCCCCCTCAAGTTGTCTTACAAACCATAAAATCCATTTCTTCATCTTAACATTAACCAAAATCCATTTAATAAAGGCTTTGTTTTATCATGAGGTTAATCCCTAATCATGGATTAAGTTGAGGAGCCTTCCTAAGCTTAAATGTTCTCATTTGTTATCCTTCTATTAGGATGGTGTAATGGGTCCATTAAATCCTTGATTATGGCTTAAACTCATTACCTAACACTAAACAAAACTCCAAAAACATCTAAATAAATACAAGTAGGTTAATGATCTTAATCCTACATCATGGTGATTAAGTGTGAGGTGCTTACTTCATGCTTAAGGTACTCTCATTACCCCTAATCATAGGGAGGATGTGATGAGTTTATTAACCCTTGGTTTAGGCTTAAGCTCCTTTTCTTATGAAAAACACAAAAAGAAATAAAAGATTTAAAACACCAAAAACAAACAATAAACGTCTCCTCCGGGATTCTTTTCTCACCTCATTCACTCACAAACGAGAACTCGCTTCTTCCGTCTAATGCAAGACAGTTTGCACCTGAGCCAGACAGGTCATACACTTGAGCATAGACAAATAAGCAGTTCATCAGTCAATTTATCTTTCGGTTGTCGCTCCCACCAAAATGACACCTCAGGTCAGAAGGGGTACAGACGCGAACGGTCGGCGAAAGGAGAAATGAGAACACACAGGGGTGAACTCAGAAAAAGACAAAGAGTCGCCAGCTAGGCATTTTTATCCCGGAGAAAAGGTAATGTCGCATAGACCTGAGAAAAGATATGGATAAGACGGTTGCGAACCAGAGAGACTGAGAAAGGGGGTTGGTTACAACCTGGGAAGGTATTAGCACCCAGATTGTCCGCCGTACTCGACGGGATCTACGCTTAAAAGATTTGTGTTTTAAAGGGGTAGTGTCAGTGCAATTTGTGTATCAAAGCTGGAAAGAATGCAAGTGTCAGTGTGAAAGAAGTGTAGTGTATGTAAGTGAAGTGTCAGTGTAGGAATAAAGATGAAATGCTCAAAACTATGAGGCTTAAAGAATAAGGCTGGAAACAGGGGGAATATACAAAGACTTTTGTTCGATAACTGTTAAGTTATGCCTACGTATCCTCTCGTGCAACGAGGAAGTCAGAACACCGTAGTTCGACCCAAAGAGACTGAAAGGTAAATTGACTTGTGAACTGCTTGCTTGTCAATGCTCAAGTGTATGACCTGTCTGGCTCAGGTGCAAACTGTCTTGCATTAGACGGAAGAAGCAAGTCCTCGTTTGTGAGTGAATGAGGTGAGAAAAGAATCCCGGAGGAGACGATTATTGTTTGTTTTTGTATTTTCAATCTTTTATCGCTTTTTTGAGATTTGTCATAAGTTAATGAGCTTAGGTCTAAACCAATGGGTTAGTAAACTCATCACATCCTCCCTCTGATTAGGGGTAATGAGAACACCTTAAGTGTGGAGTCAGTATCTCACACTTAATCACCATGATGTAGGATTAAGATCATTAACCTACTTGTGATTATTTAGATGTTTTTGTGGTTTTTGTTTAGTGTTAAGTAATGAGCTTAAGCCATAATCAGGGATTAAACAGACTCATTACACCATCCTAATAGAAGGATAATAGATGAGAATGTTTAAGCTGAGGAAGACTCCTCAACTTAATCCATGATTAGGGATTAACCTCATGACAAAACAAAGCCTTTATTAGATGGATTTTAGTTAATGATAAGATGAAGAAGTGAGTTTTATGGTTTGTAAGACAACTTGAGGGGGACCTATCCATTAACACTAGGGTTAGTCCTTCTTAACCAATTAAGGAAGAATTAGAACCCTAATGTAAGGCCCAAGTTACAAGCTGGATGTCTTGATGATTATTAAGTAGATTGATTAAAGTATTGAAACACATTAAGGGTTTAACACTTAGGATTAAAGTTATACACTCCATCCTAATAGAAGGATGCATGCATAAGCTTAATCACAAAGCCTTAAAGCCTTTAGGGTTTAGTCCCTGATTATGAGATGAGAAGAGAAGACTCAAAGAGACACAAAGGTAAAAGCTAAGTTGGGGACTAATCAAACTCTAATTATTATCATGCTTGGTCATTCCTAGGTTTTGTGAGGTTTTAAGAAAGAAATCTTCAAGGAACCTCCAAGGAGAGAAGCAGATGAAAGGATCAAAGAGAAGCAAAACAACTTGCTTCACTTAAGAAGACAAGTTGCTTGAAGAAAGAAAGTGAGATGAACAAGAATGAGCAAGCTCAATCCAAAGCATAAGATAAAATGCAGCAATGATGCATAAGAGAGATGAAAAGAGATTGTGAGAAGTGAAGGCAAATCCACTTCTCAAAACAACTTACCACCTGAAAAGTCAACAAAAGAAATGAAATGCAATGCAAATGAGGTGAAATGTGATGATGCAAACCAAAACCAGGAGCATGAGTATGATGTTAATGATGCTAAGAGATGATGCAATCATGAGGCAAGGCATTAGAATGATCATACAAGCACATGGATGCAAGAGAAGCATGCTTAGAACCATGAACATACATGAAAAGTTATGAAATGAAAATGACATACAACATGGAAAATGAAAGATGCAATGAGCAAACATGGTTCTAATATGTCCTAAGATGTCTTATGAATCAAATGAATGCACAAAATGTCATGGCAAGTCATGGTATGCAAGGAAATGAGAAATGGATGCAAAGGAAAGCATGCATTAGGGTTATATGCAACATACAAAGCAAAAATCCAAAACCAGAAGCAAATGAAATGATAAAAAATTGAAAATGCAATCAAAGGAACCCTAAACCTATACAAACTCACTGCCCAAAGGAGGGGATCCAACTCTTAACCTAGTGAGAGTTATGGATTTTCTAAGATTGCTAGGGTTTTAAGGTACCTTGACAAGAAAAATGCCAAACAAATTGAAAATGCAAGATCAATTCAAGCCAATTTAATCCTATAAACTAAATGTTATGCAAGATGCAATGGAAAAAGAATCATTGTCCAACTCTCAATGGTTAGGCAGAAATGAATTTTTGAAGTTTGTCACAAAATAATGCCTTGAAATGAAATTAAATACAAAGAAAATTATCAAAAGGCATCAAGAACAAAAAGGAAATTTTGTTTGAGAATTGGACAATGTTTCTAAATGTTTTTAAATGTTCCATAAATTTTTTTCTAATTTTTAAATACCTAAAAGTATTTTTAATTAATTAATTTTCATTAACTAATTAAAAATAAACTTTTAAATGATTTAAAAATAATTTTTAATGCAAAAAATAAAAATAAAAATATTTTTGTGTTTTGAAAATTAATAAAAGGTTTGATAAAATTTTTCAGAATTTTTCAATGTATTTTGCTATTTTTAATAAAATGATAAAGAAAAGGCAATTAAAATGAAATTAAAATATCAATTAATGAAAGTAATCAGATCTGAGGGCCAGGATTCAAACAAGAAAGGGAGGGTATTGACTTCGCGCGTCATCCAAGGGCCAGAATTCAAACTACGCTAATTATGTCATTAACCCTAATCTGAACCCTAATCATTTTCAGGTGACCGGAACAGTGTTCTGGTCATCTTCTCCGACGAGTCACTTATGCTATCTTACTCTCTACGCATCCCCAAGCTCTCTAACTTTCCAGAAATGATCCCCACATCAACCCCAACAAGAATCACTCACCAAAAACCATTTATTCATCATCAAATTCGTGAATCAGAGCAAAACGGAAAACATGGCAGAAATTTCAGAAACTCAATACATGCTTAATACTTGATCATTTTCAAAAATAAACACATCAGGATCATCAGTGAATCATGGAGAATCAATTAGAAACTTAAAAACACGTTTCTAGAAAAAAAGTTCTTGATGATACCTGAACTGAAGCTTTCGAAAATGGTGCTTTCTGGCCATTTCCTTGCTTCAAACAAGCTCCAATGATCTCCCCCAAGTGTTTGTGATACTTAGCTGGAGTTTAAATGGCCTCTAGAGAGAGTTTGCAGAATCTCAGTTCATGAAATGTGAAAATCGTGTTTTTGATTGTGGAGGTTTTAGGGCAAGATGGAGGGTGGGAAATGATCAGTGAGGTTTATGGAGTTGAATGGTGGAAAAAGTTTGAAGGTTTGATGGCTGAATCAAGGGATTCGAAGGCTTTTGCAAAATGTGAGAGTTTTTGAGTATGTTGTGTTCATGGAGTTCTCAGGCTTGTGTGTTATGTGCTTTTTCTTGCATTTGATCCACATAAAGAAGTGTGATAGGTCAGAGTGTGGGTGCTGGCCTATGTTGATTGGTATGGGCAAGTTGCCAAAATGTCAACTTGACTTGTACTTGAGGTATGGGAAATGGTACATCTTGCTTTTTGGCTTGTCTTGGCTCAGCTGAGTTTAAGGATGTCCATGGAATTGGTTTTGAGGCAAATCAGCAAGTGGATCAAAGTTTATGAGATGCTTTGCAATTTTCACAAAGTTTGGCCCCTTTGGAATTTCATGAAGTTCAAGGCATCAAAATGCATAATTCTTGGGCCAATTCTGATTTTTAGAAGTCACATGATCATGTTGTAATGAGTTTGTGCACATTTGAAGCCTTTAGAACACTTGATCATACCATTTTGCAAAATGCCTCTTTGGTAGAAAACTTGAAATTATGTGATTTTTCCCAACTTTGACAAGCCATAACTTTTGATCCAAAATGAATTAGGACAAGTTCTTGTACTTTTTGAAAAGGGAATGATCCATTCTACAACTTTCATGACCAAAGTTTTCCCATTTGAAGCATTTTTGAATCAAAAAGCAAGGGTTGAAAAAGTTTCCCTAAATGGCAAGTTTCCATTACAAGTGATTTTCCCAAAAAGTCAACTTTGCAAATGGCTTGAAATTCTTCAATTTTGTGAACTTCTAACATCTTCTATGATCAAATAAAGATCATAAATAATCAAAATGATGATGAACACCCTTTGGTTGGGTCATTGGGGGCCTCAGATGCCCTGATTTTGCACTGACTTGTTCAAAAAGTCAACCTTTGATCAGATGCCTTCCCCATTGAATTTCTTCATGAAAATTGATATGCATGCTCCTTATAACATATAGATACCAATAGAAATAAGAATGACAAAAATATTGGAGTTATGGCCTCTGAAACCAAAACCCTAATTTTAGGTCATCTGTGCAGTCAAACCTGGCTCTGCTTCCATGCCAATCTCAGTTCTTGTGATTTTTTGACATTCTTGACTTTGAGAGGATATAATATGATGCTTGAACATACATGGACCCCTTTGAAGTGATTGATGAACTTTGGAGTGGCTCAAGTGGCTCTTTGATTGATCAGATCACAAACCCTAGATGCAGATGACTTTGAACCAATGCAGTGAATCAAAAATGTGGTATGGGATGTCATGATTGAACTTATGCATATGAAGAGATCACAAGCCATGGTGTGAATGGGTGAGGGAAAATTTGGGGTGTTTACAGCTGCCCCTATTCAAGCATGAGTTAGCTGTGTAGAATGTAAGCAACGGCTTAACAGGCAAACAAGATAACTTGTGGTTGAATACCAAAGACAGTCCAAAATTTGCACTCACAGAATGAAGAAGAAAAGGGATATAGATTGTGAATGAAAATAAAGTAAATTATAAAGTGTGGGCGATGGAGGACGACCGTCGAGCAGAGGACGACTGCTGGGGAAAGAGCAATGACGGGGACGGCCGACATGCTGGGGATATAAAAGATTATGATGGGGATGGCCATCAAGATAAAGTAACAAAGATTCTCTGGGGATTATAGGTAAAAATAAATGATGAGGTACGGTCATCAAAGGTGAAGGACGATCACCTAGCAGGGGACGGCTGCTCTGTTGGGGATAAGATGAGGGACGGTCATCTAAGGGTGAAAGACGATCACCTGGCAAGGTACGGCTGCCAATAACATCACGACATAGGACGAATGTCGGATAAAAGGTCGACGATAGGGACGATCATCGGATAAGCATGATGAAGGACGATCATCAAGAGGTGAAGGACGATCACCTAGCAGGGTACGGCTGCTCTCAGGGTTTATCATGACATAGGACAAATGTCAGATAACAAAGATCAACGATGGGGACGGCCATCGGATAAAATGATGAAGGACGATCATCAAGAGGTGAAGGACGATCACCTAGCAGGGGACGGCTGCTAAACATCACGACATAGGACGAATGCCGGATAGAAAAGGGTTCCAATAATGGAGACTCCGCTGGGGAAAGGATGAGGGACGGTCATCCAAGGGTGAAGGACGATCACTTGGCAGGGTACGGCTGCCGAAGGGTATCATGGCATAGGACGAATGTCAAATAGAAAAGAAGTTTTGCTGGCGACCTACTGGGGAATAGTAAACACGGACAAGTGTTTACATCCAAGAAATAAAAGGTATAAGTGTTTTGACGTTGTGTATAGATTAAAGATGCGGGCGAGCATCCCTAAGACTGTGATACAGACGAGTATCAGTAGAAACAAACGCTGACGCATGTTCAGAGATGATGATACAGACGAGTACCAACTGGTTAACAAAGAACACGGATGAGTGTCGAATCTGAGGGGACTCTTCTAGGGAATAGTAGACACAGACGAGTGTCTAAATTCAAGAAGACATGAGTGTTTGACATGTGTATGGATTAAAGATGCGGACGAGCATCCCTAAGACTATGATACGGACGAGTATCAGGTAGAAACAAACGCTTGACGCATGTTCTGAGATGATGATACGGACGAGTATCAACTAGTTAACAAAGAACACGGACGAGTGTCGAATCTGAGGGGATGTAAGTGGTGTATACAAGATACAGACGAGTATATGTATGAGTGAAGCAGGAATAATAAGTATGAGTGGTGTACAGATGAGTGTTGAACTTGCTGGGGAGGGTGACACGGACGAGTGTCAAAAGGGTATATTATAAACAAGTATATGCTTTACAAAATGTTCAGGTAGTTATGTCGGGGAAGGTGACACAGACGGGTGTTAGGGAATCTGTATGGATATATGTATCTGTGAGTGCAAAGAGGACGCTTTGGCTTTCTACTGGGGATATGACACGGACGGGTGCCAGGAAGTATCTGTAATGTATAAGTTTCTGTTTGTAAAGAATACTCGGGCGACTTTACTGGGGAATGATGACACAGACGGGTGCCAGAAGGAGTGTGCATTGGTATTTACAAGTGTAAGGCAAATGCCTTGGCTTCCTGCCGGGGAATTTGGAGAGTTTCTCTGCATACCGTTGCCGGATTGTCAGTATTCACAAGTGTTTGATCCAGTACATGGCTTATGATTATGCAATATGTTTGATTTTTGCCGTAATGCTCCATATTAGACGGAATGCTACGCTCTGCGGGGAAAACATGATGCGAATGCTATGATTATGCAAAGATACCGATCCGGGATTCGGATCCCGTTGCTGCGAAGATCTCCGGTTGATCTTGCTTGAAGCGAACATCCCAGCTGGGGATGAGATCATTGGTAGATCTGATATATGGGACTCTGCTTGGGGATATAGGTCACTGATAGACCTATTTCAGTAATGAAGGACCCAGCTGGGGTTTGTAGAAGCTTTCGTCACTCTGTTGTGAGACCTTCAGGCATTGCTTTGCTGGATAAAGGTTGAGACTCTGTGGGGAGATGGCTCCCGGTCTTCGCACTAGGTTGAGGAGGAATGATGACAGGCAACTCAGCTGGGGAGAAAACACCTCCGGTGCTGAGACTGAGTAGGTAATGATTTGCCAGCTTACTGGGGTGAAGCTTTCATGCCCCATGCTGTACTTTGAATACCTGCAATCCTGAAAAGACAGAGAAATGCACAAGTAATCCTGAGGTATCTCTTACCAGATTCCCTCATAGGAGTTTAGACACTCCCGGGAATAAGTATTTATGCAATCAGCATCTTGAAGACATCGGACATTCTTGCAAACGAATATAAAATGTACGAGACGAAACATGACCGAAAAATCTGATTTTATTAATTCATGTGCCCTGAATTGGCAAATACAGTCAAAGAAACAAATCCCCTGAAATGAGGAGATTGTTACAAATTGAGAAATAAAAGGTATTGGCAATGTTGATGACGCTTCGAGGAGCTTCCCTTTGCTATGAATCGTATGACATTTGACGTTCTTCTCGTCTTGCTTTCTGAAGAAGGCTGATTCTGAAAGAAGCTTGATCCTTTTGAAGCTTACCAAGTTGTGAGTGATACAGATGAATTCAGAGTACAGTTGTTCGCTTATTCCCTTATTTTTGCATGGATCGCCCTTTCGGGTTTTCAATCCATCGGGATACCCATTTTTGCCTGAGTTGTCCGATGTGGCTTTTCAACTCAGCGGGTGTACATTTTTTTGTTTATTTCCCTTATTTTTGCCCGAGTCTTTTATTCTGTTTTTGACTCGCCGGGCTGCCCTATTTTTGCCTGGACTTACATTCTGTTTTTATGTCCAGCGGGTCATTTTATGCGAAGTATTTTTTAACTGCATCCGAATTCACAGGGGACGGGAAGTCTTCACCATCCATAGTGCTGAGCATGAGTGCTCCACCGGAGAAGACTTTCTTTACTACGAATGGCCCTTCATAATTTGGAGTCCACTTGCCCCTGTGGTCTGTATGAGGAGGGAGGAGTCTTTTCAGCACAAGATCTCCTACTTGGTATTCTCGGAGCCTGACTTTCTGATCGAAGGCTTTCTTCATTCTCTTCTGATATAACTGCCCGTGACAGATTGCAGCTAATCTCTTCTCTTCGATCAGACTCAGTTGTTCGTATCGGGATCGGACCCATTCTGCTTCGTTCAGCTTAACATCCATTAGTACCCGCAGGGAGGGTAATTCAACTTCGACAGGTAGGATTGCCTCCATACCATAAACAAGCTGATACAGTGTTGCCCCAGTGGATGTTCTGATTGACGTTCGGTACCCATGCAAGGAGAATGGTAGCATTTCATGCCAGTGTTTGTAGGTAACTACCATCTTCTGCACAATCTTCTTGATATTCTTATTAGCTGCCTCAACAGCGTCATTCATCTTTGGCCTGTAAGGAGAAGAATTGTGGTGTTGGATCTTGAAGTCCCGACATAGTTCTGCCATCATTTTGTTGTTCAAGTTGGAACCATTATTAGTAATGATTCGCTCGGGAACTCCGTATCGACAAATGATATCTCTCTTCAGAAATCGGGCTACCACTTGCTTTGTAACATTTGCATATGAAGCTGCTTCGACCCACTTGGTAAAATAGTCAATGGCAACCAGGATTAATCTGTGGCCATTTGAAGCAGTCGGTTCAATCTTGCCAATCATGTCAATGCCCCACATGGCAAAGGGCCAAGGTGAAGACATCACATTCAGAGGATTTGGAGGCACGTGCACTTTATCCGCATAAATCTGGCATTTATGGCATTTTTTGGCGTAGGCACAACAGTCGACATCCATTGTGATCCAGTAATAACCTGATCTTAACAACTTTTTGGCCATGGCATGCCCTCCTGCATGGGTACCAAAGGATCCTTCGTGCACCTCGTGCATCAACAAGTCTGCTTCTGTTCTATCAACGCATCTGAGGAGTACCATATCAAAGTTTCTCTTGTACAGGGAACCGTCAGTATTCAGGAAGAAACTACCAGCAAGCCTTCTTAATGTCTTCTTATCATTGGAAGATGCCCTAGGTGGGTATGTTTGATCCTCCAAGAAGCACTTAATGTCGTGGAACCAAGGCTTATCATCCTTAACAGCATCTGCTGCAAATACATACGCTGGTCTGTCAATTCTGGACACTGAAATCCGAGGTACAAAGTTGGCAGCTTGAACTTTGATCATGGATGAAATGGTGGCAAGAGCATCTGCAAACTGATTCTCGTCCCGAGGGACATACTCAAGCTTGACCGTTGTGAAGAAAGTCAATAACCTCCTTGTATAATCCCTGTAAGATATCAGATGGTCTTGGTGTGTGTACCATTTGCCATTGGTTTGATTGATTACCAAAGCCGAATCTCCGAATACAGTCAAAGTCTTGATCCTGAGGTCAATGGCTTCCTCAAGACCCATAATGCAAGCTTCGTATTCAGCTTCGTTGTTAGTGCAGTTAAAAGTGAGTTTTGCCGAGAAAGGCATGTGAACTCCCTTAGGTGTAATGAGTACCGCACCAACACCACGACCATTCATATTAACAGCCCCATCAAACATCATAGTCCATTCTTCCTCTGGGTCAGGCCCTTCAGTGTGAACAGGCTCTTCATGATCTTTTGCTTTTATGAACATGATGTATTCATCAGGGAAGTCAAATCTCATAGGCTGGTAATCATCAATAGGTTGCTCAGCAAGATAATCAGACAGCACACTGCCCTTGATGGCTTTCTGAGATGTGTACTGGATGTCATATTCTGTGAGGATCATTTGCCATCTTGCAACCCGTCCGATAAGTGCTGGATTCTCAAATATGTACATAACTGGGTCCATCTTTGAAATCAACAAAGTAGTGTGGGTCAACATATACTATCTCAGTCGGCGAGCAGCCCACGCTAAAGCACAACAAGTTTTCTCGAGCAGTGAATAACGTTGTTCACAGTCGGTAAACTTTTTGCTTAGGTAGTATATTGCATACTCTTTTCGACCAGACTCGTCATGCTGGCCCAACACACACCCCATTGACTCTTCTAAAACTGTCAAGTACATGATTAGAGGTCTTCCTTCAACCGGAGGCACAAGGATTGGAGGTTCTTGCAAGTACTCCTTGATTTTGTCAAAAGCCCTCTGGCAGTCTTCGTTCCACCTGACCGTTTGTTCTTTTCTTAACAGTTTGAACAAAGGCTCACAGGTTGCCGTAAGGTGAGATATGAACCTTGAGATGTAGTTCAATCTACCCAGGAAACCTCGAACTTCTTTTTCTGATTTCGGTGCAGGCATTTATTGAATGGCTTTGACTTTGTCAGGGTCAACTTCAATCCCTTTCTCACTTACAATAAATCCCAGCAACTTACCAGATCGCACCCTGAATGTGCATTTGTTGGGGTTCAGCTTCAGTTGGTATTTCCTCAGACGCTTGAATAACTTCAGCAGATTCACCAGGTGGTCTTCTTCTGTGAGGGACTTGGCAATCATGTCATCCACATAACATTCAATTTCTATATGGATCATGTCATGGAATAATGTTACCATAGCCCGTTGATAAGTGGCACCCGCATTCTTCAGTCCGAATGGAATCACCTTGTAACAGAACGTGCCCCTGGGTGTGATAAAAGTTGTCTTCTCCATGTCTTCAGGCGACATCTTGATCTGATTGTATCCTGAAAATCCGTCCATGAAGGAGAACACCGAGAACTGAGCCGTATTATCAACCAATACATCAATGTGAGGTAAAGGGAAATCATCTTTCGGGCTGGCTCTGTTCAGATCCCGGTATCCAAACACATCCTCACCTTGCCGTCCTTCTTAGGCACAGGTACAATATTAGCAACCCACGGCGGATATCTAGTCACAGCAAGGAACCCGGCGTCCCATTGCTTTCGTACCTCTTCTTTAATCTTCATTGCCATATCTGGGCGAGTACGGCGCAGTTTCTATTTAACCGGTGGGCAATCTTCTCTTAAAGGCAGCTTGTGCATGACAATATCGGTGTCCAACCCTAGAATATCCTGATAAGACCAAGCAAACACATCCACATATTCACGAAGCAGGTCAATCAGTTGCTCTTTCACTGAGTCTTGTAAGCAGGCTCCGATCTTAACCTCTTTCACATCTTCTTCCGTACCAAGATTAATCGTTTCGACCTCCTCCTGATGAGGAGTGATAACCTTCTCCTCTTGCCTTATCAACCTAGCTAGCTCTTCAGGAAGCTCATAATCTTCTTCAACCCCTTCACCAGCTTGATTGATTGGATTGTCAAAGTCATACAGAGTCATAGCTGTGTTGTTGTCGATGCAGTCTGAAAGGCACTCTCTACAAGGGTTTAGATTGTTCATTTTAGTGATCGATTTTAATCTTTGTTTAGAAAAAGTGAAGTAAAGTTATCATTTTGAAAACATCGCCATTTTATTTTTGTACAAAAGAAAAATGAAAAACAGTGAGCGGAAAAGAAAAAGACTCATTTGCAAAAGATGTCCGATATTCATTGATTGATTTGTTTGCACAAAATTACAAGATGGCCCGATTACAAAATGAGTCTTGTCATCTTGGGCAAGATGCAAGACTTGATGCATGCTTAAAATATACAGGAAATAATAATTACTCTGCAGGAGTAACCCTTATAATTTCCTGGGAAGACCAGTTTGAGATACGGCTCCCTGGGATCCTTGGACGTATCCAGCTCTCCAGGTTGCGCTCATCTTCCGACTCATCTTCCAAGTTGTTTACTGCATCCGGGGTGAGCATCCCCCCGCTGACAAAGTTGGGCTTCTTGGCAGCCTCTGATTGATCTTGTTGAGTTGGTTTGTAACCCAACCCAAATCTGTCCTCCTTCTTCTCCACAGGCAACAGCTTGCCCCAGCCTTGGGCAGTCCCCTCTTCAACAACCTTCCTGGCTTGTTGATAAGACGTCATGGAGGTTCCCAGTACAGCAGATGCTTCATTAATATTCAGGGCCTCAAACCCCTGGCTCATAGTTTCATGGATCTCTACATCCATCACAATGTATTTGTACGTAACCAGATGGCTAACAAAAATATCCTCTTCACCACAGATGGTGATGATCTGGCCTTCCCACTCGAATTTCAGCTTCTGGTGAAGGGTAGACGTAACTGCGCCAGCGGCATGGATCCAAGGTCTACCCAACAAACAGCTATAGGCCGGCTGAATGTCCATCACATAGAAGGTAATTTTGAAGGTCTGCGGGCCAATCATCACAGGCAGATCAATCTCCCCTAGCACTGATCTTTTAGAGCCATCAAATGCTCTCACCACCAAATTACTTGGACGCAATGCCAAGCCATCATACTCCAGCTTCACTAAGGCTTTCTTTGGTAGGACATTGAGTGATGACCCAGTATCCACCAGTACATGAGATAGAACAGCACCCTTGCATTCTAGAGTGATGTGTAAAGCCTTGTTGTGGTTACGTCCCTCAGCTGTTAAATCAACATTGGTAAAGCCCAACCCATGACTGGTGTTGACATTTGCCACCACAGTTTCTAGCTGATTAACAGTGATCTCCTCTGGCACGTATGCTGCGTGCAAGACTTTTAGTAATGCATTCCTGTGAGCTTCAGAACACATCAACAGGGATAATATGGAGATCTTTGAGGGAGTTTGGTGAAGCTGATCCACCACCTTGTAATCACTTCTCTTTATGATTCTCATAAACTCGTCTACATCTTGTTCAAAAGACGTCTTCTGAGTTTCTTTGACAGCCGGCTCTTCGAATACCACACTCTTTCCTTTTGCCTTGGCAGCAGCTTCTGCTTCGGCATTAGGTCTTGGTAATTGTGAGGCAAAAAGGCGTCCGCTTCGAGTGAAGCCTCCGCCTCCCCCAACATTATCAATCTGTGGAGAAGAGGTTGAAGAATCCAAAGTGATTTTCTCCCTGTTGCAGTAAAGGTCAGAGCCATAATGCCAAGGGATGGCATTACTGCTTTCATATGGTACGGGTCCAGGCACCGTGATGGTAACTGGACTAACTGCAGCAGAGGAAGGTACTGAAATGGTGTGCGGATCGTAGTAGATGGTGACTGGTGACCTGGCAGGAGATGCCACTGTTTGGTGTTGAAAGTTGTTGTTTGGAGGAACATTTGACGGATCATAGTAGATGGTGACTGTTGAGATATCTTCATCAATTTCTGTTGGCGTTGTAGAAGATCCGGCTGAATAAATGGGTGCTGATGTTGTAGAAGAGATGGTTGTTGACATCTGATTTGTTGAAGTGATGGATGGAGCCATTGTTGATGATATTGATGAATTGGTTGGAATGATTGTTGTTGCAGTTGTAGAAGAGTCAGGAATTGTTGTCAAAGGGATTGCTGGATTTGCAGGTACTGATGTTGTGATCTGAAGTATACCACTTTTGATAAGACCATCTATGCCGCCTCTCAAATTGTCACACCCGTTGACCGAAATGTTGCAATAACCACAATCGAGCTCACACCCGGGGAACATCTGGCATTCTAGGAGCTGAGCTTTAATTTCTACCAGAGGTGTTCGAATCTGCCCAACACTGGTGATTAAGAAAGATGGCTTGTCTTCCTCAATGGCATTAATTCTTGGTCCTCCATGATTGGGCATGGGATTCTTGTTGACATTTGGCGGGGGTGCAAAATTGAGGGCTTTAGAATCTACCAGATCTTCTACCTTCATTTGTAAAGCCCTGCATTTCTCTGTATTGTGGCCAGGTGCATTGGAATGGAAAGCACACCGGGCATTGACATCATAATTTCTTGGAAAATTGGAAGGATCAGGAGGTGCCAATGTCCTTAGCTCAACCAAGTTGAGTTTTAGGAGTTGTGGCAATAAAGCGGCATAAGGCATAGGGATTGGATCAATCACCCTATTTGCCTGTGATGGTCTTTGCTGAAAAGGCCTTTGCTGTTGATTGCTGTTGTTGTTGTTGTTGTAGTTTCTTTGTGGCGGATACTGAACTTGTTGTTGATAGTGTGGTTGTTGTGGTGGTTGATATGCTGGTTGCTGAGGAATCGGAGCTGGAATAGTGACAGCTGCTACTGACCTATGGACATGCTGAGGTCTGCCCCTGTTGGCATAAATGGCATTTGCCTCACCGGTTCTTCTTGGTCCCACAAAAGGCTTCCTGGGATTACTTGACGAGCTTGCACCATTATCAGAAATTTTACCCATCTTCAGAAGGCTTTCAATTCTTTCTCCAGCTATGACTACGTCAGCGAAGCTGGTGGAAGAAAAGGCAGCTAACCTGTCAATATATGTTCCTTGCAGAGTATTCATAAACATGTCGGCCATTTCTCTTTCCGACATGGGTGGTTGGACAGCGGCAGCAAGCTGTCTCCACCTCTGGGCATATTCCCTGAAGCTTTCTCTGGAGGATTGAGACATTCCCATCAGAAGGGTTCTGTTAGGAGCCATGTCTAGATTGTATTGGTACTGCCTAATGAAAGCTTCAGCTAAGTCCTTCCAGCACCTGATAATAGCTCTGGTCAAGTGAGAGTACCATTCCCTTGAAGCCCCAGTCAAACTATCTTCAAAATAGAACATCCACAGTTTTTCATCCATGGTGTATGCTTTAAGTCTTCCAAGAAAAGACTGCAGGTGAGTTCGTGGACAGGAAGTCTCATTGTACTTCTCGAAGCACGGGGGTTTAAACTTGTGAGGAATCCTTACCCCATCCACCAACCCCATATCCATGACATCAAAACCCAAAGAGTTTTGAGACTCCAGAGATCTCAACTTCTCAGCAATTTCATCAAACCTCCTGTCATAGACTTCATCCCCAGCTCCCATCATAGTGAACTGCTCTTCCTGGGGGTCTTCTTGTAAGAGTCTTCCTCCAGTAGTATTTCCTTGCACATTACCCGGGATGTGAACTTCCGGATGTAGATGAGGCCCATATACTGGTGGGTTAATATGAGGCTGACCCCTTTCGTTGTTACTTGTTCCTCCAGTTCCTAGAGGATGTTCCTTCGGGGTTTGTCTTTCTACCAATGCCCTCAATCTTTCTTGACTTTGAGCCAAGCCATTCATTACTTCCATGAACTAGGTCATTTGGTTTCTCATCTCCAGCCTTTCATTAACCATCTGGGTTCCGACCTCTGTCAGCTCTTGCTGTACTTGATCCATCTGGATACCAGGAAGGTTGTTGCGAGTAGGATATCTGTGCGGACGGTTGAGAGGGAACACCCGACGGCAAGCAATAATTCCTGAATCACAACAGAGTTAGTAACAACAAAACAAAAACCTACAAAACAAAACAAAAGTTAGCATGCAATGCAGTATGCTTATTTGCTTCCAAGGTATCCGGCTTGGCATTTGGTTTTGACCTTTCCAGACCCTGAGGAAGATACTTTGATGTTGCTTTGAAAGAGAATCTCAAATGAAACAAACTGACAAATATATTACAAATGATGGATCATACATAGTTTGTTTTTACAACACATACCCTTGATGGGTCAAAATACAACATAAAAGAAAAGTACATCAAATGGAAATAACAACAAGCAAAGAAATCAAACATCTAAGCCAAACTCATCCTCCTTAACCTCCTTCAAAAGTGCTTCAGTGACAGGACCAGATGGATGCTCTGTGATGTTCCTGATAAGAAGGTTCCTGGTGGCAATAGCAGTGGTCAGCTTCTTGTGCCTGTCTTGGTCCTTTGACCTCTTCACACCAGCCCTAAGCTTCAGTTCTGAAATCTCCTTCTGGGCTGCCAGCAAAGCTTCCTGTTGCTTCTTTTCATTGGCCTCCAACTGCTCAATCCTGGCTTGAGTTCTCTTATCCTCTTGAGTGCGAGCTTCAGTAATTCTGACCCATCTATCTTGACTTTCTTTCAGATAAAGACCAGTCCTAGCCTTCTGAAACTGGGCCTCTTTACAGGCATTCTTCAATATCTGTTCTCCTGCTCTTGATTTCTTGATGTAGTCTTCTGCTTTTTCAATCTTGGCCAGATGCTCCACCTTAAGCTTTTCTAACCTCTCAATGTCTAGACGACCATCACTCCTCTCCCAGAGGGTCTTCTTCAGAGCCTGAGACAAATTCTCATTCCTCTCCTTCAGCTTCTCAAATTCCTCCAGGCAGACAGTGGCTGGAGGTAGTACTGTAGATGGTCCAGGTGCATCCTCAATGGTGAAAGGCATCCCAGAAATCTGAGCCCTAGCATGAGACCATTCATAATACTGAGCTGAAGCCACATTATTGTATCTTCCAAGAATGGCCATCCCTTTGGTATGGATGTTGTCCCAAGCCCAGGATGCTTGTCTGACAACAGCTAGATCAGGCTTTATCTCACAATACAGGGTTTCAGCCAAGTCTTGCACTCTAGGAGGGTGAACCAGAGCATAGCCCAACTGTCTCTTAAACAGCAAAGGATTGTAGTTGATGCAACCCTTCACTCCTATCAGAGGTGCATTGGGGAACTGTTCACAGCTAGTAATTATGTCCCTGCCTTTGGTGCTTTGGGTGCACCGCCTGATGTCATCTGAGGTCAAAGAAATAAGCCTCCTGGCCCAATTCTTCTGTTGGTGAGGGTTCAAGAAAGCATCAGTCTTGGGTAAGTGTTTAAGCAACCAAGCATGGAATAAAGGAGCACATCATCTCACTAATCTCCCTCTCTGCTTCTCATTCCTTTGGTGAACAGAATAATAGAAATCTCCCAGCAAGGTGGGCACTGGGTTCCTCAAACGGAAGAGATGAATAGCATTCTTGCTGATAAACTTGGGCTCATCTGCAAAAAGTATAACCCCATATATACTGAGGGCTAACAATGCACAAACTGCCTTCCATTCTCCCAAGGAGGCCTTCAGAATGGCCTGAGAAGTTAGAAAGTCCAAGTGTAGGCCAGGAATTCCAGCCTTTGTTGACATGCTCTGCTCAATCAAAATAGGTTCCAAATACAGTGCCTTTGCCACTTCTTCATTGCTGGGAGAAGCCATCTCTGGGTTGAAGGGGATACCACCCCTGACATGTACTCCAATCAATGATGAAAACTCCTCCAACAGAGGTCCCAACTGAAAATTATGGAAAGTGAAGCATCTCAAAGGAGGATCATAGAACTGTAGGCAAGTGTGAATCAAAATCCTCTGAGAAGGGTCCAAGTCCATAACCATATCAAGGATGCCTCCATAATGTTCTCTGAATAATGGGATATGGTCTGGAGTGATAAGTTCCTGGACCTGTCTGATGCCAGCCAGCACAGGCTCAAAGAAATGGTATGAAATGTTGCTCTTCTTGGGTGCCATGACTGCTGATGAAGAGCTGAAAACAGATGCTGATGATGAAGACTGATACTGGAGATGAGCCACTGATAGGCTGGTATGGAGGTACTGAAGCAAACCACTGATGAAGATAGCTGAAGCTGATAACTGATGATCAGGGGTCTATGCAGATGAAGGGGTCAAAACCAAGCCAGATGGAATATGGATACCCTGAAAAACAAATAAACAAATGTTAAATGATGCAATGATGATGTATGCAAATGATATGCAAGGGTTTGTGATCAAGCT
This sequence comes from Lathyrus aphaca, assembly GCA_963966055.1. NCBI lineage: Eukaryota > Viridiplantae > Streptophyta > Magnoliopsida > Fabales > Fabaceae > Lathyrus > Lathyrus aphaca. Next base: position 375,227,176 of record OZ014523.1, on the reverse strand, counting down.
GGATCTGATTACTGCCTTGATATAAAGGTCCATGTATGTTTAAGAAGTCCAGATAAAGGTTCAGAAGTCCAGTAACAAAGGTGGGGACTCAAATAAAGAGTCACATGTCCAGGGTTAATCACAAGAACTGTCCAAAGTGAAGAATTCTTACACAAAACCAGTATCAAGGTATGATGTGGCCAGTGGTACCTTTAAACCTGTAAACAGCCCAACCCCCTCACATGTGGTGTTCTAGAACAAGGATCCTCAGACTTGGATCAATTATGAGAAGTGCAAACACTTCTAACCCGGAGGTACAGTGTTTACAATAACCATAAAAGATCCTCCTCTAATTCACCTCAGTTTCTGAAGGTCATAGTAAAGGTCATCCAGACTTAGCAGGCTTCCCAGATAGCCCTAGTACTACAGGAAATCTATAGCACAGAGTTCTCAAGAAGAAACCCACATCTGAACCGTGTTTCATATTCCCGCACCAGACCGAAATGGAATGGGAAAGAACATGAACCACTATAGCCTAGGTGTCACTCAGGTCCCAGGTATAGGACCTTAAACTCTCAATGAAACCCCACCCACCAAGACAAAAACCAGATCCAGCCAGATAACAGTATGACAGTATGAAAAATGTAAAACTGTAAAGAAAGCAATAAATAAAGCTGTACATAAAGCAATAGATAAAGCAACTGTATAAACACAATTAGCACATAACACCCCAGTAAACACAAATCAAACAAGCGCTAGGAGGAACCCAAAAAAAGAACCAGAAGCCCTGGTTACAGTATAAGGGTCCCCAGCAGAGTCGTCAAGCTGTCGCTCCCACCAAAATGACACCTCAGGTCAGAAGGGGTACAGACGCGAACGGTCGGCGAAAGGAGAAATGAGAACACACAGGGGTGAACTCAGAAAAAGACAAAGAGTCGCCAGCTAGGCATTTTTATCCCGGAGGAAAGGTAATGCTGCATAGACCTGAGAAAAGATATGGATAAGACGGTTGCGAACCAGAGAGACTGAGAAAGGGGGTTGGTTACAACCTAGGAAGGTATTAGCACCCAGATTGTCCGCCGTACTCGACGGGATCCACGCTTAAAAGATTTGTGTTTTAAAGGGGTAGTGTCAGTGCAATTTGTGTATCAAAGCTGGAAAGAATGCAAGTGTCAGTGTGAAAGAAGTGTAGTGTATGTAAGTGAAGTGTCAGTGTAGGAATAAAGATGAAATGCTCAAAACTATGAGGCTTAAAGAATAAGGCTGGAAAGAGGGGGAATATACAGAGACTTTTGTTCGATAACTCAGTGGAGTGGAATAGCACAAAGAAGAAGGTCAAAAGGTGCAAGATTTGAAAGTTCAATCTCAGGTAGCATGATGAACATTTTTTTCCAGAATATTGTTTTTTAGTTACAAAGTTGTTCTATGTGTTGCCCTGATCATGGGGATGTAATTATTTTCGAAAATGGGCCAGAAACAAGCATTTTGTGTTGCTTTGAAACTTTTGCCCTAAATTTATTTTTCTTCGATTCTCTCTGTGTGGCTAAAATAAATTGTTTTTGACCATGGATTCTTGTTATTCAATGTTAGAGGATTGATTCTGGAGCTTTAGGGGTCTTGGGGATGTGTTTTGAGTGTTTCATGTGAGGGGGATGACCGGAGAAGACAACCAGAGCTTATCTCTGGTCGCCTGAAGTTAATTAGGGCAAAACCTGTTTAATTAGTAACTTTGAATTCTAACCCTAGGATCATGCTTCCCGCGCGCGCTTGGATGGACCAGATCATGTCATTAAACCCTAAAACCTGATTAATTAAATTAATTTAGTTTAATTAGTCAGTTTGAATATGAGCCACATGATCACGCGCGAATTAGCAACTTTGAACCATGGCCTTGGATTCTGATTACCACCAGTCTTGTTGACTTGCACGCGCAGCCCTTGGATCCTTCAACTTTGCATCTCAGCCATTGGTTTTGCTTACTTTTCATTTTTCCTTTAATTATTTCATATTTTATTTCATATATTTATTAAAAATAGTAAAAATGATTTAAAAAATCTGAAATTCTTTATCAAGTCTTTTATTAATTTTCAGAACCCAAAAATATTTTTTTTTTATTTTTTGCATTAAAAATTATTTTTAAATCATTTAAATGTTTATTTTTAATTAGTTAATGGGAATTAATTAATTAAAAATGCATTTAGGTATTTAAAAATCACCAAAAAATTCACATTACATTTTAAAACATTTAGAAACATTATCAAACTCTCAAAACAAATTTATTTTTGGTCCTTGATGTATTTTGACAATTTTCAATGGAATAAAATTTGTTTAAAGGCAATATTTTTGTTCAAACTTAGAAAAATACATTCTGCCTAACCATGAAGAGTTTGATGATGGTTCTTCTTGCATTGCATCCTTCATAGCATGTAGTTTCTAGTGTAAAATTGGTTTGGATTTATCTTTCATTTTCAATTTAATGAGCATTTTCCCTTTTGAAGTGCCTTGAAACCCTAGTTGACTTAGAAAAATCATAACTCCCATTAGGTTAAGAGTTAGGTCCCCTCCTTTGGGCAGTGGACTTGTGTAGAGTTTGGGTTCCTTTGATCCCATTTTTCAATTTTTTGTCATGTCATTTGCTTCTAATTTTGAATTTTGCATTGCATGTTATGTATAAACCCTAATTCTTGTCTTCATTTGCATCCATCTCTCATATGCTTGCATTCAAGAACTTGCCCTGACATTTTGTACATCAACATGACATATAAGACATCTTAGGACATATTAGAATCATGTTTGATCATTGCATCATTCATTTGCCATGTTATATGTTCATTCCATTTCATAAACTTTTCTTGAACTTTCATGGTGCAAAGCATGCTTCATTTGCATCCTCATCCTTGTATGATCACCCACAACTCTTGACATGTGTTTGCATCATCTCTTAGCATCATTAACATCATGTTTTTGCTTCTGACTTTGTCTTGCATCATGGCATTTCATCTCATCTTCATTGCATTTCATTTCTTTTGCTAACTTTTCAGGTGGTAAGTTGTTTTGAGAAGTGAAATTGCCTTCACTTCTCACAATCTCTTCTCATCTCTCTTATGCATCATTGCTGCATTTTATCTTTGTATTAGAGTGAGCTTGCTCATTCATGTTCATCTCTTACTTTCTTCCTCCAAGCAACTTGTCTTCTTAAGTGAAGCAAGTTGTCCTGTTTCTCTCTGCTTCCCCTCCTTTCATCTGGTTCTTTCCTGGTGGCTTTTCTCCTGAAGATCTTTTGCAAGCCTCATTAACCCCTAGGAAAACCAAAGCATAATAACAATTAGGGTTTGATTAGTCCCCCATTTAGTTTTACCTTTGTGTCATCTTTGAGTCTTCTCTTCTCATCTCTTAATCAAGGACTAAACCCTAAAGGTTTTAAGGCTTTGTGATTAAGCTTATGCCTGCATCCTTCGATTAGGATGGAGTGTATGACTTTAATCTTAAGTGTTAAAACCTTAATGTGTTTAACTCTTTTAATCAATCCACCTAATAATCACTAAGACACCAAACTTGTAACTTGGGCCTTGCATTTGGGTTCTAATTCTTCCTTAATTGGTTAAGAAGGACTAACCCTAGTGTTAATGGACAAGTCCCCCTCAAGTTGTCTTACAAACCATAAAATCCATTTCTTCATCTTATCATTAACCAAAATCCATTTAATAAAGGCTTTGTTTTGTCATGAGGTTAATCCCTAATCATGGATTAAGTTGAGGAGCCTTCCTAAGCTTAAATGTTCTCATTTGTTATCCTTCTATTAGGATGGTGTAATGGGTCCATTAAATCCTTGATTATGGCTTAAACTCATTACCTAACACTAAACAAATCTCCAAAAACATCTAAAAAATACAAGTAGGTTAATGATCTTAATCCTACATCATGGTGATTAAGTGTGAGGTGCTTACTTCATGCTTAAGGTACTCTCATTACCCCTAATCATAGGGAGGATGTGATGAGTTTATTAACCCTTGGTTTAGGCTTAAGCTCCTTTTCTTATGACAAACACAAAAAGAAATAAAATATTTAAACACCAAAAACAAACAATAAACGTCTCCTCCGGGATTCTTTTCTCACCTCATTCACTCACAAACGAGAACTCGCTTCTTCCGTCTGATGCAAGACAGTTTGCACCTGAGCCAGACAGGTCATACACTTGAGCATAGACAAATAAGCAGTTCATCAGTAAATTTATCTTTCGGTTGTCGCTCCCACCAAAATGACACCTCAGGTCAGAAGGGGTACAGACGCGAACGGTCGACGACAGGAGAAATGAGAACACACATGGGTGAACTCAGAAAAAGACAAAGAGTCGCCAGCTAGGCATTTTTATCCCGGAGGAAAGGTAATGTTGCATAGACCTGAGAAAAGATATGGATAAGATGGTTGCGAACCAGAGAGACTGAGAAAGGGGGTTGGTTACAACCTGGGAAGGTATTAGCACCCAGATTGTCCGCCGTACTCGACGGGGGATCCACGCTTAAAAGATTTGTGTTTTAAAGGGGTAGTGTCAGTGCAATTTGTGTATCAAAGCTGGAAAGAATGCAAGTGTCAGTGTGAAAGAAGTGTAGTGTATGTAAGTGAAGTGTCAGTGTAGGAATAAAGACGAAATGCTCAAAACTATGAGGCTTAAAGAATAAGGCTGGGAAGAGGCGGAATATACAGAGACTTTTGTTCGATAACTGTTAATTTATGCCTACGTATCCTCTCGTGCAATGAGGAAGTCAGAACACCGTAGTTCGACCCAAAGAGACTGAAAGGTAAATTGACTTATGAACTACTTGCTTGTCAATGCTCAAGTGTATGACCTGTCTGGCTCAGGTGCAAACTGTCTTGCATTAGACGGAAGAAGCAAGTCCTCGTTTGTGAGTGAATGAGGTGAGAAAAGAATCCCGGAGGAGACGATTATTGTTTGTTTTTGTATTTTCAGTCTTTTATCGCTTTTTTGAGATTTGTCATAAGTTAATGAGCTTAGGCCTAAACCAATGGGTTAGTAAACTCATCACATCCTCCCTCTGATTAGGGGTAATGAGAACACCTTAAGTGTGAAGTCAGTATCTCACACTTAATCACCATGATGTATGATTAAGATCATTAACCTACTTGTGATTATTTAGATGTTTTTGTGGTTTTTGTTTAGTATTAAGTAATGAGCTTAAGCCATAATCAGGGATTAAACAGACTCATTACACCATCCTAATAGAAGGATAATAGATGAGAATGTTTAAGCTGAGGAAGACTCCTCAACCTAATCCATGATTAGGGATTAACCTCATGACAAAACAAAGCCTTTATTAGATGGATTTTAGTTAATGATAAGATGAAGAAGTGAGTTTTATTGTTTGTAAGACAACGTGAGGGGGACTTGTCCATTAACACTAGGGTTAGTCCTTCTTAACCAATTAAGGAAGAATTAGAACCCTAATGCAAGGCCCAAGTTACAAGCTGGATGTCTTGATGATTATTAAGTGGATTGATTAAAGGATTTAAACACATTAAGGGTTTAACACTTAGGATTAAAGTTATACAGTCCATCCTAACAGAAGGATGCAAGCATAAGCTTAATCACAAAGCCTTAAAGCCTTTAGGGTTTAGTCCCTGATTATGAGATGAGAAGAGAAGACTCAAAGAGACACAAAGGTAAAAGCTAAGTGGGGGACTAATCAAACTCTAATTATTATCATGCTTGGTCATTCCAAGGGTTTTTGAGGTTTTAAGAAAGAAATCTTCAAGGAACCACCAAGGAGAGAAGTAGATGAAAGGAGCAAAGAGAAGCAAAACAACTTGCTTCACTTAAGAAGACAAGTTGCTTGAAGAAAGAAAGTGAGATGAACAAGAATGAGCAAGCTCAATCCAAAGCATAAGATAAAATTCAGCAATGATGCATAAGAGAGATGAAAAGAGATTGTGAGAAGTGAAGGCAAATCCACTTCTCAAAACAACTTACCACCTGAAAAGTCAACAAAAGAAATGAAATGCAATGCAAATGAGGTGAAATGTGATGATGCAAACCAAAACCAGGAGCATGAGTATGATGTTAATGATGCTAAGAGATGATGCAATCATTAGGCAAGGCATTAGAATGATCATACAAGCACATGGATGCAAGAGAAGCATGCATAGAACCATGAACATACATGAAAAGTTATGAAATGCAAATGACATACAACATGGCAAATGAAAGATGCAATGATCAAACATGGTTCTAATATGTCCTAAGATGTCTTATGAATCAAATGAATGCACAAAATGTCATGGCAAGTCATGGTATGCAAGCAAATGAGAAATGGATGCAAAGGAAAGCATGAATTAGGGTTATATGCAACATACAAAGCAAAAATCCAAAACCAGAAGCAAATGACATGATAAAAAATTGAAAATGCAATCAAAGGAACCCTAAACCTACACAAACTCACTGCCCAAAGGAGGGGATCCAACTCTTAACCTAGTGAGAGTTATGGATTTTCTAAGATTGCTAGGGTTTTAAGGTACCTTGACAAGAAAAATGCCAAACAAATTGAAAATGCAAGATCAATTCAAGCCAATTTAATCCTATAAACTACATGTTACGCAAGATGCAATGCAAAAAGAATCATTGTCCAACTCTCAATGGTTAGGCAGAAATGAATTTTTGAAGTTTGTCACAAAATAATGCCTTGAAATGAAATTAAATCCAAAGAAAATTATCAAAAGGCATCAAGAACAAAAAGGAAATTTGGTTTGAGAATTGGACAATGTTTCTAAATGTTTTTAAATGTTTCATGAATTTTTTTGTGATTTTTAAATACCTAAAAGTATTTTTAATTAATTAATTTTCATTAACTAATTAAAAATAAACTTTTAAATGATTTAAAAATAATTTTTAATGCAAAAAATAAAAATAAAAATATTTATGTGTTCTGAAAATTAATAAAAGGTTTGATAAAATTTTTCAGAATTTTTCAATGTATTTTGCTAAAATGATAAAGAAAAGGCAATTAAAATGAAATTAAAATATCAATTAATGAAAGTAATCAGATCTGAGGGCCAGGATTCAAACAAGAAAGGGAGGGAATTGACTTCGCGCGTCATCCAAGGGCCAGAATTCAAACTACGCTAATTATGTCATTAACCCTAATTTGAACCCTAATCATTTTCAGGTGACCGGAACAGTGTTCCGGTCATCTTCTCCGACGAGTCACTTATGCTATCTTACTCTCTACGCATCCCCAAGCTCTCTAACTTTCCAGAAATAATCCCCACATCAACCCCAACAAGAATCACTCACCAAAAATCATTTATTCATCATCAAATTCGTGAATCAGAGCAAAACGGAAAACATGGCAGAAATTTCAGAAACTCAATACATGCTTAATACTTGATCATTTTCAAAAATAAACACATCAGGATCATCAGTGAATCATGGAGAATCAATTAGAAACTTAAAAACACGTTTCTGGAAAAAAAGTTCTTGATGATACCTGAACTGAAGCTTTCGAAAATGGTGCTTTCTGGCCAGTTCCTTGCTTCAAACAAGCTCCAATGATCTCCCCCAAGTGTTTGTGATACTTAGCTGGAGTTTAAATGGCCTCTAGAGAGAGTTTGCAGAATCTCAGTTCATGAAATGTGAAAATCGTGTTTTTGATTGTGGAGGTTTTAGGGCAAGATGGAGGGTGGGAAATGATCAGTGAGGTTTATGGAGTTGAATGGTGGAAAAAGTTTGAAGGTTTGATGGCTGAATCAAGGGATTCGAAGGCTTTTGCAAAATGTGAGAGTTTTTGAGTATGCTGTGTTCTTGGAGTTCTCAGGCTTGTGTGTTATGTGCTTTTTCTTGCATTTGATCCACATAAAGAAGTGTGATAGGTCAGAGAGTGGGTGCTGGCCTATGTTGATTGGTATGGGCAAGTTGCCAAAATGTCAACTTGACTTGTACTTGAGGTATGGGCAATGGTACAACTTGCTTTTTGGCTTTTCTTGGCTCAGCTCAGTTTAAGGATGTCCATGGAATTGGTTTTGAGGCAAATCAGCAAGTGGATCAAAGTTTATGAGATGCTTTGCAATTTTCACAAAGTTTGGCCCCTTTGGAATTTCATGAAGCTCAAGACATCAAAATGCATAATTCTTGGGCCAATTCTGATTTTTAGAAGTCACATGATCATGTTGTAATGAGTTTGTGCACATTTGAAGCCTTTAGAACACTTGATCATACCATTTTGCAAAATGCCTCTTTGGTAGAAAACTTGAAATTATGTAATTTTTCCCAACTTTGACAAGCCATAACTTTTGATCCAAAATGAATTAGGACAAGTTCTGGTACTTTTTGAAAAGGGAATGATCCATTCTACAACTTTCATGAACAAAGTTTTCCCATTTGAAGTATTTTTAAATCAAAAAGCAAGGGTTGAAAAAGTTTCCCAAAATGGCAAGTTTCCATTACAAGTCATTTTCCCAAAAAGTCAACTTTGCAAATGGCTTGAAATTCTTCAATTTTGTGAACTTCTAACATCTTCTATGATCAAATAAAGATCATACATAATCAAAATGATGATGAACACCCTTTGGTTGGGTCATTGGGGGCCTCAGATGCCCTGATTTTGCACTGACTTGTTCAAAAAGTCAACCCTTGATCAGATGCCTTCCCCATTGAATTTCTTCATGAAAATTGATATGCATGCTCCTTATAACATATAGAGACCAATAGAAACAAGAATGACAAAAAAAATTGGAGTTATGGCCTCTGAAACCAAAACCCTAATTTTAGGTCATCTGTGCAGTCAAACCTGGCTCTGCTTCCATGCCAATCTCAGTTCTTGTGATTTTTTGACATTCTTGATTTTGACAGGATATAATATGATGCTTGAACATACATGGACCCCTTTGAAGTGATTGATGACCTTTGGAGTGGCTCGAGTGGCTCTTGGATTGCTCAGATCACAAACCCTAGATGCAGATGACTTTGAACCAATGCAGTGAATCAAAAATGTGGTATGGGATGTCATGATTGAACTTATGCATATGAAGAGATCACAAGCCATGGTGTGAATGGGTGAGGGCAAATTTGGGGTGTTTACATCGGTCTCTTTGAGTCGAACTACGGTTTTCTGACTTCCTCATTGCACGAGAGGATACGTAGGCATAACTTAACAGTTATCGAACAAAAGTCTCTGTATATTCCCCCTCTTCCAGCTCTATTCTTTTAACCTCATTATCTTGAGCTTTGCACTTCTGTTCTAGCACTGACACTACACATATTTCACTTCACATTTCTTTTACACTGACACCTGTATTCTTCCCAGCTTTGATACACAAATAGCACTGACACTACCCCTTTTAAACACAAATCTTTCAAGCGTGGATCCCGTCGAGTACGGCGGACAATCTGGGTGCTAATACCTTCCCAGGTTGTAACCAACCCCCTTTCTCAGTTTCTCTGGTTCGCGACCGTCTTATCCCATCTTTCTAGGTTTATGCAGTATTACCTTTCCTCCGGGATAAAAATGCCTAGCTGGCGACTCTTGTCTTTTGAGTTCACCCTTGTGTGTTCTCTCTCCTTCGCCGACCGTTCACGTCTGTACCCCTCTTGACCGGGTGTCATCAGGTGGGAGCGACAGCTTGGCGACTCTGCTGGGGACCCTTATATTGTAACCAGAGCTTCTGGTTCTTTTTGTGGGTTCCTCCTAGCGCTTGTTTGATTTGTGTTTACTGGGGTGTTATGTGCTAAGTGTGTTTATTTATTTGCTTTATTTATTGATTTATGTACAGCTTTATTTATTGCTTTCCTTTACAGTTTTTCATATTTCATACTGTCATTATCATTGCTGGATCTAGTTTGCTGTTTTGATGGGTGGGGGGTTTCATTGAGAGTTTAATGTCCTATACCTGGGACCTGAGTGACACCTAGGCTAGAGTGGTTCATGTTCTTTCCCATTCCATTTCGGTCTGGTGCGGGAATATGAAACACGGTTAGAATGTGGATTTCTTCTTGAGAACTCTGTGCTACAGATTTCCTGTAGTGCTATGGCTATCTGGGAAGCCTGCTAAGTCTGGATTACCTTTATTATGACCTTCAGAAACTGAGGTTAATTAGAGGAAGATCTTTTATGGTTATTGTAAACACTTTACCTCCAGGTTAGAAGTGTTTACACTTCTCATAACTAATCCAAGTCTGAGGATCCTTGTTTTAGAACACCACCTGTGAGGGGCTTGGGCTGTTTACAGGTATGCAGGTACCCTTGGCCACATCATACCCTGTTACTATTTGGTTTAAGAGTACCTCATTTTGGACAGTTCTTGTGATTAACCCTGGACATGTGACTCTTTATTTGAGTCCCCCACCTTGGTCACTGGATTTCTGAACCTTCCTCTGGACCTTCTTTGAACATACATGGACCTATATCAAGACAGATAATCAAATCCAGCTTGATCACAAACCCTTGCATATCATTTGCATACTCATCATTTGCATCATTTAACATTTGTTTATTTGTTTTTCAGGGTATCCACATTATATCTGGCTTGGTTTTGACCCCTTCTCCTGCACAGACCTCTACTCCATCAGTCATCTGCTTCAGCTATTCTCATCATCACCAGCATCAGCCTATCAGTGGTTCATCTCTAGTATCAGTCTTGATCTTCATCAGCACCTATCTTCATCATCTTCAGCAGCATTCATGACCACTCCTAGGAAGAGCAACATTTCCTATCATTTCTTTGAGCCCTTGTTGACTGGCATCAGGCAGGTCCAGTCACTCATCACACCATATCACATCCCTTTGTTTAGAGAGCATTATGGGGATCTCTTGGATATGGTTATGGACCTTGACCCTTCTCAGAGGAGCATGATCCACACTTGCCTGCAGTTTTATGACCCTCCTTTGAGATGCTTCACCTTCCCAGACTTTCAGTTAGGGCCTCTGTTGGAGGAAAAGCACTGTACCTAGAGCCTGCCTTGATTGAGCAAAGTATGACAACAAAAGCTGGGATCCCTGGTTTGCACTTGGACTTCTTGATTTCTCAGGCCATCCTGAAGGCTTCCTTGGGAGAATGGAGGGCAGTCTGTGCATTGTTAGCCCTCAGCATATATGGGGCTATACTGTTTGCAGATGAGCCCAAATTTGTCAGCAAGAATGCCATTCATCTTTTCCTTCTGAAGAACCCAGTACCCACATTGCTGGGAGATTTCTATTACTCCATCCACCAGAGGAATGAGAAACAAAGGGGGAAGTTGGTGAGATGTTGTGCTCCTTTGTTTCACACCTGGCTGCTCAGACACCTGCCTAAGTCAGATGCCTTCCTGAACCCTCACCAGCAGAAGAATTGGGCCAAGAGGCTCATTGCTTTGACTTCAGATGATATCAGATGGTGCACCCAGAGCACCAAAGGCAAAAACATTATCACCAGCTGTGGGCAATACCCAAATGTGCCTCTAATAGGAGTAAATGGTTGCATCAACTACAATCCTTTACTGTTTAAGAGACAATTGGGCTATGCTTTGGTTCACCCTCCTAGAGTGCAAGATTTAGCTGAGACCCTGTATTGTGAAGTGAAACCTAATTCAGTTGTTGTCAGACAAGCATCCTGGGCTTGGGACAACATCCAGACAAAAGGGATGGCTATATTTGGGAGGTGTAATAATGTTGCTTCAGCTCAGTACTATGACTGGTCCCATGCTATAGCTCAAATTACTGGAATGCCCTTCACCTTGGAGGACATACCTGGACCATCTACAACATAACCAGCAGCAATTGTCAGCCTGGAAGAATTTGAGAAACTGAAGGAAAGGAATGAGAATCTGTCTCAAGCTTTGAAGAAGACTCTTTAGGAAAGGAGTGATGGTCGTCTGGACATTGAAAGGTTGGAAAAGCTTAGGGTGAAGCATCTTGCCAAAATTGAGAAGACAGAAGACTATATCAGGAAAGCAATAGCTGTGGAGAAAATATTGAAGAATGCTTGTAAAGAGGCCAAGATTCAGAAGGCTAGGACTGAGCTCTATTTGCAAGAGAGTCAGGCTAGGTGGGTCAGGATCACTGAAGCCCATACTCAAGAAGATCAGAGAATTAAAGCCAAGATTGAACAGTTAGAGGCCAATGAAAAGAAGCAGCAGGAAGCTCTGCTGGCAGCCCAGAAGGAGATTTCAGAGTTGAAGCTTAGGGCTGGATTGAAGAGATCAAAGGACCAGGACAAGCATAAGAAGCTGACCACTGCCATTGCTACTAGGAACCTCCTCAATAGGACCATTACAGAGCACCCAGCTAGTCCAGTGACTGAGGCACTTCTGAAGGAGGTCAATGAGGATGAGTTTGGATTGGATGTTTGATTTCTTTGCTTGTTGTTCATTTCCATTTGATGTACTTTTCTTTTGTTGTATTTTGACCCTCCAGGGGCATATGTTGTAAAACGAACTATGTATTGTTCATCATTTGTAATATATTAGTTTGTTTTCATTGGGTTTCTTTTCTCAAGCAACATCAAGCATCTTCCTCGAGGTCTGGAAAGGTCAAAACCAAGAACCAAGCCAGATACCTTGGAAAACCAATAAGCATACTGCATTGCATACTAACTTTTGTTTTGTTTTGTAGATTTTGTTATTATCTTTGTTTCTAACTTTGTTGTGGTCTCAGGATATATTGCTCGCCGCCAGGTGTTCCCTGTCAACCGCGCGCACCGGTACCCTACTCGCAATAACCTTCCTGGTATCCAAATGGAGCAAGTAAAGCAAGACCTGACAGAGGTCAGAACTCAGATGGCTAATGAAAGAGTGGAGATGAGGAACCAAATGACTCAATTCATGGCTGTAATGACTGGCTTGGCCCAGAGCCAAGAAAGGTTGAGGGAATTGGTAGAAAGACAAACTCCCGAGGAACCTCATCTTGGAACTGGGGGAACTAGTAATAATGAGAGGGGTTAGCCTCATGTTAATCCACCAATATTTGGACCTCATCTGGATCCGGAAATCAATATCCCGGGAAATGTGCAAGGAAATGCTGCTGGGGGGAGGATCTTGCAAGAGGATCCCCAAGAAGAGCAGTTTACTGTCATGGGAGCAGGAGATGAAGTTTATGATAGGAGGTTGGATGAAATCGCTGAGAAGTTGAGATCTTTGGAGTCTCAAAATTCCTTGGGCTTCGATGTAATGAATATGGGGCTAGTGGATGGGGTAAGAATTCCCCACAAATTCAAACCCCCGTGCTTTGAGAAATACAATGGAACCACTTGTCCACGAACTCACTTGCAGTCTTTTCTGGGAAGACTTAAAGCTTATACTATGGATGAGAAGCTGTGGATGTTCTACTTTGAAGATAGTCTGACTGGGGCTTCAAGAGAGTGGTATTCACACTTGACCATAACAACTATTAGATGCTGGAAGGACTTAGCTGAAGCCTTCATCAGGCAATATCAATACAATCTGGACATGGCTCCTAACAAGACCCTCCTGATGGGAATGTCCCAGTCTTCCAGAGAAAGCTTCAGGGAATATGCCCAAAGGTGGAGACAGCTTGCTGCTGCTGTCCAACCACCCATGTCGGAAAGAGAAATGGCCGATATGTTCATGAATACTTTGCAAGGAACCTATATTGATAGACTGGCTGCCTTTTCTTCTACTAGTTTTGCTGACGTGGTTATTGTAAACACCCCAAATTTGCCCTCACCCATTCACACCATGGCTTGTGATCATTCTCATATGCATAATCTAATTCATACCATCTCATATCACATTTTTGGTTCACTGCATTGGTTCTAAGTCATCTGCATCTAGGGTTTGTGATCTGAGCAATCCAAGAGCTTTTTGAGCCACTCCAAAGGCCATCAATCACTTCAAAGGGGTCCATGTGTGTTCAAACATCATGCTATATCCTCTCAAAGTCAAGAATGTCAAAAAATCACAAGAACTGGGAATGGTATGGAAGCAGAACCAGGCTTGACTGCACAGATGACCTAAAATTAGGGTTTTGGTTTCAGAGGCCATAACTCCAATTTTTTTGGTCATTCTTGTTTCTATTGGTATCTATATGGTATAGGGAGTATGCATATCAATTTTCATGAAGAAATTCCATGGGGAAGTCATCTGATCAAGAGTTGACTTTTCAAGCAAGTCAGTGCAAAATCAGGGCATCTGAGGCCCTCAATGACCCAACCAAAGGGTGTTCTTCATCATTTTGATTGTATATGATCTTTATTTGATCATGGAAGAGGTTGGAAGTTCACAAAATTGAAGAATTTCAAGTCTTTTGCAAAGTTGACTTTTTGGGCAAGTTTGACTTTTAATGAAAATGCCATTTTAGGCAACTTTTTCAACCTTTACTTTTTGATTCAAAAAAGCTTCAAATGGAAAAACTTTGGTCATGAAAGTTGTAGAATAGATCTTTCCCTTTTCAAAAAGTACAAGAACATGACCTAATTCATTATGGATCAAAAGTTATAGTTTGTCAAAGTTGGCAAAAATCACAAAATTTCAAAGTTTCTACCAAAGAGGTATTTTGCAAAATGACTTGATCAAGTGTTCTAAAACTATCAAATGCACTTCTAATCTTCACAAAATGATCATGCAACACCTAAAATTAAGAATGGGCCAAGGAACTTTGCATTTTCATGCCTTGAAACTCAAGAATTCATAAAGGGGCCAAAACTTATGAATTTGCAAAACACATCATAAACTTTATACCACTTGCTGCATTGCCTCAAAACCTCTTCCATGGTTCTCCTTGTTTCAAGATGTAGCCAAGCCATGCTTTGTACCTTGGCAGAAATGGACCATACCTCTCTTACACAAAAAGTTGACTTTGTGCATTTTGCTCCATACCAATCACACTGCTCCACAACAACTCTCTGACCTATCAAGGATTGAAATGTGTACCAAAAGCAACCCAACACATAACACATACAAGGCTGAAACCTCCCACAAGACAGGATTCACAAAATCTCTCCAACTGGCATTTTCCTTCGAAACACTCTCCACAAGCCTCAAACACAAAAACAAACTTCACAAACAATCTCAACTCACTTCACTGATCACAAACCACCCCTCACCATGGCCTGAAACCCCCTACATCAAAAACATGATTTCAACATACACTTGACCTGAGCTTCTACCAAATCTCTCTAGAGGCCACACAAACTCCAACTAAGTGTCAAAAGCTTCAAAGGAGGATCATTGGGACTTGTTTGAGCCAAAGAACCAGCCAGAAAGCTCCAAACTGAGAAGCTTCAACTCAGGTAGCTTCATGAACTTTTTTTCCAGAACTTGCTTTTTAAGTTTCTAAATGAATCTACATGCCTCACTGATTCTCCTGATATGTTTACTTTTGAAAATGATTAAGAAATGAGCATGTATTGAACTTCTGAAAGTTTTGTTCAGTTTCACGATTTGCTTCGAATCTTGTTTTTGGTGAATGATAAATGTGTTTTGTTTGCTGATTCATGATGTATGATGCTTGGGGATCATTTCTGGGCAAGAAATTTGGGGTTTAGTGACCTAGGGAAGAAGTTAGGCGTTTTGATTGGCCGGAGAAGACGACCGAAACAGTGTTCCGGTCGCCTGAGAGTGATTAGGGCATGGATTAGGGTTTAATCTTTAATTAGCGAAATTTGAATGTGGGCCGTCCAGATGCGCGCCAGGTCCACTCCTGCGCGTGTGAATTCAAATCTGGGCCCTTGGATGCGCATACTTTTCCTTTTTTCAGATTAATTTCATTTTATTTTTCCAATTAATTCATTTGTTTTCTCATATTTATTAAAAATAGCAAAACCTTTTCAAAAATTCTGAAATTTTTTATACAAACTTTTATTTAATTTTAGAAACCAAAAACATTTTTATTTTTATTTTTATTTTTTGCATTAAAAAATATTTTTAAATCATTTAAAAGTTTATTTTCAATTAATTAATGAGAATTAATTAATTAAAAATACTTTTAGGTATTTAAAAATCACGAAAAAATTCATGAAACCTTCATAATCATTTAGAAACATTGTCCAACCCTCAAACCAAATTTCTTTTTTGATCTTGATGCATTTTGAGAATTTTTCATGGAATTAAAATCATTTCAAGGCATTATTTTGATCCAAACTTCAAAAAAATCATTTCTGCCTAACCATTGAGAGTTGGACTTTGATTCTTCTTGCATTGAATTTTGTTTAGCATGTAGTTTGTGAGATTAAATTGGCATGATTTGATCTTTCATTTTCCATTTGTTTGGCATTTTCCTTGTTAAGGTACCCTAAAACCCTAGAAATTTTAGGAAATTCATAACTTTTATTAGGTTAAGAGTTGGAACCTCTCCTTTGGGCAGTGAGTTAATATAGGTTTAGGGATCCTTTGAATGCATTTTCAAATTTTTATCTTGATGTTTGCTTCTGATTTTGGTTTTTGTTTGATGCTTTGATCATAAACCCTAATGTGGGCTTCCATATGCATCCATCTTGCATTTGCTTGCATACCTTGACTTGCCTTAGCATTTTGTGTATCCATTTGATTCATTTGACATCTTAAGACATATTAGAAGCATGTTTGATCATTGCATCTTGAATTTTCCATGTTGTATGCCATTTGCATTTCATAACTTTTCATGTATGATCATGGTTCTTAACTTGCTTCATTTGCATCCATAAGTTTGTATGATCATCCCCATGCCTTGTTACATGTTTGTAGCATCTCATAGCATCATTAACATCATGTATGTGCTTCTTGTTTTGATTCTCATCATGCCATTTCATTTCATTTGGCATTGCATTGCATTTCTTTCACTAACTTTTCAGGTGGTAAGCAACTTTGAGAAGTGAATTTGCCTTCACTTCTCACATTTTCTTCTCATCTCTTTTATGCATCCATGCTGAATTTTGTTATGTGTTTGAGATTGATCTTGTTCATTCTTTTCTTCTTACTTTCTTTCCTCAAGTGACTTGACTTCTTGAATGAAGCAAGTTACTTTGCTTCTATTTGCTCCTTTCATCTGCTTCCTGGTGGTTCCTTTGAAGAGATCTTTCTTGTAAACTTCACAAACCTTAGGAACAACCAAGCATGACAATGATTAGGGTTTTGATTAGTCCCCCCACTTAGTTTTACCTTTGTGTCTCATTGAGTCTTCTCTTCTCACCTCATAATCAAGGACTAAACCCTAAAGGCTTTAAGGCTTTGTGATTAAGCTTATGCCTGCATCCTTCTATTAGGATGGAGTGTATAATTTTAATCCTAAGTGTTAAACCCTTAATGTGTTTAAATCCTTTAATCAATCCATCTAATAATCATCAAGACATCAAACTTGTAACTTGGGCCTTGCATTAGGGTTCTAATTCTTCCTTAATTGGTTAAGAAGGACTAACCCTAGTGTTAATGGACAAGTCCCCCTCAAGTTGTCTTACAAACCATAAAAATCATTTCTTCACCTCATCATTAATTAAAATCCACTTAATCAAAGGTTTGTTTTGTCATGAGTTTAATCCCTAATCATGGATTAAGTTGAGGAGTTTTCCTCAGCTTAAACATTCTCATTTATTATCCTTCTATTAGGATGGTGTAATGAGTCTGTTTATTCCTTGATTATGGCTTAACCTCATTACTTAACACTAAACAAAAACACCAAAAACATCTAAATAATCACAAGTAGGTTAATGATCTTAATCCTGCATCAAAGGTGATTAAGTGTGAGAAGCTGACTTCACACTTAAGGTATTCTCATTACCCCTAATCAGAGGGAAGATGTGATGAGCTTAATAACCCATTGGTTTAGGCTTAAGCTCATTTTCTTATGGCAAACTTTCAAAAGCAATAAAAGACTGAAAACTCAAAAACAAACAATAATCGTCTCCTTCGGGATTCTTTCCTCATCTCATTCACTCATAAACGAGAACTTGCTTCTTCCGTCTAAAGCAAGACAGTTTGCATCTGTGCCAGACTGGTCATACACTTGAGCATAGACAAGCAAGCAGTTCACAGGTCAATTTATCTTTCAGTCTCTTTGGGTCGAACTACGGTGTTCTGACTTCCTCATTGCACGAGAGGATACGTAGGCATAACTTAACAGTTATCGAACAAAAGTCTCAGTATATCCCCCCTCCTTCTAGCTTTATTCTTTAGCCTCATTATCATGAGCATCTCATCCTCATTCTTACACTGACACTTTCATATTACACCTTACACTTCTTTACACTGACACCTGTACATTCTTTTCCAGCTCTTTCATACACAAATTGCACTGACACTACCCCTTTAAAAAGCAAATCTTTTAAGCGTGGATCCCGTCGAGTACGACGGACAATCTGGGTGCTAATACCTTCCCAGGTTGTAACCAACCCCCTTTTTCAGTCTCTCTGGTTCGCAACCGTCTTATCCATATCTTTCTAGGTCTATGCAGCATTGCCTTTCCTCCGGGATAAAAATGCCTAGCTGGCGACTCTTTTCATTCCCTGTGAGTTCACTCCTGTGTGTTCTCACATCCTCCTCTCGCCAACCGTTCGCGTCTGTACCCTATTTGACCCGGCTTCATTTAGTGGGAGCGACAGCTTGGCGACTCTGCTGGGGACCCTTATACTGTAACCAGGGCTTCTGGTTCTTTTTGTGGGTTCCTCCTAGCGCTTGATTGATTTGTGTTTACTGGGGTGTTATGTGCTATTTGTGCTTGTATTTGTATTTTTTTTGCTTTATGTACAGTTGTTTTATTGCTTTCTTTATAGCTTTACATATATCATACTATCATACTGTGCTGGCTGGATCTGTTTTGTTGCTTTGATGGGTGGGTGTTCTATTGAGAGTTGAGGTCCTATACCTAGGACCTGAGTGACACCTAGGCTAGAGTGGTTCATGTTCTTTCCCATTCCATTTCGGTCTGGTGCGGGAATATGAAACACGGATCAGATATGGGTTTCTTCTTGAGAACTCTGTGCTACAGATTTCCTGTAGTGCTAGGGCTATCTGGGAAGCCTGCTAAGTCTGGATGACCTTTAGTATTGACCTTCAGAAACTGAGGTGAATTAGAGGAGGATCTTTTATGGTTATTGTAAACACTGTACCTCCGAGTTAGAAGTGTTTACACTTATCATAACTGATCCAAGTCTGAGGATCCTTGTTTTAGAACATCACCTGTGAGGGGGTTGGGATGTTTACAGGTCTGCAGGTACCCTTGACCTCAGCATACCCTGTTACTATGTTTTGATTAAGAGTACTCCATTTTGGAAACAGTTCTTGTGATTTTTAACCCTGGACATGTGACTCTTTATTTGAGTCCCCCACCTTGGTTACTGGACTTATGAACCTCCATCTGGATTTCTTGAACATACATGGACCTATATCAAGGCAATTAATCAGATCCAGCTCAGTCACAAACCCTTGCATATCATTTGCATACATCCTCATTGCATCATTTTTAACATGTGTTTATTTGTTTTTCAGGGTATCCATCCTACATTTTGGCTTGGTTTTGACCCCTTCTTCAGCATAGACCTATTTTCATCAGTGCTTGCTTCAGTTATCAGCTACCTGCTTCAGTCACCTGCATCACCAGTCTCAGCCTGTCAATGGCCCATCTTCAGTGTTATTCTCAGCATCTGACTCAGCTCTTCTTCAGCAATATGGCACCTAAGAAGAGCAACATCTCCTATCATTTCTTTGAGCCTGAGTTGGCTAGCATCAGGAAGATTCAGACCCTGATTACTCCAGACCATATACCACTATTCAGAGAACATTATGGAGGAATCCTTGATGTGGTTATGGATTTGGACCCTTCACAGAGGAGCTTGATTCATACTTGCTTGCAGTTCTATGATCCCCCTCTGAGGTGCTTCACCTTCCAGAATTTTCAATTGGGACCCTTGTTGGAAGAGTATTCATCATTGATTGGTGTACCTGTTAGGGGTGGAATCCCCTTCAACCCTGAGATGGCTTTCCCTAGCAATGAAGAGGTGGCAAAAGCCTTGTATCTGGAACCAGTTATGATTGGGCAGAATATGACTACTAAAGCTGGAGTCTCTGGTTTTCATCTGGATTTCTTGACCTCTCAGGCTATTCTAAAGGCCTCCTTGGGGGAGTGGAAAGCAGTCTGTGCATTATTAGCCCTTAGCATATATGGGGTTATTTTATTTGCAGATGAGCCTAAGTTTGTTAGCAAGAATGCAATCCATCTTTTCATCCTGAGGAACCCAGTGCCCACCTTACTGGGAGATCTTTACTACTCTGTTCACCAAAGGAATGAAAAGCAAAGGGGAAGATTAGTGAGATGCTGTGCTCCTTTATTCCATACTTGGCTTCTCAAGCATTTGCCAAAGACTGATGCATTATTGAACCCTCACCAGCAAAGAAATTGGGCTAGGAGGCTTGTTGCTCTAACCTCAGATGATATCAGGTGGTGCACTCAGAGCACCAAGGGCAGAGACATCATTACTAGTTGTGGGCAATTTCCCAATGTGCCTCTGATAGGAGTGAAGGGTTGCATCAACTACAACCCTCTGCTATTCAAAAGACAACTGGGCTATGCATTGGTCCACCCTCCTAGAGCACAGGACCTGACTGAGACCCTTTATTGTAAGATCAAGCCTAATCTGGCTATTGTCAGGCAAGCATCCTGGGCTTGGGACAATGTCCAGACTAAAGGGGTAACCATCCTTGGGAGATGCAACAATGTGGCCTCAGCTCAGTACTATGAGTGGTCTCATGCCAAGGCTCAGGTTTCTGGGATGCCCTTCACCCTTGAAGATGTGCCTGGGCCCTCCACAGCACCACCTCCAGCAACTGTCATCTTAGAGGAGTTTGAGAAACTAAAAGAGAGAAATGAGAATCTGACTCAGGCTCTACAGAAGACCCTCTGGGAGAGGAGTGATGGTCTGCTGGACATTGAAAGGTTAGAAAATCTAAAGGTGGAGCATCTAGCCAAAATTTAGAAGTCAGAGGATTACATTAAGAAATCTAGGGCTGGAGAACAGATTTTGAAGAATGCCTGCAAAGAGGCCCAATTCCAGAGAGCTAGGATTGATTTGTATCTGAAAGAGAGTCAAGCTAGGTGGGTCAGGATCACCGAAGCTCGTACTCAGGAGGATAAGAGGACTCAGGACAAGATTGAGCAGTTGGAGGCTAGTGCAAAGGAGCAACAGGAAGCCCTGGCAGCAGCCCAGAGAGAGATCTCAGAGTTGAAGATTAAAGCTGGTGTGAAGAGGTCAAAGGACCAGAATCGACACAAGAAGCTAACTGCAGCTGTTACTACCAGGAATCTCCTTATTGTCGCTCCCGATAAATGGGAATAGGCCCAGATAAAGGTACAGACGCGAACGGTCGGCGAGAGGGACAATGAGAACACACAGCCGTGAACTCACTGGAGATGAATAGAGTCGCCAGCTAGGCATTTTTATCCCGGAGGAAAGGTAATGCTGCATAAACCTAGAAAGATACGGATAAGACGGTTGCGAACCAGAGAGACTGAGAAAGGGGGTTGGTTACAACCTGGGAAGGTATTAGCACCCAGATTGTCCGTCGTACTCGACGGGATCCACGCTTAAAAGATTTGTGTTTTAAAGGGGTAGTGTCAGTGCAATCTGTGTATAAACGAGCTGGAAAAGGATGTACAGGTGTCAGTGTAAAAGAAGTGAAGTGTGATATATGCAGTGTCAGTGTAAGGAAAGGGTGAAGTGCTCAAGATAATGAGGCTAAAGAATAAAGCTGAAAGAGGGGGAATATACAGAGACTTTTGTTCGATAACCGTTAAGTTATGCCTACGTATCCTCTCGTGCAATGAGGAAGTCAGAACACCGTAGTTCAACCCAAAGAGACTGAAAGGTGAATTGACTTGTGAACTGCTTACTTGCCTACGCTCAAGTGTATGACCTGTCTGGCTCAGGTTCAAACTGTCTTGCATTAGACGGAAGAAGCAAGTTCTCGCTTGTGAGTGAAGATGATGAGAAAAGAATCCCGGAGGAGACGATTATTGTTTGTTTTTGAGTTTTCAGTCTTTTATTGCTTTTGAAAGTTTGTCATAAGTTAATGAGCTTAAGCCTAAACCAATGGATTTAGTAAACTCATCACATCTTCCCTCTGATTAGGGGTAATGAGAATACCTTAAGTGTGAAGTCAGATTCTCACACTTAATCACCTTTGATGTAGGATTAAGATCATTAACCTACTTGTGATTATTTAGATGTTTTTGTGGTTTTTGTTTAGTGTTGAGTAATGAGATTAAGCCGTAATCAGGGATTAAACAGACTCATTACACCATCCTAATAGAAGGATAATAGATGAGGGTGTTTAAGCTGAGGAAAGCTCCTCAACTTAATCCATGATTAGGGATTAAACTCATGACAAAACAAGCCTTTGATTAAGTAGATTTTATTTTAATGGTATGATGATGAAGTGGTTTTTAGGGTTTGTAAGACAACTTGAGGGGGACTTGTCCATTAACACTAGGGTTAGTCCTTCTTAACCAATTAAGGAAGAATTAGAACCCTAATGCAAGGCCCAAGTTACAAGTGTGATGTCTTGATGATTATTAAGTGGCTTGATTAAAAGGTTTAAACACATTAAGGGTTTAACACTTAGGATTAAAGTCATACACTCCATCCTAATAGAAGGATGCAGGCATAAGCTTAATCACAAAGGCTTAAAACCTTTAGGGTTTAGTCCCTGATTATGAGGTGAGAAGAGAAGACTCAAAAGAGACACAAAGGTAAAACTAAATGGGGAGACTAATCAAAACCCTAATTCATTGTCATGCTTGGTTGTTCCTAAGGTTTGTGAGGTTTAACAAGAGAAGATCTCCAATGGAACCACCAGGAAGCAGATGAAAGGATCAAGAGAAGCAAAGCAACTTGCTTCATTCAAGAAGTCAAGTCACTTGAAGAAAGAAGGTGGGAAGAAGAAGAATGAGCAAGCTCAAACTCAAACACATATGAAAATGCAGCAATGGATGCAAGAGAGATGAAGATAAAAGTTATGAGAAGTGAAGGCAAATTCACTTCTCAACATCACTTACCACCTGAAATGTTAGAAAAGAAAATGCAATGCAATGCAAAATGGGATGAGATGACATGGTGAAAGACAAAACCAGAAGCAATTACATGATGCTAATGATGCTATATGATGCTACAAACATGAGGCAGCACATGGAAATGATCATACAAGTTTATGAATGCAAATGAAGCAAGTTAGGAACCATGGTCATACATGAAAAGTTATGAAGTGCACATGGCATACAACAAGGCAAATACATGATGCAATGATCAAACATGCTTTCAATATGTCTTAAGATGTTCAATGAATCAAATGGAGGCATGGAATGTCATGGCAAGTCATGTTATGCAAGAGAATGCAAGATGGATGCAAATGGAAGCCCAAATTAGGGTTTATGATCAATGCAACAAACAAAAACCAAAACCAGAAGCAAACAACATTATAAAAAAATTGAAAATGCACTCAAAGGACCCCTAATCCTATACTAACCCAATTATCAAAGGAGAGGTTTTAACTCTTAACCAAATTCAAGTTATGGTTTTCACAAATTTGCTAGGGTTTTAGGGTTTCCAAACAAGAAAATTACCAAACAAAATGAAAATGAAAGATCAAATCATGACCATTTAATATCACAAACTACATGCTAAACACAATGCAATGCAAAAAGAATCAATGTCCAACTCTTCATGGATAGGCAGAAATGATTTTTGGAACTTTGGATCAAAATAATGCATAAAAATGATTTTTATTCAATGAAAAATTCTCAAAATGCATCAAGATCAAAAAAGAAATTTGGTTTGAAGGTTGGACAATGTTCCTAAATGTCTTAGAACAATTCATGAATTTTTTGGTGATTTTTAAATACCTAAAAGTATTTTTAATAAATTAATTTTCATTAATCAATTAAAAATAATCTTTTAAATATTTAAAAAATACTTTTTTAATGCTAAAAATAAAAATAAAAATATTTTTGTGTCTTAAAAATTAATAAAACTTTTGAGAAAAAGTTTCATAATTTTTAAGCAATTTTTACTATTTTTAACAAATTATAGAAAAGAAATGATATTAAATGAAAAATAAAATAGGATAAAATGAAAGTAATTAAAAGGGAAGGCCAGGATTTGATCTGGGCTTGGTCTGGTTGACTGCGCGCCAGATCCAAGGGCCCAGATTCAAATCTGGCTAAACTGACTTATGAATTAATTAAACAGAAAATTAAATGAATAATCAGGGATTAGGGCTTCTAATGACTTATCACAGCCATTCAATCACGCGCGGGAGAGACCATCCAACGATCCTCATTCAAACCTCATTAATCACTCAGATTAGGGTTAATGACTTACAGGCGGCCGGAGAAGACTTCCGGTCGTCTTCTCCGGCGAGCCAAAACCCTAGGTTCTTCTATAGGTCACCAAACAACAAATTTCTTCCACCAAAATGACCCTCTCATCAATCTAAACCTAAACCCTCAACCTAAATTCATTTATTTTCTCTCACAAGCCTGAATCGAAACAAAATGCAAAACACGGGCAAATGTTCAAAAGCTTCATACATGCTGGTTTCTTCACTATTTTCAAAAGTAGACATACATTCATGATCAGAGGAACACATAGCATCATAAAAGAACTAAAAAACTAGTTTCTGGGAAAAAAGTTCTTCATGTCACCTGAGATGAAGCTTCTCTGTTTATGAGCTCTCTGGACTTTTCTTTTGCGCAGGCTTGCTTCCTTGAACCTCCTGAGGATAGAATGAAGCTTAGAAAGCTTGGGGAGTGGCTGGTTTGAAAGATTCTGCTCTGGTGTAGCAGAAATGGGGATCTTTGTATGTGATGTTTCAAGCTGCTTTGAGTGGTGGTTTTTGTTCTAGGGACAATTTATGACTTATTGGTGAAAGAAAAAATGAAGTTTGATGGCTGTGTGTGGAGATTCGAAGAGGAGAAGTTTTGGACAGGTTTCTTGGATGCTGGATTGTGGGAGGTTTCTGCCTTGTGAATGGTGTGTTTTATGATCCATACATTATCCCTAATCTATTGGAATCAATCAGAAGACTTGACATGCACTGTGGGAAAAGTATGGAGCAATTGGCCAAAAAGTCAAAAGTTGTTGTACTTGCAGCATGGGCTATGGCAGCAGCAGGCTAAGGGCTTGTCTTGCTTCAGCCTAAGTCAGGGACAACCCTTGGATGGCTTGAGAATGTCTGCAGCATGTGGATGACAAGCTATGCTAGCTTTTGCAACTTGACAACTTGTATTTTCTCATGAGTTTATGCTAAGTACATGTGAATCTTCTTGCTGAATTTTGTCACATGATGCCTCAATTGGTCATGGCAATGTTTAGAGATCAGCTAGTGATCACATAATTCCTTGAAGCATGAATTTTGCCAAGAATCCTCTTTTTGCATACTTATGAAAATGCTTTATGGAACTTTGAGAATCAAAGCAAGCCATCCAAAATTCCTTGGGCCAAATCTGTTCTTGGGGTCATGTGTGATGTTTGTACATTGGTTTGAAGTGAACTAGAAGTTACAAATGGCCTTGATACATGATTTTGCAAATTTCTCATTTGGTGCACATCTTGAAAATCAATGATTTTTGCCAACTTTGTCACACCATAACTTTTGATCCAAGAAGAGTTTGATCATGTTCTTGTACTTTTTGAAAAGGGAAAAATGTGTTCTACAACTTTCATGACCAAAGTTTTTTCCATTTGAAGCATTTTTGGATCAAGAATCAAGGCTTGAAAAATGACCTAAAATGACACATTCTTGAAAAGTCAACTATGCCCAAAAAGTCAACATTTGCAAAAACTTCAAATTCTTGATTTTTGTGAACTTCAACCCTCTTCCATGATCAAATAAAGATCATATACACTCAAAATGATGAAGATCACCCCTTGGTTGGGTCATTGGGTGCCTCAGATGCCCTGATTTTGCACTGACTTGTCCAGAAAGTCAACCCTTGATCAGATGACTTCCCCATGGAATTTCTTCATGAAAATTGATATGCATACTCTCTATACCATATAGAGACTAATGGAAACAAGAATGACCAAAAAATTTGGAGTTATGGCCTCTGAAACCAAAACCCTAATTTTAGGTCAACTGTGCAGTCAAACTTGGCTCTGCATCCATACCAATCCCAATTCTTGTGATTCTTTGGCATTTTTGACTTTGAGAGGATGTAATATGATACTTGAACATACATGGACCCCTTTGAAGTGATTGTTGACCTTTGGGGTGGCTCAAGAAGCTCTTGGATTGCTCAGATCACAAACCCTAGGTGCAGATGACTTTGAATCTATGTAGTGAACCAAAAATGAGATGTGAGATGATATGATTGTATTTATGCATATGAAATGATCACAAGCCATGGTGTGAATGGGTGAGGGCAAATTTGGGGTGTTTACAGCTGCCCCTATTCAAACATGAGTTAGCTGTGCAGGATGTAAGCAACGGCTTAACAGGCAAACAAGATAACTTGTGGTTGAATACCAAAGACAGTCCAAAATTTGCACTCACAGAATGAAGAAGAAAAGGGATATAGATTGCAAAAGAAAAATAAAGTATATTGTAAAGTATGAGCAACGGAGGACGACCGTCGAGCAGAGGACGACCGCTGGGTAAAGAGCAATGACGGGGACGGCCGACATGCTGGGGAAAGTGTGTGAAGTAAAGCGATGACGGGGACGGCCGACATGCTGGGGATAAAAGGTAAAGCTAAGACGGGGACGGCCGACTAGCTGGAAAAGTAAGATTATGATGGGGACGGCCATCAAGTTCATAAAGTAAAGTAACCGACGATGGGGACGGCCATTGGGCTAAAAAGAAAGGGACCACGACGGGGACGGCCATCGGGTTAAAGAATAAATGAAATAAACAGATGATGAGGTACGGTCATCAAAGGTGAAGGACGATCACCTAGCAGAGGACGGCTTCTCTGTTGGGTTTAAGATGAGGGACGGTCATCTTAGGTGGAGGACGACCACCTGGAAGGGTACGGCTTCCGAAAAGCATCGCGACACAGGACGAATTCCGGATAAAAGGGTCAACGATGGGGACGGCCATCGGACGAGCATGATGGAGGACGACCATCAAGAGGTGGAGGACGACCACCTAGCAGGGGACGGCTGCTCTCAAGGTTTGTCATGACATAGGATGGATGTCAGATAACCAAAAATCAACAATGGGGACGGCCATTGGATAAGAATGATGAAGGACGATCATCAAGAGGTGGAGGACGACCACCTAGCAGGGGACGGCTGCTAAAAATCAACGATGGGGACGGCCATCAGATGAGCATGACGGAGGACGACCATCAAGAGGTGGAGGACGACCACCTAGCAGGGTACGGCTGCTCTCAAAGGTTATCATAACACAGGACGAGTGTTAGATAAAAAGAAAATTTTGTTTTGTTGGTGATCTACTGGGGAATAATAAACACGGACGAGCGTTTATATCCAAGAAACAAAAGGTATAAGTGTTTAGATGCTGTGTATAGATTAAAGATGCGGACGAACATCCTTAAGACTACGATACAGACGAGTATCGGGTAGAAACAAATACTGACACGTGTTCAGAGATGATGATACGGACGAGTATCAACCGGTTAACAGAGAACACGGACGAGTGTTGGTTCTGAGGGGACTCTTCTGGGGAATAGTAGACACAGACGAGTGTCCACATTCAAGAAGACATGAGTGTTTGACACGTGTATGGATTAAATATGCGGACGAGCATCCTTAAGACTATGATACAGACGAGTATCAGGTAGAAACGAACGCTTGACGCATGCTCTGAGATGATGGTACGGACGAGTACCAACTGGTTAACAAAGAACACGGATCAATGTTGAATCTGTGGGGATATAAATGGTGTATATGAGATACAGACGAGTATCTGTATAAGTGTGAATATGAGTATGTATAGATGAGCGTTTATCTGCTGGGGAGGGTGACACGGACGAGTGTCAAAAGGAGAAGAGTATAGTATAAACAAGTATCTGGTATATAAAGTGTAGGCGACTGCGCTGGGGATATGACACGGACGGGTGTCAAGAAAATGTATATACAAGTAGGTGAGTGCAAAGATGATGTCTTTGGCTTTCCGCTGGGGATATGGCATGGACGGGTGTCAGGAAGTATCTGTAATACGGGTGGTCTTGTTTGTAAAGAGTGCTCAGGCGACTTTACTGGGGGGTGATGACACGGACGGATGTCAAAAGGAGTATATACTGGTGTTGGTGGATGTGAGGCAACTGCTTTTGTTGGGGACTTTGGGGGGATTTCTGTACATTGTTGATGAATGGTTTTTATTCACAAGTGCTCGATTCACAACATGGCTTATGATTATGCTATGTGTTTGATTTTTGCCGTAATGCTCCGTATTAGACGGAATGCTACGCTTTGTGGGTGAATATGATGCAAATGTCATGATTATGCAAAGATATCAAACCGGGATTCGGATCCCGTTGCTGTAAAGATCTTTGGTCGATCTGCTCGAAACGGACATCCCAGCTCGGGACGAGATCATTGGTAGATCTGGCGAGATGTATCTGCTTGGGGATATAGGTCACTGATTGACATATCCTTGTAATATAGGACCCAGCTGGGGTTTGCAAGAGCCTTCATCACTCTGTTGTGACTCCTTCATGCGTTGCTCTTCTGAATAGAGGCTGAGGATTCTGTGGGGAGATGGTTCCCTGACTTCTGCATTCTGCTGAGGAAGAATGATTGGCACTACGGCTGGGGGAAATTGACAGGTGGCAACTTGGCTGGGGGAAGTCATCGGTGGCAACTCGGCTGGGGAGGAAGCACCTCTGGTGCCAAGAGCGAGTGTTGATTTGCCAGCTTGCTGGGATGTAACTTGCATGCCCCAAGTTGCGTTTTGGATACCTACAATCCTGCAAAGATAAGGAAACGCACAAATGGTCCCGAGATATCCTTTACTGCATTCCGTCATAGGAGTTAAGCACTTTCGAGAGTAAGTATATTCCCTGCAAGCACGTGTTTTATTATTTTTAGAGAGAAACATCTGTACTTATGCAATCAGTTTTTTAGAGACATCAGACATTCTTTGCAAATAAAAATGTACAAGACGAAACATGACTGAAAAATCTGATTTTATTATTTCATGTGCCCTGAATTGGCAAAATACAGTCAGGGAAACAAATCTCCTAAAATGAAGAGATTGTTACAAATTGAGAAAACAAAGTGCTGGCAATGTTGACGACGCTTTGAAGGGGCTTCCTCTTCTGCTATGACTCGTATGACAATGACGTTCTTCTCGTCTTGCTTTCTGAAGAAGGCTGATTCCGATTGGAGCTTGATCCTTTCGAGGCTTTAACAAGTTGTAAGTGATACAGACGAATTCAGAGTGCAGTTGTTCGCTTATTCCCTTGTTTTGCATGGATCGCCCTTTCGGGTTTTCAATCCATCGGGATACCCATTTTTGCCTGAGCTGTCCAATGCGGCTTTTCAACTCAGCGGGTGTATATTTTTTGTTTATTTTCCCTTACTTTTGCCCGAGTCTTTTATTCTGTTTTTGACTCGCCGGGATGCCCTATTTTTGCCTGGACTTACATTCTGTTTTTATGTCCAGCGGGTCATTTTTTATGCGAAGTATTTTTTAACTGCATCTGAATTCACAGGGGATGGGAAATCTTCACCATCCATGGTGCTGAGCATCAGTGCTCCACCGGAAAAAACTTTCTTTACCACAAATGGTCCTTCATAATTCGGAGTCCATTTGCCCCTGTGGTCTGTATGAGGAGGGAGGATCCTTTTCAGCACAAGATCTCCTATTTGGTACCCTCGGTGCCTGACTTTCTGATCGAAGGCTCTCTTCATTCTTTTCTGATACAACTGCCCATGACAGATTGCAGCCAATCTTTTCTCTTCGATCAGACTCAGTTGCTCGTATCGGGACCGAACCCATTCTGCTTCACTCAGTTTAACATCCATTAGTACCCGCAGAGAGGGTAATTCAACTTCAACAGGTAGGACTGCTTCCATACCATACACAAGCTGATACGGTGTTGCCCCAGTGGACGTTCTGATTGACGTGCGGTACCCATGCAAGGCAAACGGTAGCATCTCATGCCAGTCTTTGTAGGTGACTACCATCTTCTGCACAATCTTCTTGATATTCTTGTTAGCTGCCTCAACAGCGCCATTCATCTTTGGCCTGTAAGGAGAAGAATTGTGATGTTGGATCTTGAAGTCCCGGCACAGCTCTGCCATCATTTTGTTGTTTAAGTTGGAACCATTATCAGTAATGATTCGCTCGGGCACTCCATATCGACAGATGATATCTCTCTTCAGAAATCTGGCTACCACTTGCCTTGTAACATTTGCATAGGAAGCTGCTTCAACCCACTTGGTAAAATAGTCAATGGCGACCAGGATGAATCTGTGGCCATTTGAAGCAGTCGGTTCAATCTTGCCGATCATGTCAATGCCCCACATAGCAAAGGGCCATGGTGAAGACATGATGTTCAAAGGATTGGGAGGCACATGCACCTTATCTGCGTAGATCTGGCATTTATGACATTTTCTGGCGTAAGCACAACAGTCTGCATCCATTGTGATCCAGTAATAACCTGATCTTAACAACTTCTTAGCCATGGCATGCCCTCCCGCATGGGTACCAAAGGATCCTTCGTGCACTTCATGCATCAACAAATCTGCTTCTGTCTTGTCAACACATCTGAGGAGTACCATATCAAAGTTCCTTTTGTATAAAGACCCATCAGTGTTCAGAAAGAAACTACCAGCAAGCCTTCTTAAAGTCTTCTTATCATTGGAAGATGCCCCAGGCGGGTATGTTTGATCCTCCAAGAAGCATTTAATGTCATGGAACCAAGACTTTTCGTCTTTAACAACATCTGCTGCAAACACATATGCTGGTCTATCAAGCCTAGACACTGAAATCTGAGGTACAAAGTTAGCAGCTTGAACTTTGATCATGGATGAAATGGTAGCAAGAGCATCTGCAAACTGATTCTCGTCCCGAGGGATATACTCAAGCTTGACCGTTGTAAAGAAAGTCAGTAACCTCCTTGTATAATCCCTGTAAGGTATCAGATGATCTTGGTGCGTGTACCATTTCCCGTTAGTCTGATTAACTACCAGAGCTGAATCTCCGAATACAGTCAATGTCTTGATCCTGAGGTCAATGGCTTCCTCAAGACCCATGATGCAAGCTTCGTATTCAGCTTCGTTGTTAGTGCAGTTGAAAGTGAGTTTTGCCGAGAAAGGCATGTGAACTCCTTTGGGTGTAATGAGTACCGCACCAACACCACGACCGTTCATGTTAACAGCCCCGTCAAACATCATAGTCCATTCTTCTTCCGGGTCAGGCCCTTCAGTGTGAATAGGCTCTTCATGATCTTTTGATTTTATGAACATGATGTCTTCATCAGGGAAGTCAAATCTCATGGGCTGGTAGTCATCAATAGGTTGCTCAGCAAGATACTCAGATAGTACACTGCCCTTGATGGCTTTCTGAGAAGTGTACTGGATGTCATATTCTGTGAGAATCATTTGCCATCTTGCAACCCGTCCGGTAAGAGCTGGCTTCTCGAAAATGTACTTAACTGGGTCCATTTTTGAGATCAATAAGGTAGTGTGGGTCAACATATACTGTCTCAGTCGGCGAGCAGCCCACGCTAAAGCACAGCAAGTTTTCTCGAGCAGTGAATAACGTTGTTCACAGTCGGTAAACTTTTTGCTCAGGTAGTATATTGCATACTCTTTTCGACCAGACTCGTCATGCTGGCCCAGCACGCACCCCATTGACTCTTCTAATACTGTCAAGTACATAATCAGAGGTCTTCCTTCAACTGGAGGCATAAGGATTGGAGGTTCTTGTAAGTACTCCTTGATCTTGTCAAAAGCCCTTTGGCAGTCTTCATTCCACCTGACCGTTTGTTCTTTTCTTAACAATTTGAACAAGGGCTCACAGGTTGCTGTAAGGTGAGATATGAACCGTGAAATGTAGTTCAATCGACCTAAGAACCCTCGAACTTCTTTCTCAGTTTTCGGTGCAGGCATCTCTTGAATAGCTTTGACTTTATCAGGGTCCACTTCAATCCCTTTCTCGCTTACAATAAAGCCCAGCAGCTTACCAGATCGCACCCCGAATGTGCATTTGTTGGGGTTCAGCTTTAGTTGGTACTTCCTCAGACGCTTGAATAGCTTCAGCAGATTTACCAGGTGGTCTTCCTCTGTAAGGGACTTGGCGATCATATCATCCACATAGCACTCGATTTCCTTATGGATCATATCGTGGAATAATGTCACCATAGCCCGTTGATATGTTGCACCAGCATTCTTCAGTCCGAATGGCATCACTTTGTAACAGAACGTGCCCCAGGGTGTAATGAATGTTGTCTTCTCCATGTCTTCAGGTGACATCTTGATCTGATTGTATCCTGAAAATCCGTCCATGAAGGAGAATACCGAGAACTGAGCCGTATTATCTACCAATACGTCAATGTGAGGTAATGGAAAATCATCTTTCGGGCTAGCTCTGTTCAGATCCCGGTAGTCAACACACATCCTTACTTTTCCGTCCTTCTTAGGCACAGGTACTATATTAGCAACCCACGGCGGATAGCTAGTTACAGCAAGGAACCCGGCGTCCCACTGCTTTTGTACCTCTTCCTTGATTTTCATAGCCATGTCTGGGCGAGTACGGCGCAGCTTCTGTTTGACTGGTGGGCACTCTTCTCTTAAAGGCAGCTTGTGCACAACAATGTCGGTGTCCAACCCTGGCATGTCCTGATACGACCAAGCAAACACATCCACATACTCTTGAAGCAGATCAATCAGTTGTCTCTTCACTGAGTCTTGCAGGCATGCCCCGATTTTAACCTCTTTCACGTCTTTATCTGTACCAAGATTAATCACTTCAACCTCCTCCCGATGAGGGGTAATAACCTTTTCCTCTTGTCTCAACAACCTGGCTAGCTCTTCAGGAAGCTCATACTCTTCTTCAACCCCTTCATCAGCTTGATTGATTGGATTGTCAAAGTCATACGAAGTCATAGCCGTGCTGTTGTCGGTGCTGTCTGGAAGGCACTCTCTGCAAGGGTTCAGTTTGTTCATTTTAGTGATTGATTTTAATCTTGCTTTAGAAAAGTGAAGTAAAGTTATCATTTTGAAAACATCGCCATTTATTTTTTGTACAAAAAGAAAAATGGAAAAACAGTGAGCAGAAAAAGAAAAAGACTCATTTGCAAAAATATGTCTGATATTTCATTGATTAATCTTGTTTGCACAAAAAGTACAGATGGCCCGATTACAAAATGAGTCTTGTCATCTTGGGCAAGATGCAAGACTTTGATGCATGCTTATAAAAATACAGGAAATAATAATTACTCTGCATGAGTAACTCTTATAATTTCCTGGGAAGACCAGTTTGAGATACTGCTCCCCGGGATCTTTGGACGAATCCAATTCTCCAGATTGCGCTCCTCTTCCAGCTCGTCTTCCAGATTGTTGATAGCATCAGGGGTAAGCATTCCCCCACTGACAAAAACAGGCTTCTCAGCAGCCTTTGCTTGATTGTGTTGAGTTGGTCTGTAACCCAACCCGAACTTGTCCTTCTTCTCCTCCACAGATAAAACTTTGCCCCAGCCTTGGGCGGTTCCTTCTTCAACAACCTTCCGAGCTTGTTGATAAGATGACATGGAGATTCCAGATACAGCAGATGCTTCATTAACATTCAAGGCTTCAAATCCTTGGCTCATTGTTTCATGGATCTCCCCATCCATCTCAATATACTTATAAGTAGCCAGATGGCTAACAAATATATCCTCCTCCCCACAGATTCTAACAACTTGGCCTTCCCATTCAAATTTTAACTTCTGGTGAAGGGTAGACGTTACTGCGCCAGCGGCGTGAATCCAAGGTCTACCCAACAAACAGCTATAGGCAGGCTGAATGTCCATCACATAGAAGATAGTTGTAAAGGTTTGTGGGCCAATTGTCACAGGCAGCTCGATTTCCCCCAGAACCGACCTCTTAGAACCATCAAAGGCTCTTACCACCAGGTTACTGGGTCTCAAAGCTAATCCTTCATACTCTAGCTTCACCAGGGCCTTTTTTGGCAAGACATTAAGGGACGACCCTGTGTCTACCAGCACATGGGAAAGGACTGCTCCTTTGCATTCTATGGTGATGTGCAAGGCTTTGTTGTGGCTGCGGCCCTCCGTTGTCAAATCAGTATTGGTGAACCCTAGCCCATTGCTAGCAGTAACATTTCCAACCACGGTTTCCAATTGATTGACAGTGATCTCTTCAGGCACGTAAGCTGCGTGCAAGACTTTGAGTAGTGCATTCCGATGGGCTTCGGAGCACATGAGCAGTGATAGGATAGAGATCTTGGATGGCGTCTGGTGAAGCTGATCCACAATTTTGTAATCACTCTTTTTGATGATTCTCATAAACTCATCAACTTCTTGATCGAATGGTGTTTTCACAGCTTCCTTAACAGCTTGGTCTTCCTGCACCGGGCTCTTTCCTTTTGCCTTGGCAGCAGCTTCTGCTTCGGCAATGGGTCTTTGAATTGGTGGAGCAAAGAGACGTCCGCTTCGAGTGAAGCCTCCGCCTCCTCCCACATTATCTATTTGTGGTGCAGGTGTTGACGTATCAAGAGTGACTCTTTGTCCCTCGCAGTACACGTCAGAGCCATAGTGCCAAGGGATGGCCCTATTGCTTTCATAAGGTACGGGTCCAGGCACTGTGACAGTGACTGGACTGATGGCTGCTGCTGAAGGGACTGTGATAGTTTGTGGATCG
The DNA here is from genome assembly GCA_963966055.1 of Lathyrus aphaca. Taxonomy (NCBI): domain Eukaryota; kingdom Viridiplantae; phylum Streptophyta; class Magnoliopsida; order Fabales; family Fabaceae; genus Lathyrus; species Lathyrus aphaca. Next base: position 375,192,460 of record OZ014523.1, on the reverse strand, counting down.
TAATAAATTGTGACTGGTGCTCTAATGGGAGCAGCACCTTCTGAGTTGTAGGCAGAGTTGTTTTCAGGATCATAAAATATTGTGACAGTTGAGACATCTTCATGATTTGTTGCTGGAGTTGTAGGAGACATTGTCGAAAGGGTGGACGTTGTTGTTGTAGGAGATTCAAAGTGGAGTGATGCTGAAGTTGTAGCAGAAAAATTTGTTGATAACTGATCATTTGAGAAGATTGATGAAGTACTTGTTGATGAAGCCGAAGAATTGTCAGGAACAATGGTTGCTGCAGTTGTAGTAGATATGGGAATCGTTGCTGTTGAGATTGCTGGATTTGTTGGAAATGATGTGGTGATCTGAAGTTGGCCACTCTGAATAAGGCCATCTATGCCATTCCTCAGATTATCGCACCCATTTACTGAAATATTGCAGTAAGCACACCCTAATTCACACCCTGGGAACATCTGACATTCCAAGAGCTGAGCCTTGATTTCTACCAACGGTGTCCGGATCTGACCCACACTGGTTATTAAATAAGACGGCTTGTCTTCTTCAATAGCGTTGATTCGGGGACCACCATGGTTTGGCATAGGATTTTGGTTGACATTGGGTGGTGGTGCAAAATTCAGAGCTTTTGAGTCTACCAAGTCTTGTACCTTCATGTGCAGGGCTCTGCACTTTTCTGTACTATGGCCAGGTGCATTAGAATGGAAGGCACATCTGGCGTTGGAGTCGTAGTTCCTGGGTAGACTGTTGGGATCTGGAGGTGCCAACGTCCTTAGCTCAACTAGGTTGAGCTTTAGGAGTTGTGGCAGCAATGTAGCATATGGCATAGGGATCGGATCGATCACCCTGTTGGCTTGAGATGGCCTCTGCTGGAATGGCCTCTGCTGATTGTTGTTGTTGTTGTTGGCATTGTTGTAGTTTCTTGGAGGATACTGATTTTGTTGATGGTACTGGGGTTGTTGTTGATAGTTTTGCTGAGGAGGTTGATAAACTGGTTGTGGATGAGCTGGAGCAGGGATGGTGACTGCAGCCACGGATCTATGAACATATTGGGGCCTGCCCCTGTTGGTGTGGATGGCATTAGTCTCACCAGTCCTTCTTGGGCCTGCAAAAGGCTTTCTTGCATTACTGGATGAGCTTGCACCATTGTCTGAGATTTTACCCATCTTCAATAGGCTTTCAATTCTCTCCCTGGCTATGACCACATCTGCAAAGCTTGTAGATGAGAAGGCAGCTAGCCTATAAATATAGGTTCCCTGAAGGGTGTTCATGAACATATCAGCCATCTCCCTTTCAGACATAGGTGGCTGGACAGCAGCAGCAAGCTGTCTCCATCTTTGAGCATATTCTCTGAAGCTCTCCCTAGATGACTGTGACATTCCCATTAGGAGGGTCCTATTGGGTGCCATATCCAGATTATACTGATACTGTCTGATGAAGGCCTCTGCCAGGTCCTTCCAGCATCTTATAGTTGCTCTTGTCAGATGGGAATATCATTCCCTCGAAGCTCCAGTCAAGCTATCCTCGAAATAGAACATCCACAGCTTCTCGTCCATGGTATAGGCCTTTAACCTTCCGAGAAAAGATTGCAGATGGGTTCGGGGACAGGAAGTCCCATTATACTTTTCAAAGCATGGAGGCTTAAACTTGTGGGGGATCCTGACCCCGTCTACCAAGCCCATATCTGTAACATCGAAACCCAAAGAGTTTTGAGACTCCAAGGATCTTAACTTCTCAGCTATCTCATCCAATCTTCTATCATAAGCCTCTTCTCCAGCTCCCATTACTGTGAACTGGTCTTCTTGAGGGTCTTCTTGCAGTACCCTCCCGGCTGTAGCAGGCCCTTGAATATTGACAGGAATGTTGGCCTCTGGATGGAGGTGAGGTCCAAAGACTGGGGGATTAGCATGGGGTTGGACTCTTTCATTGTTGCTAGTCCCAGCAGTCCCTGGCTGATGATCTTCCTGGTTTCTCCCTTCCACCAGTGCTCTGAGCCTCTCCTGGCTTTGAGCCATGTTGTTCATGACCTCCATAAACTGTGTCATTTGAGTTCTCATTTCCAACCTCTCGTTGGTCATTTGGTTCCTGACCTCAGTAAGGTCCTGCTGCATCTGATCCATCTGTATGCCCGGAAGATTGTTACGGGTTGGATATCTGTGTGGCCTGTTGAGTGGGAAACCTCGTCGTCGAGCAATAATTCCTGAACATCACAACAGAGTTAGCAACAACAAAACAAAAACCTACAAAACAAACAAAGGGTTAGCATGCAATGCAGTATGCTTATTTGTTCTCAAGGTATCCGGCTTGGCATTCAGTTTTGACCCTTCCAGACCCTTGAAGGTGCTGTTGAAGTTGCTTGGAGGAAACTCAAATGAAACAAACCAACACAAATATATATTACAGAAAGTAAACAATACAACTTGTTCTTTTTACAGCACAAACCCTCTAAGGGGTCAAAATACATCATAAGAAAATAAAAGTACAGGGAAAGAAAGCAACAACAAACAAATGGTCAAACACCAAGACCAAACTCATCCTCCTGAACTTCCTTGAGAAGTGCTTCAATCACAGGATCAGCCGGACGCTCCGTAAGGTTCCTGATGAGAAGGTTCCTTGTAGCAATAGCTGCAGTCAGCTTCTTGTGCTGACTTTGGTCCTTTGACCTCTTCACTCCAGCTCTGATCTTCAGCTCTGATATCTCCCTCTGGGCTGCTGCCAGGGCTTCTTGCTGCTCTTTTGCACTAGCTTCCATCTGCTCCATCTTGTCCTGGACCCTCTTGTCCTCCAGAGTACGAGCTTCGGTGATCCTGACCCACCTAGCCTGACTCTCCTTCAAATACAAGTCTGTCCTAGCTTTCTGGAACTGAGCTTCTTTGCAAGCATTCTTCAGGATTTGTTCTCCAGCCCTAGACTTCTTAATGTAATCTTCAGACTTCTCAATCTTAGCCAGATGCTCTTTCTTCAACTTTTCCAACCTTTCAATATCCAATCTTCCATCACTCCTCTCATAGAGGGTCTTCTGCAAAGCTTGAGTCAACTTCTCATTTCTTTCTTTCAACTTCTCAAACTCCTCTAAACTGACAGTTGCTGGAGGTGGCGTTGTGGAAGGCCCAGGCATATCTTCTATAGTAAAGGGCATCCCAGAGAATTGACCTCTGGCATGGGACCAATCATAATATTGTGCTGATGCCACATTGTTACACTTTCCCAAGATGGTCATCCCCTTAGTCTGCATATTATCCCAGGCCCAGGCTGCCTGCCTAACAACAGCCAGACTAATCTTGTTCTCACAATAAAGAGTCTCAACCAAGTCCTGTGCCTTAGGAGTGTGGACCAGTGCATAGCCCAGTTGTCTTTTAAACAGCAGAGGGTTGTAATTAATACTACCCTTAACTCCTATTAAAGGCACATTGGGGAAATGCCCACAGCTGGTGATGATATCCCTGCCTTTTGTGCTTTGAGTGCACCACCTGATATCAGCTGAAGTAAGAGTGGTAAGTCTTCCAGCCCAGTTTCTCTGCTGATGAGGATTCAAAAATGCATCTGTCCTGGGTAGATGCCTGAGAAGCCAAGTATGGAACAAAGGAGCACAGCACCTCACTAGTCTTCCCCTCTGCTTTTCATTCCTCTGATGCACTGAATAGTAGAGATCCCCCAATAAAGTTGGTACTGGGTTCCTTAGAATGAACAGATGGATTGCATTTTTACTAATGAATCGAGGCTCATCTACAAATAATATGATCCCATATATGCTCAAGGCCAATAAAGCACAGACTGCTTTCCACTCTCCTAAAGAAGCTTTCAGGGTAGCTTGAGAGATCAAGAAATCCAGATGCAGGACACGGATTCCAGCCTTAGAAGTCATATGCTGCCCAATCAGGACTGGTTCCAGATGCAATGCCTTTGCTACCTCTTCATTACCAGGAAAGACCATCTCAGGGTTGAAAGGCACTCCACCCCTGATAGGTATACCAACTAATGATGAGTATTCTTCCAATAAGGGGCCCAGCTGAAAGTCCTGAAAAGTGAAACATCTCAGTGGGGGATCATAAAACTGAAGGCAAGTGTGGATCAGGCTTCTTTGTGAAGGGTCCAGATCCATAACCATATCAAGTATATCTCCAAAGTGTTCCCTGAACAGTGGTATATGGTCTGGAGTGATCAGGGTCTGAATCCTCCTGATGTCAGCTAACTCTGGCTGGAAAAAGTGGTAGGTGATGTTGCTTTTCTTAGGAGCCATGATGTTGAGACTGAGTAAAGACAAATGCTGATGAGGATACTGAAGAATGGGCCACTGATTGGCTGAAATGGATAGCTGAAAGCTGAAGCAAGTGCTGATGAAGCTAGGTCAATACTGAAGATGGGGTCAAAACCAAAACCAAATGAAGATGGATACCCTGAAACACAAATAAGCAAATGTCAATATGATGCAATGATTATGTATGCAAATGATATGCAAGGGTTTGTGACTGTGCTGGATCTGATCAAATGCTCTGATATAAGTCCATGTGTGTAAGAAATCCAGATGGAGGTCTATAAGTCCAGTAACCAGGGTGGGGGACTCAAATAAAGAGTCACATGTCCAAGGTTTTAGAATCACAAGAACTGTCCCAACATGGAGTATTCTTAATTAAATCAAAGTAACAGGGTATTCTGAGGTCAAGGTACCTGCAAACCTGTAAACAGCCCAACCCCCCTCACAGGTGATGTTCTAAAACAAGGATCCTCAGACTTGGATCAGTTATGAGAAGTTTAAACACTTCTAACCCGGAGGTACAGTGTTTACAATAACCATAAAAGTTCCTCCTCTAATTCACCTCAGTTTCTGAAGGTCAATACTAAAAGGTCATCCAGACTTAGCAGGCTTCCCAGATAGCCCTAGCATTGCAGGAAATCTGCAACACAGAGTTCTCAAGAAGAAACCCATATCTGAACCGTGTTTCATATTCCCGCACCAGACCGAAATGGAATGGGAAAGAATATGATCCACTCTAGCCTAGGTGTCACTCAGGTCCCAGGTATAGGACCTTAACTCTCACTGAAACACCCACCCATCAAAACAAAAAACCAGATCCAGCCAGCAGCATGACAGTATGATATATACAAAAGCAATAAAGAAAGCAGTAAAGCAACTGTACATAAAGCAAATAAACAAAGATGAATATATAAGCACAGATAAGCACATAACACCCCAGTAAACACAAATCAATCAAACGCTAGGAGGAACCCACAAAAAGAACCAGAAGCCCTGGTTGCAATATAAGGGTCCCCAGTAGAGTCGCCAAGCTGTCGCTCCCGATAAATGGGAATAGGCCCAGATAAAGGTACAGACGCGAACGGTCGGCGAGAGGGACAATGAGAACACACAGCCGTGAACTCACTGGAGATGAATAGAGTCGCCAGCTAGGCATTTTTATCCCGGAGGAAAGGTAATGCTGCATAAACCTAGAAAGATACGGATAAGACGGTTGCGAACCAGAGAGACTGAGAAAGGGGGTTGGTTACAACCTGGGAAGGTATTAGCACCCAGATTGTCCGTCGTACTCGACGGGATCCACGCTTAAAAGATTTGTGTTTTAAAGGGGTAGTGTCAGTGCAATCTGTGTATAAACGAGCTGGAAAAGGATGTACAGGTGTCAGTGTAAAAGAAGTGAAGTGTGATATATGCAGTGTCAGTGTAAGGAAAGGGTGAAGTGCTCAAGATAATGAGGCTAAAGAATAAAGCTGAAAGAGGGGGAATATACAAAGACTTTTGTTCGATAACCGTTAAGTTATGCCTACGTATCCTCTCGTGCAATAAGGAAGTCAGAACACCGTAGTTCGACCCAAAGAGACTGAAAGGTGAATTGACTTGTGAACTGCTTACTTGCCTACGCTCAAGTGTATGACCTGTCTGGCTCAGGTTCAAACTGTCTTGCATTAGACGGAAGAAGCAAGTTCTCGCTTGTGAGTGAAGATGATGAGAAAAGAATCCCGGAGGAGACGATTATTGTTTGTTTTTGAGTTTTCAGTCTTTTATTGCTTTTGAAAGTTTGTCATAAGTTAATGAGCTTAAGCCTAAACCAATGGATTTAGTAAACTCATCACATCTTCCCTCTGATTAGGGGTAATGAGAATACCTTAAGTGTGAAGTCAGATTCTCACACTTAATCACCTTTGATGTAGGATTAAGATCATTAACCTACTTGTGATTATTTAGATGTTTTTGTGGTTTTTGTTTAGTGTTGAGTAATGAGATTAAGCCGTAATCAGGGATTAAACAGACTCATTACACCATCCTAATAGAAGGATAATAGATGAGGGTGTTTAAGCTGAGGAAAGCTCCTCAACTTAATCCATGATTAGGGATTAAACTCATGACAAAACAAGCCTTTGATTAAGTAGATTTTATTTTAATGGTATGATGATGAAGTGATTTTTAGGGTTTGTAAGACAACTTGAGGGGGACTTGTCCATTAACACTAGGGTTAGTCCTTCTTAACCAATTAAGGAAGAATTAGAACCCTAATGCAAGGCCCAAGTTACAAGTGTGATGTCTTGATGATTATTAAGTGGCTTGATTAAAAGGTTTAAACACATTAAGGGTTTAACACTTAGGATTAAAGTCATACACTCCATCCTAATAGAAGGATGCAGGCATAAGCTTAATCACAAAGGCTTAAAACCTTTAGGGTTTAGTCCCTGATTATGAGGTGAGAAGAGAAGACTCAAAAGAGACACAAAGGTAAAACTAAATGGGGAGACTAATCAAAACCCTAATTCATTGTCATGCTTGGTTGTTTCTAAGGTTTGTGAGGTTTAACAAGAGAAGATCTCCAATGGAACCACCAGGAAGCAGATGAAAGGATCAAGAGAAGCAAAGCAACTTGCTTCATTCAAGAAGTCAAGTCACTTGAAGAAAGAAGGTGGGAAGAAGAAGAATGAGCAAGCTCAAACTCAAACACATATGAAAATGCAGCAATGGATGCAAGAGAGATGAAGATAAAAGTTATGAGAAGTGAAGGCAAATTCACTTCTCAACATCACTTACCACCTGAAATGTTAGAAAAGAAAATGCAATGCAATGCAAAATGGGATGAGATGACATGGTGAAAGACAAAACCAGAAGCAATTACATGATGCTAATGATGCTATATGATGCTACAAACATGAGGCAGCACATGGAAATGATCATACAAGTTTATGAATGCAAATGAAGCAAGTTAGGAACCATGGTCATACATGAAAAGTTATGAAGTGCACATGGCATACAACAAGGCAAATACATGATGCAATGATCAAACATGCTTTCAATATGTCTTAAGATGTTCAATGAATCAAATGGAGGCATGGAATGTCATGGCAAGTCATGTTATGCAAGAGAATGCAAGATGGATGCAAATGGAAGCCCAAATTAGGGTTTATGATCAATGCAACAAACAAAAACCAAAACCAGAAGCAAACAACATTATAAAAAAATTGAAAATGCACTCAAAGGACCCCTAATCCTATACTAACCCAATGCCCAAAGGAGAGGTTTTAACTCTTAACCAAATTCAAGTTATGGTTTTCACAAATTTGCTAGGGTTTTAGGGTTTCCAAACAAGAAAATTACCAAACAAAATGAAAATGAAAGATCAAATCATGACCATTTAATCTCACAAACTACATGCTAAACACAATGCAATGCAAAAAGAATCAATGTCCAACTCTTCATGGATAGGCAGAAATGATTTTTGGAACTTTGGATCAAAATAATGCATAAAAATGATTTTTATTCAATGAAAAATTCTCAAAATGCATCAAGATCAAAAAGGAAATTTGGTTTGAAGGTTGGACAATGTTCCTAAATGTCTTAGAACAATTCATGAATTTTTTGGTGATTTTTAAATACCTAAAAGTATTTTTAATAAATTAATTTTCATTAATCAATTAAAAATAATCTTTTAAATATTTAAAAAATACTTTTTTAATGCTAAAAATAAAAATAAAAATATTTTTGTGTCTTAAAAATTAATAAAACTTTTGAGAAAAAGTTTCATAATTTTTAAGCAATTTTTACTATTTTTAACAAATTATAGAAAAGAAATGATATTAAATGAAAAATAAAATAGGATAAAATGAAAGTAATTAAAAGGGAAGGCCAGGATTTGATCTGGGCTTGGTCTGGTTGACTGCGCGCCAGATCCAAGGGCCCAGATTCAAATCTGGCTAAACTGACTTATGAATTAATTAAACAGAAAATTAAATGAATAATCAGGGATTAGGGCTTCTAATGACTTATCACAGCCATTCAATCACGCGCGGGAGAGACCATCCAACGATCCTCATTCAAACCTCATTAATCACTCAGATTAGGGTTAATGACTTACAGGCGGCCGGAGAAGACTTTCGGTCGTCTTCTCCGGCGAGCCAAAACCCTAGGTTCTTCTATAGGTCACCAAACAACAAATTTCTTCCACCAAAATGACCCTCTCATCAATCTAAACCTAAACCCTCAACCTAAATTCATTTATTTTCTCTCACAAGCCTGAATCGAAACAAAATGCAAAACACGGGCAAATGTTCAAAAGCTTCATACATGCTGGTTTCTTCACTATTTTCAAAAGTAGACATACATTCATGATCAGAGGAACACATAGCATCATAAAAGAACTAAAAAACTAGTTTCTGGGAAAAAAGTTCTTCATGTCACCTGAGATGAAGCTTCTCTGTTTATGAGCTCTCTGGACTTTTCTTTTGCGCAGGCTTGCTTCCTTGAACCTCCTGAGGATAGAATGAAGCTTAGAAAGCTTGGGGAGTGGCTGGTTTGAAAGATTCTGCTCTGGTGTAGCAGAAATGGGGATCTTTGTATGTGATGTTTCAAGCTGCTTTGAGGGGTGGTTTTTGTTCTAGGGACAATTTATGACTTATTGGTGAAAGAAAAAATGAAGTTTGATGGCTGTGTGTGGAGATTCGAAGAGGAGAAGTTTTGGACAGGTTTCTTGGATGCTGGATTGTGGGAGGTTTCTGCCTTATGAATGGTGTGTTTTATGATCCATACATTATCCCTAATCTATTGGAATCAATCAGAAGACTTGACATGCACTGTGGGAAAAGTATGGAGCAATTGGCCAAAAAGTCAAAAGTTGTTGTACTTGCAGCATGGGCTATGGCAGCAGCAGGCTAAGGGCTTGTCTTGCTTCAGCCTAAGTCAGGGACAACCCTTGGATGGCTTGAGAATGTCTGTAGCATGTGGATGACAAGCTATGCTAGCTTTTGCAACTTGACAACTTGTGTTTTCTCATGAGTTTATGCTAAGTACATGTGAATCTTCTTGCTGAATTTTGTCACATGATGCCTCAATTGGTCATGGCAATGTTTAGAGATCAGCTAGTGATCACATAATTCCTTGAAGCATGAATTTTTCCAAGAATCCTCTTTTTGCATACTTATGAAAATGCTTTATGGAACTTTGAGAATCAAAGCAAGCCATCCAAAATTCCTTGGGCCAAATCTGTTCTTGGGGTCATGTGTGATGTTTGTACATTGGTTTGAAGTGAACTAGAAGTTACAAATGGCCTTGATACATGATTTTGCAAATTTCTCATTTGGTGCACATCTTGAAAATCAATGATTTTTGCCAACTTTGTCACACCATAACTTTTGATCCAAGAAGAGTTTGATCATGTTCTTGTACTTTTTGAAAAGGGAAAAATGTGTTCTACAACTTTCATGACCAAAGTTTTTTCCATTTGAAGCATTTTTGGATCAAGAATCAAGGCTTGAAAAATGACCTAAAATGACACATTCTTGAAAAGTCAACTATGCCCAAAAAGTCAACATTTGCAAAAACTTCAAATTCTTGATTTTTGTGAACTTCAACCCTCTTCCATGATCAAATAAAGATCATATACACTCAAAATGATGAAGATCACCCCTTGGTTGGGTCATTGGGTGCCTCAGATGCCCTGATTTTGCACTGACTTGTCCAGAAAGTCAACCCTTGATCAGATGACTTCCCCATGGAATTTCTTCATGAAAATTGATATGCATACTCTCTATACCATATAGAGACTAATGGAAACAATAATGACCAAAAAATTTGGAGTTATGGCCTCTGAAACCAAAACCCTAATTTTAGGTCAACTGTGCAGTCAAACTTGGCTCTGCATCCATACCAATCCCAATTCTTGTGATTCTTTGGCATTTTTGACTTTGATAGGATGTAATATGATACTTGAACATACATGGACCCCTTTGAAGTGATTGTTGACCTTTGGGGTGGCTCAAGAAGCTCTTGGATTGCTCAGATCACAAACCCTAGGTGCAGATGACTTTGAATCTATGCAGTGAACCAAAAATGAGATGTGAGATGATATGATTGTATTTATGCATATGAAATGATCACAAGCCATGGTGTGAATGGGTGAGGGCAAATTTGGGGTGTTTACACTTATCAGGAATCTTACAGAGCGTCCAGCTGATCCTGTGACTGAAGCACTTCTAAAGGAAGTTCAGGAGGATGAGTTTGGTCTTGGTGTTTGACTTTTGCTTGTTGTTGCTTTCATTTCATGTATTTTTCTTTATGTTGTATTTTTGACCCCTTAGAGGGCATGTATTGTAAAAAGAAACAAACTATGTACCATTTACTTTTTGTAATATATGTGTTGGTTTGTTTTACCTGAATTCTTCAAGCAACATCAAAAGCATCTTCTTCAGGGGTCTGGAAAGGTAAAAACCAAGTGCCAAGCCGGATACCTTGGATACAAATAAGCATACTGCATTGCATACTAACCTTTTGTTTTGTTTTGTAGGTTTTTGTTTTATTGTTACTAACTCTGTTGTGACTCAGGAACTATTACTCGACGTCGGGTGTTTCCACTCAACCGTTCACACAGATATCCAACCCGCAACAACCTTCCGGGTATACAAATGGACCAAGTACAACAGGACCTTACAGAGGTCAGGACTCAAATGGCCAATGAGAGATTGGAAATGAGGAATCAGATGACACAGTTTATGGAGGTGATGAATAATATGGCTCAAAGCCAAGAGAGATTAAGAGCATTGGTAGAGGGGCGGAATCAGGAAGACCCCCATCCAGGGACTGCGGGGACAAGCAATAATGAGAGAGTTCAACCCCATGTTAATCCTCCAGTCTATGGACCCCACCTTCATCCAGAGATCAACATTCCTATTAATGTGCAAGGGACTGTCACTGCAGGTAGAGTGCTGCAAGAAGACCCCCAGGAAGATCAATTTACAGCGATGGGAGCTGGGGAGGAAGCCTATGACAGAAGGCTAGATGAGATTGCTGAGAAACTGAGATCCCTGGAGTCCCAGAATTCTTTGGGCTTTGATGTTATGGACATGGGTCTAGTGGACGGGGTCAGGATTCCCCACAAATTTAAACCACCGTGCTTTGAGAAGTACAACGGAACCTCCTGTCCCCGGACCCATTTACAATCCTTTCTGGGGAGACTGAAGGCATATACCATGGACGAAAAGCTATGGATGTTTTATTTTGAAGATAGCTTAACAGGAGCTTCAAGGGAATGGTACTCTCACCTGACCAGAGCAACCATCAGGTGCTGGAAGGACTTGGCTGAGGCCTTTATCAGACAATATCAGTACAACTTGGATATGGCTCCCAACAGGACCCTCCTGATGGGGATGTCTCAATCATCCAGGGAAAGCTTCCGGGAGTACGCTCAGAGGTGGAGACAGCTTGCTGCTGCTATCCAGCCACCCATGTCAGAGAGGGAGATGGCTGATATGTTTATGAACACCCTCCAGGGGACATACATTGACAGGCTAGCTGCCTTTTCTTCCACTAGCTTTGCTGACGTGGTCATAGCCGGGGAAAGAATTGAAAGCCTATTAAAGATGGGTAAGATTTCTGACAACGGTGCGAGCTCGTCCAGCAACACAAGAAAGCCTTTTGTGGGCCCAAGAAGAACTGGTGAGACCAATGTTATCCATGCCAGCAGGGGCAGACCCCAATATGTTCATAGGTCTGTGGCAGCAGTCACCATTCCCGCTCCAATTCATCCACAACCAGCTTACCAACCTCAGCAACAAAATTACCAACAACAAACTCAGTATCCTCCTCAGAGAAATTATAACAACAACAACACCAACAACCACAATCAGCAAAGACCATTTCAACAGAGACCTTCTCAGGCCAATAGGGTGATCGATCCGATCCCTATGCCCTATGCCACATTATTGCCACAACTCCTAAAACTCAACCTGGTTGAGCTAAGGACATTGGCACCTCCAGATCCTACCAGTCTACCCAGAAATTATGACGCCAGCGCCAGATGTGCTTTTCACTCAAATGCACCTGGCCATAGTACAGAGAAGTGCAGAGCTTTGCACATGAAAGTACAGGACTTGGTAGATTCTAAAGCTCTGAACTTTGCACCACCACCAAATGTTAACAAGAACCCTATGCCACACCACGGAGGACCCAGAATCAATGCTATTGAAGAAGACAAGTCGTCTTACTTGATAACCAGTGTGGGTCAGATTCGGACACCCTTGGTAGAGATCAAAGCTCAACTCCTTGAATGTCAAATGTTCCCGGGATGTGAGCTAGGATGTGCTTATTGCAACATCTCAGTGAGTGGGTGTGATAACTTGAGGGATGGCATAGATGGTCTCATCCAGAGTGGCCTGCTTCAAATCACAACATCAATACCTACCAATCCAGCAATCTCCTTAACAACAGTTCCAGAATCGTCTACAACTGCAACAACCATTGTTCCAAACAACTCTTCAATCTCATCAACAAATGCTTCATCTGTTACTTCAACGGACCAAACATCAACAAACATCCCTTCTACAATTTCAGCACCCCTTCATTCAGAAACTCCTACAACAACAACACCCATCCAATCATCAGTGTCTCCTACAACATCAGCAGCAAACAATGAAGATGTCTCAACAGTTACAATTTATTATGATCCTACAAATGATTCTGCCTACAACTCACAAAATGCCACTCCTATCAGAGCACCAGTCACAATATACTATGATCCACAGACTATCATGGTCCCTTCTGCAGCTGCCATCAGTCCAGTCACTATCACAGTGCCTGGACCAGTACCTTATGAAAGCAGTAATGCCATCCCTTGGCATTACGGCTCCGATCTATACTGCGAAGGACAGAAAATCACTCTTGAATCATCAACTTCTTCACCACAAATAGACAATGTGGGGGGACGCGGAGGCTTCACTCGAAGCGGACGTCTCTTTGGCCCCGCAAATTCAAAGACCCACTGCTGAAGCAGAAGCTGCTGCCAAGGCAAAAGGGAAGAGCATGGTGCAAGAAGAGCAAATTGTTAAAGAAGCTTTGAAAACACCTTTTGCTCAAGAAGTTGATGAATTCATGAGAATCATCAAGAAAAGTGATTACAAGATAGTGGACCAGCTTCACCAGACGCCTTCCAAGATCTCCATTCTATCATTGCTTATGTGCTCCGAGGCTCATCGGAACGCACTACTAAAGGTCTTGCACGCAGCTTATGTGCCAGAAGAGATTACAGTCAATCAGTTGGAAGCTGTGGTTGGAAATGTTAATGCTAGTAATGGACTAGGATTTACCAACACTGATTTGACTACGGAAGGCCGCAATCAAAACAAGGCTTTGCACATTACCATGGAGTGTAAGGGTGCAGTTCTTTCACATGTACTGGTAGACACAGGGTCATCCCTCAATGTCTTACCTAAAAAAGCCCTTGTGAAGCTGGAGTATGAAGGATTGGCATTACGTCCCAGCAACTTAGTAGTGAGAGCCTTTGACGGTTCTAAGAGATCAGTTCTGGGAGAAATTGAGTTGCCTATAACGATTGGCCCACAAACTTTCAAAGCTACCTTCTACGTGATGGACATTCAGCCTGCCTACAGCTGTTTGTTGGGTAAACCATGGATTCATGCCGCCGGCGCAGTTACGTCTACCCTTCACCAGAAGTTAAAATTCGAGTGGGAGGGCCAAGTCGTTACTATCTGTGGAGAGGAAGATATTTTTGTTAGCCATCTGGCTACATACAAATATATTGAGATGGATGGGGAGATCCACGAAACGATGAGTCAAGGGTTTGAGGCCCTGAATATTAATGAAACATCTGCTGTACTTGGGACTTCCATGACATCCTATCAACAAGCCTGGAAGGTTGTTGAAGTAGGGAATGCTCAAGGTTGGGGCAAGCTGTTGCCTGTGGAGAAGAAAGAGGATAGATTTGGGTTGGGTTACAAACCAACTCAACAAGATCAAGCAGAGGCTGCTAAGAAGCCCAACTTTGTTAGTGGGGGAATGCTCACCCCTGATGCTGTCAACAATTTGGAAGATGAGTCGGAAGATGAACGCAACCTGGAAAGCTGGATTCGTCCAAGGATCCCGGGGAGCCGTATCTCAAACTGGTCTTCCCAGGAAATTATAAGGGTTACTCCTGCAGAGTAATTATTATTTCCTGTATATTTTAAGCATGCATCAAGTCTTGCATCTTGCCCAAGATGACAAGACTCATTTTGTAATCGGGCCATCTGTAATTTTTGTGCAACAAGATTAATCAATGAAATATCAGACATCTTTTGCAAATGAGTCTTTTTCTTTTCTGCTCACTGTTTTTCCATTTTTCTTTTTGTACAAAAAATAAATGGCAATGTTTTCAAAATGACAACTTTATTTCACTTTTCTAAACAAGATTAAAATCAATCACTAAAATGAACAAACTGAACCCTTGCAGAGAGTGCCTTCCAGACCGCACCGACAATAGCACGGCTATGACTTCGTATGACTTTGACCATCCAATCAATCAAGCTGATGAAGGGGTTGAAGAAGATTATGAGCTTCCTGAAGAGCTAGCCAGGTTGTTAAGGAAAGAAGAGAAGGTTATCACTCCTCATCAGGAGGAAGTCGAAACAATTAATCTTGGTACAGATGAAGATGTGAAAGAAGTTAAAATCGGGGCTTGCTTACAAGACTCAGTGAAGAAACAACTGATTGACCTGCTTCAGGAATATGTGGATGTGTTTGCTTGGTCTTATCAAGATATGCCAGGATTGGATACCAACATTGTTATGCACAAGCTACCTTTGAGGGAAGAATGCCCACCGGTCAAACAGAAACTGCGTCGTACTCGCCCAGATATGGCAATGAAGATCAAATAAGAGGTACAAAAGCAGTGGGACGCCGGGTTCCTTGCTGTAACTAGATATCCGCCGTGGGTTGCTAATATAGTACCCGTGCCTAAGAAAGACGGCAAAGTAAGGATGTGTGTTGACTACCGGGACCTGAACAGGGCCAGCCCGGAAGATGATTTCCCATTACCTCACATTGATGTATTGGTTGATAATACGGCTCAGTTCTCGGTATTCTCCTTCATGGACGGATTTTCAGGATACAATCAGATCAAAATGTCACCTGAAGACATGGAGAAGACAACTTTCATCACACCCTGGGGCACGTTCTGTTACAAGGTAATGCCATTCGGATTGAAGAATGTCGGTGCAACATATCAACGGGCTATGGTAACATTATTCCACGATATGATCCATAAGGAAATCGAGTGTTATGTGGATGACATGATTGCCAAGTCCCTCACAGAAGAAGACCACCTGGTAAATCTGCTGAAGTTATTCAAGCGTCTGAGGAAGTACCAACTGAAGCTGAACCCCAACAAGTGCACATTCGGGGTGCGATCTGGTAAGCTGCTGGGTTTTATCGTAAGCGAGAAAGGGATTGAAGTGGACCCTGATAAAGTCAAAGCCATTCAAGAAATGCCTGCACCGAAGTCTGAAAAAGAAGTTCGAGGGTTTCTAGGTAGATTGAACTACATCTCAAGGTTCATATCTCACCTTACAGCAACCTGTGAACCCTTGTTCAAGCTGTTAAGAAAAGAACAGACGGTCAGATGGAATGAAGACTGCCAAAGGGCTTTTGACAAGATCAAAGAGTACTTGCAAGAACCTCCAATCCTTATGCCTCCAGTTGAAGGAAGACCTCTAATCATGTACTTGACAGTACTAGAAGAGTCAATGGGGTGTGTGCTGGGCCAGCATGACGAGTCTGGTCGAAAAGAGTATGCAATATACTACCTGAGCAAAAAGTTTACCGACTGTGAACAACGTTATTCACTGCTCGAGAAAACTTGTTGTGCTTTAGCGTGGGCTGCTCGCCGACTGAGACAGTATATGTTGACCCACACTACTTTATTGATATCCAAAATGGACCCAGTCAAGTACATTTTTGAGAAGCCAGCTCTTACCGGACGGGTTGCAAGATGGCAGATGATCCTCACAGAATATGACATCCAGTACACATCCCAGAAAGCCATCAAGGGCAGTGTGTTGTCTGAATATCTTGCTGAGCAACCTATTGATGATTACCAGCCTATGAGATTTGACTTCCCTGATGAAGACATCATGTTCATAAAAGCGAAAGATCATGAAGAGCATATTCACACTGAAGGGCCTGACCCGGAAGAAGAATGGACTATGATGTTTGACGGGGCTGTTAATATGAATGGTCGTGGTGTTGGTGCAGTACTCATTACACCTAAGGGAGTTCACATGCCTTTCTCGGCAAAGCTCACCTTCAACTGCACTAACAACGAAGCTGAATATGAAGCTTGCATTATGGGTCTTGAGGAAGCCATTGACCTCAGGATCAAGACATTGACTGTATTCGGAGATTCAGCTCTGGTAGTTAATCAAACCAACGGCAAATGGTACACCCACCAGGATCATCTGATACCTTACAGGGATTATACAAGGAGGTTATTGACTTTCTTCACAACGGTCAAGCTTGAGTATATCCCTCGAGATGAGAATCAATTTGCAGATGCTCTGGCTACCATTTCATCTATGATCAAAGTTCAAGCTGCCAACTTTGTGCCTCAAATTTCAGTGTCCAGACTTGACAGGCCAGCATATGTGTTCGCAGCAGATATTGTCAAAGATGATAAGCCTTGGTTCCATGACATTAAGTGCTTCTTGGAGGATCAAACATACCCACCTGGGGCATCTTCCAATGATAAGAAGACTTTGAGAAGGCTTGCTGGTAGTTTCTTTCTGAACACTGATGGTTCCCTGTACAAGAGAAACTTTGATATGGTACTCCTCAGATGCGTTGATAGAACGTAAACAGACTTGTTGATGCACGAGGTGCACGAAGGATCCTTTGGTACCCATGCGGGAGGGCATGCCATGGCTAAAAAGTTGCTAATATCAGGCTATTACTGGATCACAATGGATGCTGACTGTTGTGCCTATGCCAGGAAATGCCATAAATGCCAGATCTATGCGGATAAGGTGCATGTGCCTCCCAATCCTTTGAATGTGATGTCGTCACCCTGGCCCTTCGCTATGTGGGTCATTGATATGATTGGCAAGATTGAACCAACTGCTTCAAATGGCCACAGATTCATCCTGGTAGCCATTGACTATTTCACCAAGTGGGTTGAAGCAGCTTCTTATGCCAATGTTACAAGACAAGTGGTAGCCCTATTCCTGAAGAGAGATATCATCTGTCGGTATGGAGTGCCCGAGCGAATCATTACTGATAATGGTTCCAACTTAAACAACAAAATGATGGCTGAGCTATGCCGGGACTTCAAGATCCAACACCACAATTCTTCTCCTTATAGGCCAAAGATGAATGGCGCTGTTGAGGCAGCTAATAAGAATATCAAGAAGATTGTGCAGAAGATGGTAGTCACCTACAAAGACTGGCATGAGATGCTACCATTTGCCTTGCATGGGTACCGCACGTCGATCAGAACATCCACTGGGGCAACACCGTATCAGCTTGTGTATGGTATGGAGGCAGTCCTACCCGTTGAAGTTGAATTACCCTCTCTACGGGTATTGATGGATGTTAAGCTGAAAGAAGCAGAATGGGTTCGGTCCTGATACGAACAACTGAGTATGATTGAAGAGAAAAGATTGGCTGCAATCTGTCATGGGCAGTTATATCAGAAAAGAATGAAGAGAGCCTTCGATCAGAAAGTTAGGCACCGAGAGTATCAAGTAGGAGATCTTGTGCTGAAAAGAATCCTCCCTCCTCATACAGACCACAGGGGCAAGTGGACTCCAAATTACGAAGGACCATTTGTAGTAAAGAAAGTTTTCTCTGGTGGAGCACTGATGCTCAGCACCATGGATGGTGAAGATTTCCCGTCCCCTGTGAATTCAGATGCAGTTAAAAAATACTTCGCATAAAAATGACCCGCTGGACATAAAAATAGAATATGAGTCCAGGCAAAAACAGGGCATCCCGGCAAGTCAAAAACAGAATAAAAGACTTGGGCAAAAATAAGGGAAATAAACAAAAAATTGTACACCCGCTGAGTTGAAAAGCCGCATTGGACAACTCAGGCAAAAATGGGTATCCCGATGGATTGAAAACCCGAAAGGGCGATCCATGCAAAATAAGGGAATAAGCGAACAACTGCATTCTGAATTCATCTGTATCATCTACAACTTGGTAAGCCTCGAAAGGATCAAGCTTCTATCAGAATTAGCCTTCTTCAGAAAGCAAGATGAGAAGAACGTCAAAAGTCATACGAGTCATAACAAGAAGGAAGTTCCTTGAAGCGTCGTCAACATTGCCATCATTTTGTTTCTCAATTTGTAACAATCTCCTCATTTTAGGAGACATGTTTCTTTGACTGTATCTCGCCAATTCAGGGCATATGAATTAATAAAAACAGATTTTCAGTCAAGTTTCACCTCGTACACTTCATTTTATTTGCAAAGAATGTCTGATATCTTTAAAATACTGATTGCATGAATACAAATGCTTATCCTCAAAAATAAAAACTACGTGCTTGCAGGAAATATACTTACTCTCGGGAGTGTCTCATTCCCATGACGGAATCCGGTAAAGGATGCCTTGGGATTACTTGTGCGTTTCTCTGTCTTTGCAGGATTGCAGGTATTCAAAAGCGCAACATGGGGCATGAAAGCTTCACCCCAGCAAGCTGGCAAATTAACACTCAGTCTTAGCACACAGGTGCTTTCTCCCCAGCTGAGTTTCCACTTGTTGTTTCTCCCCAGCTGAGTTACCATCCGTTACAAAAAGCTTGGGAACCATCCCCCCACAGAGTTTCAGCCTCTATCCAGAAGAGCAACGCACGAAGGAATCACAACAGAGTGACGAAAGATTCTACAAACCCCAGCTGGGTCCCTCATTTACAGGAATAGGTCTATCATTGACCCATTTCCCCAAGCAGATACATCTCATCAGATCTACCAACGATCTCATCCCCAGCTGGGATGTTCACTCCAACAGATCGACCAGAGATCTTCACAGCAATGGGATCCGAATCCCGGATCTGTTTTCCTTTGCATAATCATAGCATTCGCATCATATTCACCAAACAAAGCGTAGCATTCCGTTTAATACGGAGCATTACGGCAAAAATCAAACATATAGCATAATCATAAGTCATGGTCTGAATCAAACACTTGTGAATATTATCAACTCATCAACAATATGCAGAATACCCCCCCAGATTCCCCAGCAAAAGCAGTTGCCTCACATTCGCCAATACAAATACACACTCCTTGTGGCACCCATCCGTGTCATCATTCCCGAGTAAAGTCGCCCGAGCTTTTCTTTACAAACAAACACTCGTGTATTACAGATACTTCTCGACACCCGTCCGTGTCATATCCCCAGCAGAAATCCAAAGCGTCCTCTTTGCACTCACAGATACTTATATATAACTTCCTTGACACCCGTCCATGACATTGTCCCCAGTACATTAATGTAAACACTTTGTATACCAGATATTTGTTTATACTACACTCTTCTCCTTTCGACACTCGTCCGTGTCACTTCCCCGGCAGATTGAACACTCATCTATACACCAATCATACTTATTTTACTTATACAGATACTCATCCGTATCTTGTATACACCATTTACATCCCCGCAGATTCGACACTCGTCCGTGTTCTTTGTTAACCAGTTGGTACTCGTCCATACCATCATCTCAGAACATGCGTCAAGCGTTTGTTTCTACTTGATACTCGTCCGTATCATAGTCTTAAGGATGCTCGTCCGCATCTTTAATCCATACACTCATGTCTTCTTGAATATAGATACTCGTCTGTGTCTACTATTCCCCAGAAGAGTCCCCTCAGATTCAACACTCGTCCGTGTTCCTTGTTAACCAGTTGATACTCGTCCGTATCATCATCTCTGAACACGTGTCAGTATTTGTTTCTACCTGATACTCGTCCGTATCATAGTCTTAAGGATGCTCGTCCGCATCTTTAATCTATACACATCCAAACACTTATACCTTTTATTTCTTGGATGTAAGCACTCGTCCGTGTTTACTACTCCCCAGTAAAGCAAATTTCTTTTTATCTGACATTCGTCCTATGTCATGATAAACCCTGAGAGCAGCCGTACCCTGCTAGGTGGTCGTCCTCCACCTCTTGATGATCGTCCTTCATCATGCTCATCCGATGGCCGTCCCCATCGTTGACCTTTTATCCGACATTCGTCCTATGTCGTGATATTTAGCAGTCGTCCCCTGCTAGGTGATCGTCCTTCACCTTTTGATGATCGACCTTCATCATTTTATCCAATGGTTGTCCCCATTGTTGATTATGGTTATCTGGCATTCGTCCTACGTCATGATAAACCTTGAGAGCAGCCATCCCCTGCTAGGTGGTCGTCCTCCACCTCTTGATGGTCGTCCTCCATCATGCTCATCCGATGGCCGTCCCCATCGTTGACCTTTTATCCGGCATTCGTCCTATGTCGCGATATTTTCGGCAGCCGTACCCTGCCAGGTGGTCGTCCTCCACCTTAGATGACTGTCCCTCATCATAACCCCAACAGAGCAGCCGTCCCCTGCTAGGTGATCGTCCTTCACCTTTGATGACCGTACCTCATCATCTGTTTATTTCATTTATTCTTTAACCCGATGGCCGTCCCCGTCGTGGTCCCTTTTCTTTTTAGCCCGATGGCCGTCCCCATCGTTGGTTACTTTGCTTTATGAACTTGATGGCCGTCCCCATCATAATCCCTTTTATCCCCAGCATGTCGGTCGTCCCCGTCATTGCTTTATTTTCCGCACTTTTCCCAGCATGTCGGCCGTCCCCGTCATTGCTCTTTACCCAACGGTCGTCCTCTTCTCGACGGTCGTCCTCCGTCGCCCATACTTTACAATATACTTTATTTTCTTTTACAATCTATATCCCTTTTCTTCTTCATTCTGTGAGTGCAAATTTTGGACTGTCTTTGGTATTCAACCACAAGTTATCTTGCTTGCCTGAAAAGTCGTTGCTTACATCCTGCACAGCTAACTCATGTTTGAATAGGGGCAGCTGTAAACACCCCAAATTTGCCCTCTCCCATTCACACCATGGCTTGTGATCATTCTCATATGCATAATCTCACTCATACCATCTCATATCACATTTTTGGTTCACTGCATTGGTTCTAAGTCATCTGCATCTAGGGTTTGTGATCTGTGCAATCCAAGAGCTTTTTGAGCCACTCCAAAGGCCATCAATCACTTCAAAGGGTTCCATGTGTGTTCAAACATCATGCTATATCCTCTCAAAGTCAAGAATGTCAAAAAATCACAAGAACTGGGAATGGTATGGAAGCAGAGCCAGGCTTGACTGCACAGATGACCTAAAATTAGGGTTTTGGTTTCAGAGGCCATAACTCCAATTTTTTTGGTCATTCTTGTTTCTATTGGTATCTATATTGTATAGGGAGTATGCATATCAATTTTCATGAAGAAATTCCATGGGGAAGTCATCTGATCAAGAGTTGACTTTTCAAGCAAGTCAGTGCAAAATCAGGGCATCTGAGGCCCTCAATGACCCAACCAAAGGGTGTTCTTCATCATTTTGATTGTATATGATCTTTATTTGATCATGGAAGAGGTTGGAAGTTCACAAAATTGAAGAATTTCAAGTCTTTTGCAAAGTTGACTTTTTGGGCAAGTTTGACTTTTAATGAAAATGCCATTTTAGGCAACTTTTTCAACCTTTACTTTTTGATTCAAAAAAGCTTCAAATGGAAAAACTTTGGTCATGAAAGTTTTAGAATAGATCTTTCCCTTTTCAAAAAGTACAAGAACATGACCTAATTCATTATGGATCAAAAGTTATGGTTTGTCAAAGTTGGCAAAAATCACAAAATTTCAAAGTTTCTACCAAAGAGGTATTTTGCAAAATGACTTGATCAAGTGTTCTAAAGCTATGAAATTCACTTCTAATCTTCACAACATGATCATGCAACACCTAAATTCAGAATGGGCCAAGGAACTTTGCATTTTCATGCCTTGAAACTCAAGAATTCATAAAGGGGCCAAAACTTGTGAAATTTGCAAAACACATAATAAACTTTATACCACTTGCTGCATTGCCTCAAAACCTCTTCCATGGTTCTCCTTGTTTCAAGCTGCAGCCAAGCCATGCTTTGTACCTTGGCAGAAATGGCCCATACCTCTCTTACACAAAAAGTTGACTTTGTGCATTTTGCTCCATACCAATCACACTGCTCCACAACAACTCTCTGACCTATCAAGGATTGAAATGTGTACCAAAAGCAACCCAACACATAACACATACAAGGCTGAAACCTCCCACAAGCCTCAAACACAAAAACAAACTTCACAAACAATCTCAACTCACTTCACTGATCACAAACCACCCCTCACCATGGCCTGAAACCCCCTACATCAAAAACACGATTTCAACATACACTTGACCTGAGCTTCTGCCAACTCTCTCTAGAGGCCACACAAACTCCAACTAAGTGTCAAAAGCTTCAAAGGAGGATCATTGGGACTTGTTTGAGCCAAAGAACCAGCCAGAAAGCTCCAAACTGAGAAGCTTCAACTCAGGTAGCTTCATGAACTTTTTTTCCAGAACTTGCTTTTTAAGTTTCTAAATGAATCTACATGCCTCACTGATTCTCCTGATATGTTTACTTTTGAAAATGATTAAGAAATGAGCATGTATTGAACTTCTTAAAGTTTTGTTCAGTTTCACGATTTGCTTCGAATCTTGTTTTTGGTGAATGATAAATGTGTTTTGTTTGCTGATTCATGATGTATGATGCTTGGGGATCATTTCTGGGCAAGAAATTTGGGGTTTAGTGACCTAGGGAAGAAGTTAGGCGTTTTGATTGGCCGGAGAAGACGACCGGAACAGTGTTCCGGTCGCCTGAGAGTGATTAGGGCATGGATTAGGGTTTAATCTTTAATTAGCGAAATTTGAATGTGGGCCGTCCAGATGCGCGCCAGGTCCACTCCCGCGCGTGTGAATTCATATCTGGGCCCTTGGATGCGCATACTTTTCCTTTTTTCAGATTAATTTCATTTTATTTTTCCAATTAATTCATTTGTTTTCTCATATTTATTAAAAATAGCAAAACCTTTTCAAAAATTCTGAAATTTTTTATACAAACTTTTATTTAATTTCAGAAACCAAAAACATTTTTATTTTTATTTTTTGCATTAAAAAATATTTTTAAATCATTTAAAAGTTTATTTTCAATTAATTAATGAGAATTAATTAATTAAAAATACTTTTAGGTATTTAAAATTCACGAAAAAATTCATGAAACCTTCATAATCATTTAGAAACATTGTACAACCCTCAAACCAAATTTCTTTTTTGATCTTGATGCATTTTGAGAATTTTTCATGGAATTAAAATCATTTCAAGGCATTATTTTGATCCAAACTTCAAAAAAATCATTTCTGCCTAACCATTGAGAGTTGGACTTTGATTCTTCTTGCATTGCATTTTGTTTAGCATGTAGTTTGTGAGATTAAATTGGCATGATTTGATCTTTCATTTTCCATTTGTTTGGCATTTTCCTTGTTAAGGTACCCTAAAACCCTAGAAATTTTAGGAAATTCATAACTTTTATTAGGTTAAGAGTTGGAACCTCTCCTTTGGGCAGTGAGTTAATATAGGTTTAGGGATCCTTTGAATGCATTTTCAAATTTTTATCTTGATGTTTGCTTCTGATTTTGGTTTTTGTTTGATGCTTTGATCATAAACCCTAATGTGGGCTTCCATAAGCATCCATCTTGCATTTGCTTGCATACCTTGACTTGCCTTAGCATTTTGTGTATCCATTTGATTCATTTGACATCTTAAGACGTATTAGAAGCATGTTTGATCATTGCATCTTGCATTTGCCATGTTGTATGCCATTTGCATTTCATAACTTTTCATGTATGATCATGGTTCTTAACTTGCTTCATTTGCATCCATAAGTTTGTATGATCATCCCCATGCCTTGTTACATGTTTGTAGCATCTCATAGCATCATTAACATCATGTATGTGCTTCTGGTTTTGATTCTCATCATGCCATTTCATTTCATTTGGCATTGCATTGCATTTCTTTCACTAACTTTTCAGGTGGTAAGCAACTTTGAGAAGTGAATTTGCCTTCACTTCTCACATTTTCTTCTCATCTCTTTTATGCATCCATGCTGCATTTTGTTATGTGTTTGAGATTGAGCTTGTTCATTCTTTTCTTCTTACTTTCTTTCCTCAAGTGACTTGACTTCTTGAATGAAGCAAGTTACTTTGCTTCTCTTTGCTCCTTTCATCTGCTTCCTGGTGGTTCCTTTGAAGAGATCTTTCTTGTAAACTTCACAAACCTTAGGAACAACCAAGCATGACAATGATTAGGGTTTTGATTAGTCCCCCCACTTAGTTTTACCTTTGTGTCTCATTGATTCTTCTCTTCTCACCTCATAATCAAGGACTAAACCCTAAAGGCTTTAAGGCTTTGTGATTAAGCTTATGCCTGCATCCTTCTATTAGGATGGAGTGTATAATTTTAATCCTAAGTGTTAAACCCTTAATGTGTTTAAATCCTTTAATCAATCCATCTAATAATCATCAAGACATCAAACATGTAACTTGGGCCTTGCATTAGGGTTCTAATTCTTCCTTAATTGGTTAAGAAGGACTAACCCTAGTGTTAATGGACAAGTCCCCCTCAAGTTGTCTTACAAACCATAAAAATAATTTCTTCACCTCATCATTAATTAAAATCCACTTAATCAAAGGTTTGTTTTGTCATGAGTTTAATCCCTAATCATGGATTAAGTTGAGGAGCTTTCCTCAGCTTAAACATTCTCATCTATTATCCTTCTATTAGGATGGTGTAATGAGTCTGTTTAATCCTCTATTATGGCTTAACCTCATTACTTAACACT
This sequence comes from Lathyrus aphaca, assembly GCA_963966055.1. Lineage (NCBI taxonomy): Eukaryota > Viridiplantae > Streptophyta > Magnoliopsida > Fabales > Fabaceae > Lathyrus > Lathyrus aphaca. The sequence goes on along the minus strand of OZ014523.1, from coordinate 375,167,271 downwards.
AAACAAAAACACCAAAAACATCTAAATAATCACAAGTAGGTTAATGATCTTAATCCTGCATCAAAGGTGATTAAGTGTGAGAAGCTGACTTCACACTTAAGGTATTCTCATTACCCCTAATCAGAGGGAAGATGTGATGAGCTTACTAACCCATTGGTTTAGGCTTAAGCTCATTTTCTTATGGCAAACTTTCAAAAGCAATAAAAGACTGAAAACTCAAAAACAAACAATAATCGTCTCCTTCGGGATTCTTTCCTCATCTCATTCACTCATAAACGAGAACTTGCTTCTTCCGTCTAAAGCAAGACAGTTTGCATCTGTGCCAGACAGGTCATACACTTGAGCATAGACAAGCAAGCAGTTCACAGGTCAATTTATCTTTCAGTCTCTGTGGGTCGAACTACGGTGTTCTGACTTCCTCATTGCACGAGAGGATATGTAGGCATAACTTAACAGTTATCGAACAAAAGTCTCTGTATATCCCCCCTCCTTCTAGCTTTATTCTTTAGCCTCATTATCATGAGCATCTCATCCTCATTCTTACACTGACACTTTCATATTACACCTTACACTTCTTTACACTGACACCTGTACATTCTTTTCCAGCTCTTTCATACACAAATTGCACTGACACTACCCCTTTAAAACACAAATCTTTTAAGCGTGGATCCCGTCGAGTACGACGGACAATCTGGGTGCTAATACCTTCCCAGGTTGTAACCAACCCCCTTTCTCAGTCTCTCTGGTTCGCAACCGTCTTATCCATATCTTTCTAGGTCTATGCAGCATTGCCTTTCCTCCGGGATAAAAATGCCTAGCTGGCGACTCTTTTCATTCCCTGTGAGTTCACTCCTGTGTGTTCTCACATCCTCCTCTCTCCGACCGTTCGCGTCTGTACCCTATTTGACCCGGCTTCATTTAGTGGGAGCGACAGTTATATCCGGGGAAAGGATTGAAAGCCTTCTAAAAATGGGCAAGATTTCTGATAATGGTGCAAGTTCATCCAGTAATCCCAGGAAGCCTTTTGTGGGACCCCGAAGAACCGGTGAGACAAATTCCATTCATGCCAGCAGGGGCAGACCTCCGTATGTCCACAGATCAGTAGCATCTGTCACTATTCCAGCTCCGATTCCTCAGCAAACAGCATATCAACAACAACAACCACCACAATATCAACAGCAAGTTCAGTATCCGCAACAGAGAACCTACAACAACAACAATAGCAATCAACAACAACGACCCTTCCAACAAAGACCATCACAGGCAAACAGGGTGATTGACCCTATCCCTATGCCCTATGCCGCTTTATTGCCACAACTCCTGAAGCTTAACTTGGTTGAGTTAAGGACGTTGGCACCACCAGATCCTCTCAACCTCCCAAGGAATTATGATGTCAACGCTAGGTGTGCTTTCCACACCAATGCACCTGGTCACAATACTGAGAAGTGCAGGGCCCTGCAAATGAAAGTCCAAGATCTGGTGGATTCTAAAGCCCTCAACTTTGCACCTCCTCTGAATGTCAACAAAAATCCTATGCCTAACCATGGCTGGCCGAGGATTAATGCCATTGAGGAAGACAAACCATCTACCCTGATCACCAGTGTTGCCCAAATTCGAACACCTTTGGTCGAAATTAAAGCTCAGCTTCTAGAGTGCCAAGTGTTTCCCGGGTGTGAGCTCGGTTGTGGGTATTGCAACATTGCAGTCAACGGGTGTGAGGAGTTGAGAAGCGGCATAGATGGTCTTATTAAGGATGGTATCCTTCAGATTTCAACAACGGCGCCTACAAATCCAACAATTCCTTTAACATCAATTCCCGATTCTTCTACAACAGCAGCAACAATCATTCCTACCGATTCTTCAATATCATCAACAATTACTCCATCCATCACTTCAACAAATCAAATGTCGACAACCCTTTCTTCTACAACATCAACATCCATGTTATTAGCAGAATCTTCTACAATGCCAGCAAAAAATAATGAAGATGCCTCAGCAGTTACAATCTATTATGACCCATCAAATGTTCCTCCCAACAGCAATTTCCAACAACAAACAGTGGCACCTCCTGCCAGATCACCAGTCACAATTTACTATGATCCACACACTGTCACAGTACCCTTTTCTGCAGCAATCAGTCAGGTCACCATTACAGTGCCTGGACCAGTCCCTTATGAAAGCAGTAATGCCATACCTTGGCATTATGGCTCAGATATTTACTGCAACGAGGAGAAAATCACTCTGGATTCATCAACCTCTTCTCCACAAATTGATAATGTTGGGGGAGGCGGAGGCTTCACCAGAAGCGGACGCCTTTGTCGCTCCTGATAAATGGGAAATGGCCCAGATAAAGGTACAGACGCGAACGGTCGGTGAAAGGAGGATGCGAGAACACACAGGAGTGAACTCACGGGAGATGAATAGAGTCTCCAGCTAGGCATTTTTATCCCGAAGGAAAGGCAATGCTTCATAGACCTAGAAAGATATGGATAAGACGGTCGCGAACCAAAGAGACTGAGAAAGGGGGTTGGTTACAACCTGGGAAGGTATTAGCACCCAGATTGTCCGTCGTACTCGACGGGATCCACGCTTAAAAGATTTGTGTTTTAAAGGGGTAGTGTTAGTGCAATTTGTGTGTAAAGAGCTGGAAAAGATGTACAGGTGTCAGTGTAAAAGGAGTGCAAAGTGTGATATATACAGTGTCAGTGTAAGAAAGAGAATGAATTGCTCAAGATTATGAGGCTTAAAGAATAATGCTGGAAAGAGGGGGAATATACAGAGACTTTTGTTCGATAACTGTTAAGTTATGCCTACGTATCCTCTCGTGCAATGAGGAAGTCAGAACACCGTAGTTCGACCCAAAGAGACTGAAAGATGAATTGACTTGTGAACTTCCTGCTTGTCTATGCTCAAGTGTATGACCTGTCTGGCTCAGGTGCAGACTGTCTTACATTAGACGGAAGAAGCAAGTTCTCGTTTGTGAGTGAATGAGATGAGAAGAGAATCCCGGAGGAGACGATTATTGTTTGTTTTTGAGTTTTCAATCTTTTAAGACTAAACCCTAATTAAGACTAAACCCTAATTAATTAACCCTAATGACTTTCAGGCGACCGGAACACTGTTCCGGTCGTCTTCTCCGGCAATCTCAAATCTCCAACTCTCTCTACACGCATCCAAAACAAAATCTAACTACCCAGAAATCATCCCCACTAAAAAACGAATCAAACCCCTCAATCAAACAACATTTATCATTCAAAAACAGAGAGAATCAAATCAAACATTTTTTAGGGCAAAAGTTTCAGACAATGCATACATCCTGGTTTCTCAACCATTTTCAAAAGTAAGCACATATTCATGATCAGGAGAGTGCATAGAAGCTATTAAGAACTTAAATACATGTTTCTGGAAAAAAGTTTTGAGTTGACTACCTGAACTGAAGCTTTCGATTCAGGAGCTTTCTGGCTGTTTCTTTGGCTCAAATGCACTCCAATGATCCTCCTAAGAAGCTTGCAATGTTTGTTTGGAGTTTAGAACGGATGGTTTGGGAGTTTGAACAAGTTCTGTTCAGTGAAGTGAGGAAATCGTGTTTCAGTTTGAGGATGTTTCAGGGATGAATGAAGGCAGGGAAATGATCAGGGGAGTGTGCTGAGTTGATTTGTGAAGTTTGTTTTTGTGTTTGTGGCCTGTGTGATGTGTTTCGAAGGCTCTTGCATGAGAGGTGAAAAATGAGAATGCTGGCTTGTGGGAGCTTTCAGGCTTAGTTGTGTTATGTGTTGGGTTGCTTTTGGTACACATTTCAATCCTTGATAGGTCAGAGAGTTGTTGTGGAGCAGTGTGATTGGTATGGAGCAAAATGCACAAAGTCAACTTTTTGTGTAAGAGAGGTATGGACCATTTCTGTCAAGGTACAAAGCATGGCTTGGCTGCAGCTTGAAACAAGGAGAACCATGGAAGAGGTTTTAAGGCAATGCAACAAGTGGTATAAAGTTTATGATGTGTTTTGCAAATTTCACAAGTTTTGGCCCCTTTGTGAATTCTTGAGTTTCAAAGCATGGAATGAGATAATTCTTTGGTGCAATCTGACTTTTAGGGGTTATGTAATCATGTTGTGAAGTTTAGAAGTCCATTTGGTAGCTTTGGAACACTTGATCAAGTCATTTTGCAAAATGCCTCTTTGGTGGAAACTTTGAAATTTTGTGATTTTTGCTAACTTTGACAAGCCATAACTTTTGATCCAAAATGAATTAGGTCATGTTCTTGTACTTTTTGAAAATGGAAAGATCTATTCTACAACTTTCATGACCAAAGTTTTTCCATTTGAAGCTTTTTTGAATCAAAAAGTAAGGTTTGAAAAAGTTGCTTAAAATGACAATTTCATTAAAAGTCAAACTTGCCCAAAAAGTCAACTTTGCAAAAGACTTGAAATTCTTAAATTTTGAGAACTTACAATGTCTTCCATGATCAAATAAAGATCATATACAATCAAAATCATCAAGAACACCCTTTGGTTGGGTCATTGGGGGCCTCAGATGCCCTGATTTTACACTGACTTGCTTGAAAAGTCAACTCTTGATCAGATGACTTCCCCATGGAATTTCTTCATGAAAATTGATATGCATACTCCCTATACCATATTGAGACTAATAGAAACAAGAATGACCAAAAAATTTGGAGTTATGGCCTCTGAAACCAAAACCCTAATTTTAGGTCATCTGGGCAGTCAAGCCTGGCTCTGCTTCCATACCAATCTCAGTTCTTGTGATTTTTTTGATATTCTTGACTTTGAGAGGATGTAATATGATACTTGAACACACATGGACCCCTTTGAAGTGATTGATGACCTTTGGAGTGGCTCAAGAAGCTCTTGGATTGCTCAGATCACAAACCCTAGATGCAGATGACCTAGAACCAATGCAGTGAATCAAAAATGTGATATGAGATGGTATGATTGAGTTTATGTATATAAAATGATCACAAGCCATGGTGTGAATGGGTGAGGGAAAATTTGGGGTGTTTACAGCTGCCCCTATTCAAACATGAGTTAGCTGTGCAGGATGTAAGCAACGGCTTAACAGGCAAATAAGATAACTTGTGGTTGAATACCAAAGACAATCCAAAATTTGCACTCACAGCATGAAGAAGAAAAGGGATATAGATTGTAAAAGAAAATAAAGTATAGTGTAAAGTGTGGGCGACGGAGGGCGACCGTCGAGCAGAGGACGACTGTTGGGTAAAGAGCAATGACGGGGACGGCCGACATGCTGGGAAAAGTGTGTGAAGTAAAGTGATGACGGGGACGACCGACATGCTGGGGATAAAAAGAACTATGATGGGGACGGCCATCAAGTAAAGCTGTAAAATTCTCTGGGGATTAAATGAAACATGACGGGGACGGCCATCGAGCTCATAAAGTAAGGTAACCAACGATGGGGACGGCCATCGGGCTAAAAAGAAAAGGGACCACGACGGGGACGGCCATCGGGTTTAAAAAATAAATGAAATAAACAGATGATGAGGTACGGTCATCAGAGGTGAAGGACGATCACCTAGCAGGGGACGGCTGCTCTGTAAGGGTTAAGATGAGGGATGGTCATCTAAGGTGGAGGACGACCACCTGGCAGGGTACGGCTGCCGAAAATATCGCGACATAGGACGAATGCCGGATAAAAGATCAACGATGGGGACGGCCATCGGATGAGCATGACGGAGGACGACCATCAAGAGGTGGAGGATGACCACCTAGCAGGGGACGGCTGCTCTCAAGGTTTATCATGACATAGGACGAATGTCAGATAACCAAAAATCAACAATGGGGACGGCCATTGGATAAAATGATGAAGGACGATCATCAAAAGGTGAAGGACGATCACCTAGCAGGGGACGGCTACTAAAATATCACGACATAGGACGAATGCCGGATAAAAGGTCAACGATGGGGACGGCCATCGGATGAGCATGATGGAGGACGACCATCAAGAGGTGGAGGACGACCACCTAGCAGGGTACGGCTGCTCTCACGGTTTATCATGACGAATGTCAGATAAAAAGAAATTTGTTTTACTGGGGAATAGTAAACACGGACGAGTGTTTACATCCAAGAAATAAAAGGTATAAGTGTTTGGTATTGTGTATAGATTAAAGATGCGGACGGGCATCCTTAAGACTATGATACAGACGAGTATCAGGTAGAAACAAATCCCGACATGTGTTCGGAGATGATGATACGGACGAGTATCAACTGGTTAACAAGGAACACGGACGAGTGTTGAATCTGAGGGGACTCTTCTGGGGAATAGTAGACACAAACGAGTGTCTATATTAAAGAAGACAAAAGTGTTTGACACGGTGTATGGATTAAAGATGCGGACGAGTATCAAGTAGAAACAAACGCTTGACATATGTTCTGAGATGATGGTACGGACAAGTACCAACGGGTTAACAAAGAACACGGACTAGTGTTGAATCTGCGGGGATGTAAATGGCGTATACAAGATACGAACGAGTATCTGTATAAGTATGAGTATGAAGTATGGGTGATGTATATTTAAGTGTTCCACCTGCTGGGGAAAGTGACACGGACGAGTGTCGAAAGGAGAAGAGTATAGTATAAACAAATATCTGGTATACAAAGTGTTTATGTTACTGTACTGGGGATAATGACATGGACGGATGTCAAGGAAGTTATATATATCTGTGAGTGCAAAGGGGATGTCTTTGGCTTTCTGCTGGGAATATGACACGGACGGGTGTCGAGAAGTATCTGTAATATACAAGTGTTTGTTTGTAAAGAGAAGCTCGGGCGACTTTATTGGGGGATGATGACACGGACGAGTGCCACAAGGAGTGTGTATTCGTATTGGTGAATGTGAGGCAACTGCTTTTGCTGGGGAATCTGGGGGGTATTCTGTATATTGTTGATGAGTTGATAATATTCACAAATGTTTGATTCAGGCCATGACTTATGATTATGCAACATGTTTGATTTTTGCCGTAATGCTCCGTATTAGACGGAATGCTACGCTTTGTGGGGTGAATATGATGCGAATGCCATGATTATGCAAAAGATACTGATCCGGGATTCGGATCCCATTGCTGCAAAGATCTCTGGTCGATCTGTTGAAGTGAACATCCCAGCTGGGGATGAGATCATCGGTATATCTGATGAAATGATTCTGCTTGGGGAAACAGGTTACTGTCAGACCTATTCTTGGTAATGAGGGACCCAGCTGGGGTTTGTAGAAGCTTTCTTCACTCTGTTGTGATTCCTTCGTGCGTTGCTCTTCTGGATAGAGGCTGAAAACTCTGTGGGGAGATGGTTTCCTGGCTTTTTGTATTTGGATGAGGAGGAGCAACGGATGGCAACTCAGATGGGGAGAAAATAACAAGTGGCAACTCAGCTGGGGAGCAAGCACTTGGGTGCTAAGACTGAGTGAGTGTTGACTTGCTAGCTTGCTGGGATGAAGCTTTCATGCCCCATGTTGCGCTTTTGAATACCTGCAATCCTGCAAAAGACAGAGAAACGTACAAGTAATCCCGAGGTATCCCTTTCTGGATTCCATCAAAAGAGTTCAGACACTCCCGGGAGTAAATATATTTCCTGCAAGCACGTATCATTTTTGAAGATAAACATCTGTATTTACGCAATCCGTTTTTTAAAGACATCAGACATTCTTTGCAAATAAAAATGTACAAGACGAAACATGACTGAAATTCTGATTTTATTAATTCATGTGCCCTGAATTGGCAAGATACAGTCAAAGAAACATATCTCCTGAAATGAGGAGATTGTTACAAATTGAGAAACAAAATGCTGGCAATGTTGACGGTGCTTTAAGGAGCTTCCCTTCGCTATGACTCGTATGACTTTTGACATTCTTCTCGTCTTGCTTTCTGAAGAAGACCGATTCTGACAGAAGCTTGATCCTTTTGAAGCTTTAACCGGTTGTAAGTGATACAGACGAATTCAGAATGCAGTTGTTCGCTTATTCCCTTATTTTGCATGGATCGCCCTTTCGGGTTTTCGATCCATCGGGATACCCATTTTTGCCTGAGTTGTCCAATGCGGCTTTTCAACTCAGCGGGTGTACAATTTTTTGTTTATTTCCCTTATTTTTGCCCGAGTCTTTTATTCTGTTTTTGACTCGTCGGGATGCCCTATTTTTGCCTGGACTTACATTCTGTTTTTATGTCCAGCGGGTCATTTTTATGCGAAGTATTTTTTAACTGCATCTGAATTCACAGGGGACGGGAAGCCTTCACCATCCATGGTGCTGAGCATCAGTGCTCCACCAGAGAAAACTTTCTTTACCACGAATGGTCCTTCATAATTTGGAGTCCACTTGCCCCTGTGGTCTGTATGAGGAGGGAGGATTCTCTTCAGCACAAGATCTCCTACTTGATACTCTCGGTGCCTGACTTTCTGATCGAAGGCTCTCTTCATTCTTTTCTGATATAGCTGCCCATGACAGATTGCAGCCAATCTTTTCTCTTCAATCAGACTCAGTTGTTCGTATCGGGACCGGACCCACTCTGCTTCGTTCAGCTTAACATCCATCAGTACCCGTAAGGAGGGTAATTCAACTTCAACAGGTAGGACTGCCTCCATACCATACACAAGCTGATACGGTGTTGCCCCAGTGGATGTTCTGATTGACGTGCGGTACCCATGCAAGGCAAATGGTAGCATCTCATGCCAGTCTTTGTACGTGACTACCATCTTCTGCACAATCTTCTTGATATTCTTATTAGCTGCCTCAACAGCGCCGTTCATCTTTGGCCTGTAAGGAGAAGAATTATGGTGTTGGATCTTGAAGTCCCGGCATAGTTCTGCCATCATTTTGTTGTTTAAGTTGGAACCATTATCAGTAATGATTCGCTCGGGCACTCCATACCGACAGATGATATCTCTCTTCAGGAATCGGGCTACCACTTGTCTTGTAACATTGGCATAAGAAGCTGCTTCAACCCACTTGGTAAAATAGTCAATGGCTACCAGGATGAATCTGTTGCCATTTGAAGCAGTCGGTTCAATCTTGCCAATCATATCAATGCCCCACATGGCAAAGGGCCAGGGTGAAGACATTATATTCAAAGGATTGGGAGGCACATGCACTTTATCCGCGTAGATCTGACATTTATGGCATTTCCTGGCGTAGGCACAACAGTCGGCATCCATTGTGATCCAGTAATAACCTGACCTTAGCAATTTCTTGGCCATGGCATGCCCTCCAGCATGGGTACCAAAGGATCCCTCGTGCACTTCATGCATTAACAAGTCTGCTTCTGTTCTATCAACGCATCTGAGGAGTACCATATCAAAGTTTCTTTTGTATAAGGAACCATCAGTGTTCAGAAAGAAACTACCAGCAAGCCTTCTCAAAGTCTTCTTATCATTGGAAGATGCCCCAGATGGGTATGCTTGATCCTCCAATAAGCACTTAATATCATGGAACCAAGGCTTATCATCTTTGACAACATCTGCTGCGAACACATATGCCGGTCTGTCAAGTCTGGACACTGAAATCTGCGGTACAAAGTTGGCAGCTTGAACTTTGATCATAGATGAAATGGTAGCCAGAGCATCTGCAAACTGATTCTCGTCCCGAGGGATATACTCAAGCTTGACCGTTGTGAAGAAAGTCAATAACCTTCTTGTATAATCCCTGTAAGGTATCAGATGATCCTGGTGTGTTTACCATTTGCCGTTGGTTTGATTAACTACCAGAGCTGAATCTCCGAATACAGTCAATGTCTTGATCCTGAGGTCAATGGCTTTCTAAAGACCCATAATGCAAGCTTCGTATTCAGCTTCGTTGTTAGTGCAGTTGAAAGTGAGTTTTGTCGAGAAAGGCATGTGAACTCCCTTAGGTGTAATGAGTACTGTACCAACACCACGACCATTCATGTTAACAGCCCCATCAAACATCATAGTCCATTCCTCTTCTGGGTCAGGCCCTTCAGTGTGAATAGGCTCTTCATGATCTTTCGCTTTTATGAACATGATGTCTTCATCAGGGAAGTCAAACCTCATAGGCTGGTAATCATCAATAGGTTGCTCAGCAAGATATTCAGACAATACACTGCCCTTGATGGCTTTCTGAGAAGTGTACTGGATGTCATATTCTGTGAGAATCATTTGCCATCTTGCAACCCGTCCGGTAAGAGCTGGCTTCTCGAAAATGTACTTAACTGGGTCCATTTTGGAGATCAATAAAGTAGTGTGGGTCAACATATACTGCCTCAGTCGGCGAGCAGCCCACGCTAAAGCACAGCAAGTTTTCTCGAGCAGTGAATAACGTTGTTCACAGTCAGTAAACTTTTTGCTCAGGTAGTATATTGCATACTCTTTTCGACCAGACTCGTCATGCTGGCCTAGCACACACCCCATTGACTCTTCTAATACTGTCAAGTACATTATCAGAGGTCTTCCTTCAACTGGAGGCATAAGGATTGGTGGTTCTTGTAAGTATTCCTTGATCTTGTCAAAAGCCCTTTGGCAGTCTTCATTCCACCTGACCGTCTGTTCTTTTCTTAACAGTTTGAACAAGGGTTCACAGGTTGCAGTAAGGTGAGATATGAACCTTGAAATGTAGTTCAATCTACCTAAGAACCCCTGAACTTCTTTCTCTGTCTTCGGTGCAGGCATTTCTTGAATGGCTTTGACTTTATCAGGGTCCACTTCAATCCCTTTCTCGCTTACAATAAAACCCAGCATCTTACCAGATCGCACCCCGAATGTGCACTTGTTGGGGTTCAGCTTTAGTTGGTACTTCCTCAAACGCTTGAATAGCTTCAACAGATTTACCAGGTGGTCTTCTTCTGTGAGGGACTTGGCAATCATGTCATCCACATAACACTCGATTTCCTTATGGATCATATCGTGGAATAATGTTACCATAGCCCGTTGATATGTTGCACCAGCATTCTTCAATCCGAATGGCATCACCTTGTAACAGAACGTGCCCCAGGGGGTGATGAAGGTTGTCTTCTCCATGTCTTCAGGTGACATCTTGATCTGATTGTACCCTAAAAATCCGTCCATGAAGGAGAATACCGAGAACTGAGCCGTATTATCAACCAATACATCAATGTGAGATAATGGGAAATCATCTTTCATGCTGGCTCTGTTCAGATCCCGGTAGTCAACACACATCCTTACCTTGCCGTCTTTCTTAGGCACAGGCACAATATTAGCAACCCACGGTGGATAGCTAGTTACAGCAAGGAACCCGGCGTCCCACTGCTTTTGTACCTCTTCTTTGATCTTCATTGCCATGTCTGGGCGAGTACGGCGCAATTTCTGTTTAACCGGTGGGCAATCTTCTCTTAAAGGCAGTTTGTGCATAACAATGTCGGTGTCCAACCCTGGCATATCCTGATAAGACCAAGCAAACACATCCACATATTCCTGAAGCAGGTCAATCAGTTGTTTCTTCACCGAGTCTTGTAAGCAGGCCCCGATTTTAACTTCTTTCACATCTTCGTCTGTACCAAGATTGATTGTTTCGACCTCCTCCTGATGATGAGTGATAACCTTCTCCTCTTGCCTTAACAACCTGGCTAGCTCTTCAGGAAGCTCATAATCTTCTCCAACCCCCTCATCAGCTTGATTGATTGGATTGTCAAAGTCATACGAAGTCATAGCCGTGCTGTTGTCGGTGTGGTCTGGAAGGCACTCTCTGCAAGGGTTCAGTTTGTTCATTTTAGTGATTGATTTTAATCTTGTTTAGAAAAGTGAAATAAAGTTGTCATTTTGAAAACATTGCCATTTATTTTTTGTACAAAAAGAAAAATGGAAAAACAGTGATCGGAAAAGAAAAAGACTCATTTGCAAAAGATGTCTGATATTTCATTGATTAATCTTGTTGCACAAAAATTACAGATGGCCCGATTACAAAATGAGTCTTGTCATCTTGGGCAAGATGCAAGACTTGATGCATGCTTAAAATATACAGGAAATAATAATTACTCTGCAGGAGTAACCCTTATAATTTCCTGGGAAGACCGGTTTGAGATACGGCTCCCCGGGATCCTTGGACGTATCCAGTTCTCCAGGTTGCGTTCATCTTCCGACTCATCTTCCAAGTTGTTGACAGCATCAGGGGTGAGCATCCCCCCACTAACAAAGTTGGGCTTCCTAGCAGCCTCTGCTTGATCTTGTTGAGTTGGTTTGTAACCCAACCCAAATCTATCCTCTTTCTTATCCACAGGCAACAGTTTGCCCCAACCTTGAGCATTCCCCTCCTCAACAACCTTCCTGGCTTGCTGGTAAGATGTCATGGAAGTCCCAAGTACAACAGATGTTTCATTAATATTCAGGGCCTCAAACCCTTGACTCATGGTTTCGTGGATCTCCCCATCCATCTCAATGTATTTGTATGTAGCCAGATGGCTAACAAAAATATGTTCCTCTCCACAAATAGTAACGACTTGGCCCTCCCACTCGAATTTTAACTTCTGGTGAAGGGTAGACGTAACTGCGCCAGCGGCATGAATCCATGGTCTACCCAACAAACAGCTGTAGGCAGGCTGAATGTCCATCACGTAGAAGGTCGTTTTGAAAGTTTGTGGGCCAATCGTTATAGGCAACTCAATTTCTCCCAGAACTGATCTCTTAGAACCGTCAAAGGATCTTACTACCAAGTTACTGGGGCGTAATGCCAATCCTTCATACTCCAGCTTCACAAGGGCTTTTTTAGGCAAGACATTGAGGGATGACCCTGTGTCTACCAGTACATGTGAAAGAACTGCACCCTTACACTCCATGGTAATGTGCAAAGCCTTGTTGTGATTGCGGCCTTCCGTAGTCAAATCAGTGTTGGTAAATCCTAGTCCATTACTAGCATTAACATTTCCAACCACAGCTTCCAACTGATTGACCGTGATCTCTTCTGGCACATAAGTTGCGTGCAAGACCTTCAGTAGTGCGTTCCGATGAGCCTCGGAGCACATAAGCAATGATAGAATGAAGATCTTGGAAGGTGTCTGGTGAAGCTGGTCCACTATCTTGTAATCACTTTTCTTGATGATTCTCATGAATTCATCAACTTCTTGATCAAAAGGTGTTTTCAAAGCTTCTTTAACAATTTGCTCTTCTTGCACCATGCTCTTCCCTTTTGCCTTGGCAGCAGCTTCTGCTTCGGCACTAGGTCTTGGAATTTGCGGGGCAAAGAGACGTCCACTTCGAGTGAAGCCTCCGCCTCCCCCCACATTGTCTACTTGTGGTGAAGAAGTTGATGATTCAAGAGTGATTTTCTGTCCTTCGCAGTATAGATCGGAGCCGTAATGCCAAGGGATGGCATTACTGCTTTCATAAGGTACTGGCCCAGGCACTGTGATAGTGACTGGACTGATGGCAGCTGCAGAAGGGACCATGATAGTCTGTGGATCATAGTATATTGTGACTGGTGCTCTGATAGGAGTGGCACTTTGTGAGTTGTAGGCAGAATCATTGGCAGGATCATAATAAATTGTAATTGTTGAGACATTTGATGTTGAAGTTGTAGGAGACATTGTTGACTAGATGGGTGTTGTTGTTGTAGGAGACTCTGAATGAAGGGGTGCTGAAGTTGTAGAAGGGATGTTTGCTGATATCTGGTCCGTTGAAGTAACAGATGAAGCATTTGTTGATGAGATTGAAGAGTTGTTTGGAACAATGGTTGTTGCAGTTGTAGAAGACTCGGGAACCGTTGTTAAGGAGATTGTTGGATTGGTAGGTATTGATGTTGTGATTTGAAGCAGGCCACTCTGGATGAGACCATCTATGCCATCTCTCAAGTTATCGCACCCATTCACTGAAATGTTGCAATAAGCACAGCCTAGCTCACATCCCGGGAACATTTGACATTCAAAGAGTTGAGCTTTAATCTCCACCAAGGGTGTCCGAATCTGACCCACACTGGTTATCAAGTAAGACGACTTGTCTTCCTCAATAGCGTTGATTCTGAGGCCTCCATGGTGCGGCATAGGGTTCTTGTTATCATTTGGTGGTGGTGCGAAGTTTAGGGCTTTGGAGTCTACCAGGTCTTGTACCTTCATGTGCAAGGCCCTGCACTTCTCTATACTATGGCCAGGTGCATTCGAATGAAAAGCACATCTGGCGCTGACGTCATAATTTCTGGGCAGACTGGTAGGATCTGGAGGTGCCAATGTCCTTAGCTCAACCAGGTTGAGTTTTGGGCGTTGTGGCAATAATGTGGCATAGGGCATAGGGATCGGATCGATCACCCTATTGGCCTGAGAAGGTCTCTGTTGAAATGGTCTTTGCTGATTGTTGTTGTTGGTGTTGTTGTTGTTATAATTTCTCTGAGGAGGATACTGAGTTTGTTGCTGGTAATTTTGTTGCTGTGGTTGATAAACTGGTTGAGGATGAATTAGAGCGGGAATGGTGACTGCTGCCACAGACCTATGAACATATTGGGGTCTGCCCCTGCTGGTGTGGATAGCATTAGTTTCACCAGTTCTTCTTGGGCCCACAAAAGGCTTTCTTGGGTTGCTGGAAGAGCTTGCACCGTTGTCAGAAATTTTTCCCATCTTCAATAGGCTCTCAATTCTTTCCCCGGCTATGACCACGTCAGCAAAGCTAGTGGAAGAAAAGGCAGCTAGCCTGTCAATGTATGTCCCTTGGAGGGTGTTCATAAACATATCAGCCATCTCCCTCTCTGACATGGGTGGCTGGACAGCAGCAGCGAGCTGTCTCCACCTCTGAGCATACTCCCGGAAGCATTCCCTGGATGATTGAGACATCCCCATCAGGAGGGTCCTGTTGGGAGCCATATCCAAGTTGTACTGGTATTGTCTGATAAAGGCCTCAGCCAAATCCTTCCAGCACCTAATGGTTGCTCTGGTCAGGTGAGAGTACCATTCCCTTGAAGCTCCTGTTAAGCTATCTTCAAAATAAAACATCCATAGCTTTTCGTCCATGGTATATGCCTTCAGCCTCCCCAGAAAGGATTGTAAATGGGTCCGGGGACAGGAAGTTCCGTTGTATTTCTCAAAACACAGAGGTTTAAATTTGTGGGGAATCCTGACCCCGTCCACTAGACCCATGTCCATAACATCAAAGCCCACAGAATTCTGGGACTCCAGGGACCTCAGTTTCTCAGCAATCTCATCTAGCCTTCTGTCATAGGCTTCCTCCCCATCTCCCATCACTGTGAACTGATCTTCCTGGGGGTCTTCTTGCAGCACTCTACCTGCAGTGGCAGTCCCTTGCACATTAATAGGGATGTTGATCTCTGGATGAAGGTGGGGTCCATAGACTGGAGGATTAACATGGGGTTGAACTCTCTCATTGTTGCTTGTCCCAGTAGTCCCTGGATGGGGATCTTCCTGATTCTGCCTCTCTACCAGTGCTCTTAATCTCTCTTGGCTTTGAGCCATATTATTCATCACCTCCATAAACTGTGTCATCTGATTCCTCATTTCCAATCTCTCATTGGCCATTTGAGTCCTGACCTCTGTAAGGTCCTGCTGTACTTGGTCCATTTGTATACCCGGAAGGTTGTTGCGGGTTGGATATCTGTGTGGACGGTTAAGTGGAAACACCCGACGTCGAGCAATAGTTCCTGAAGTCACAACAGAGTTAGTAACAATAAAACAAAAACCTACAAAACAAAACAAAAGGTTAGTATGCAATGCAGTATGCTTATTTGTATCCAAGGTATCCGGCTTGGCATTTGGTTTTGACCTTTCCAGACCCTTGAGGAAGATGCTTGTGATGTTGCTTGGAAGAACTCAGATAAAAACAAACCAACACATATATTACAAAAAGTAAATGATACATAGTTTGTTTCTCTTTACAATACATGCCCTCTGAGGGGTCAAAAATACAACACAAAAAAAGGAAAAGTACAATGAAATGAAAGCAACAACAAGCAAAAAGTCAGACACCAAGACCAAACTCATCCTCCTGAACTTCCTTGAGAAGTGCTTCAGTCACAGGATCAGCTGGACGCTCTGTGAGGTTCCTGATAAGGAGATTCCTTGTAGTAACAGCTGCAGTTAGCTTCTTGTGTCGACTCTAGTCCTTTGACATCTTCACACCAGCTTTAATCTTCAACTCTGAGATCTCTCTCTGGGCTGCTGCAAGGGCTTCCTGCTGCTCCTTTGCACTAGCCTCCAACTGCTCAATCTTATCCTGAGTCCTCTTATCCTCCTGAGTACGGGCTTCGGTGATCCTGACCCACCTAGCCTGACTCTACTTCAGATACAAATCAGTCTTAGTTCTATGGAATTGAGCCTCTTTGCAGGCATTTTTCAAAATCTGTTCTCCATCCCTAGACTTCTTAATGTAATCCTCTGACTTCTCAATTTTGGCTCGATGCTCCACCTTTAGCTTTTCTAACCTTTCATTTTCCAAGCGACCATCACTCCTCTCCCAGAGGGTTTTCTGTAGAGCCTGAGTCAGATTCTCATTTCTCTCTTTCAATTTCTCAAACTCCTCTAAGCTGACAGTGGCAGGAGGTGGTGTTGTGGAAGGTCCAGGCACATCTTCAATAGTGAAGGGCATTCCAGAAATTTGAGCCCTGGCACGAGACCACTCATAGTACTGAGCTGAGGCTACATTGTTGCATCTCCCAAGGATGGTTACCCCTTTAGTCTGTACATTGTCCCAAGCCCAGGATGCTTGCCTGACAATAGCCAGATTAGGCTTGATCTCACAATAAAGGGTCTCAGTCAAATCCTGTGCTCTGGGAGGGTGGACCAATGCATAGCCCAGTTGTCTTTTAAATAGAAGAGGGTTGTAGTTGATGCAACCCTTCACTCCTATCAGAGGCATATTGGGAAATTGCCCACAACTAGTAATGATGTCTCTGCCCTTGGTGCTCTGAGTACACCACCTGATATCATTTGAGGTTAGAGCAACAAGCCTCCTAGCCCAGTTCTTCTGCTGGTGAGGGTTCAAGAATGCATCAGTCTTTGGCAAATGTTTGAGCAGCCAAGTATGGAATAAAGGAGCACAGCATCTCACTAATCTTCCCCTTTTCTTTTCATTCCTTTGGTGAATAGAGTAGTAAAGATCTCCCAGTAAGGTGGGCACTGGGTTCCTCAGGATGAAAAGATGGATTGCATTCTTGCTAACAAACTTAGGCTCATCTGCAAAAAGTATGACCCCATATATGCCAAGGGAAAACAAAGCACAGACTGCCTTCCACTCCCCCAAGGAGGCCTTCAGAATAGCCTGAGAGGTCAAGAAATCCAAGTGTAGACCAGAGATTCCTACTTTGGTAGTCATATTCTGCCCAATCAGGACTGGTTCCAGATACAAGGCTTTTGCCACCTCTTCATTACTAGGGAAAGCCATCTCAGGGTTGAAGGGGACTCCACCCCTGATAGGTACACCAATCAGTGATGAATACTCTTCCAACAAGGGTCCCAACTGAAATTTCTGGAAGGTGAAGCACCTCAGAGGGGGATCATAGAACTGTAGGCAAGTATGAATCAAGCTCCTATGTGAAGGGTCCAAATCCATAACCACATCAAGGATTCCTCCATAATGTTCTCTGAAAAGGGGTATATGGTCTGGAGTAATCAGGGTCTGAATCTTCCTGATGCTAGCCAACTCAGGCTCAAAGAAATGATAGGAGATGTTACTCTTCTTGGGTGCCATGTTGCTGAAGAAGAGCTGAGACAGATGCTGAGAATACCACTGAAGATGGGCCACTGACAGGCTGAGACTGGTGATGCAGGTGACTGAAGCAGGTAGCTGATAGTTGGAGTAAGTACTGATGAAGATAGGTCTATGCTGAAGAAGGGGTCAAAACCGAGCCAAAATGTTGGATGGATACCCTGAAAAACAAATAAACACATGTTAAAATGATGCAATGATGATGTATGCAAATGATATGCAAGGGTTTGTGACTGAGCTGGATCTGATCAAGTGCTCTGATATAAGTCCAGGTATGTTCAAGGAATCCAGATGGAGGTTCATAAGTCCAGTAACCAAGGTGGGGGACTCAAATAAAGAGTCACATGTCAAGGGTTAAAATCACAAGAACTGTTCCAAAATGGAGCACTCTTAACAATGTAACAAGGTATGTTGAGGTCAAGGGTACCTGCAAACCTGTAAACAGCCCAACCCCCTCAAAGGTGATGCTCTAAAACAAAGATCCTCAGACTTGGATCAGTTATGAGAAGTGTAAACACTTCTAACCCGGAGGTACAGTGTTTACAATAACCATAAAAGATCCTCCTCTAATTCACCTCAGTTTCTGAAGGTCAATAGTAAAGGTCATCCAGACTTAGCAGGCTTCCCAGATATCCCTAGCACTACAGGAGATCTGCAGCACATAGTTTTCAAGAAGAAACCCATATCTTAACCGTGTTTCATATTCCCGCACCAGACCGAAATGGAATGGGAAAGAACATGAAGCACTCTAGCCTAGGTATCACTCAGGTCCCAGGTATAGGACCTCAACTCTCAATAGAACACCCACCCACCAAAGCAACAAAACAGATCCAGCCAGCACAGTATGACAGTATGATATATGTAAAGCTATAAAGAAAGCAATAAAACAACTGTACATAAAGCAAAAATAAATACAAATACAAGCACAAATAGCACATAACACCCCAGTAAACACAAATCAAACAAGCGCTAGGAGGAACCCACAAAAAGAACCAAAAGCCCTGGTTACAGTATAAGGGTCCCCAGCAGAGTCGCCAAGCTGTCGCTCCCGATAAATGGGAAATGGCCCAGATAAAGGTACAGACGCGAACGGTCGGCGAAAGGAGGATGCGAGAACACACAGGAGTGAACTCACGGGAGATGAATAGAGTCCCCAGCTAGGCATTTTTATCCCGAAGGAAAGGCAATGCTGCATAGACCTAGAAAGATATGGATAAGACGGTCGCGAACCAAAGAGACTGAGAAAGGGGGTTGGTTACAACCTGGGAAGGTATTAGCACCCAGATTGTCCGTCGTACTCGACGGGATCCACTCTTAAAAGATTTGTGTTTTAAAGGGGTAGTGTCAGTGCAATTTGTGTGTAAAGAGCTGGAAAAGATGTACAGGTGTCAGTGTAAAAGGAGTGCAAAGTGTGATATATACAGTGTCAGTGTAAGAATGAGAATGAATTGCTCAAGATTATGAGGCTTAAAGAATAATGCTGGAAAGAGGGGGAATATACAGAGACTTTTGTTCGATAACTGTTAAGTTATGCCTACGTATCCTCTCGTGCAATGAGGAAGTCAGAACACCGTAGTTCGACCCAAAGAGACTGAAAGATGAATTGACTTGTGAACTGCCTGCTTGTCTATGCTCAAGTGTATGACCTGTCTGGCTCAGGTGCAGACTGTCTTGCATTAGACGGAAGAAGCAAGTTCTCGTTTATGAGTGAATGAGATGAGAATAGAATCCCGGAGGAGACGATTATTGTTTGTTTTTGAGTTTTCAATCTTTTATTGCTTTTGAAAGTTTGTCATAAGTTAATGAGTTTAAGCCTAAACCAATGGATTTAGTAAGCTCATCACATCATCCCTCTGATTAGGGGTAATGAGAATACCTTAAGTGTGGAGTCAGCTTCCCACACTTAATCACCATGGTGTAGGATTAAGATTATTAACCTACTTGTGATTATTTAGATGTTTTTGGAGTTTTTGTTTAGTGTTGAGTAATGAGATTAAGCCATAATTAAGGATTAAACAGACTCATTACACCATCCTAATAGAAGGATAATAGATGAGAATGTTTAAGCTAAGGAAAGCTCCTCAACTTAATCAATGATTAGGGATTAAACCCATGACAAAACAAAGCCTTTGTTAAGTGGATTTTAGTTAATGATAAGATGATGAAGTGATTTTTAGGGTTTGTAAGACAACTTGAGGGGGACTTGTCCATTAACACTAGGGTTAGTCCTTCTTAACCAATTAAGGAAGAATTAGAACCCTAATGCAAGGCCCAAGTTACAAGTGTGATGTCTTGATGATTATTAGATGGATTGATTAAAGGAGTTAAACACATTAAGGGTTTAACACTTAGGAATAAAGTTATACACTCCATCCTAATAGAAGGATGCAGGCATAAGCTTAATCACAAAGCCTTAAAGCCTTTAGGGTTTAGTCCCTGATTATGAGGTGAGAAAAGAAGACTCAAAGAGACACAAAGGTAAAACTAAATGGGAGACTAATCAAAACCCTAATCATTGTCATGCTTGGTTGTTCCTATGGTTTGTGAAGTTTACAAGAGAAGTCTTCAATGGAACCACCAGGAAGCAGATGAAAAGGAGCAAGGAGAAGCAAAGTGACTTGCTTCATTCAAGAAGTCAAGTCACTTGAAGAAAGAAAGTAAGAAGAAAAGAATGAGCAAGCTCAATCTCAAACACAAGATAAAATGCAGCAATGATGCATAAGAGAGATGAAAAGAAATTGTGAGAAGTGAAGGCAAATTCACTTCTCAAAGTTGCTTACCACCTGAAAAGTTAGTGAAAGAAATGCAATGCAATGCAAAATGAAATGAAATGGCATGATGCAAATCAAAACCAGAAGCACATACATGGTGTTAATGATGCTATGAGATGATGTAAAACATGGGGATGATCATACAAACTTATGGAGTGCAAATGGCATAAAACATGGCAAATGCAAGATGTAATGCTCAAACATGCTTCTAATATGTCTTAAGATGTCAAATGAATCAAATGGATACACAAAATGCTATGGCAAGTCAAGGTATGCAAGCAAATGCAAGGTGGATGCATATGGAAGCTCATATTAGGGTTTATGATCAAAGCATCAAACAAAAACCAAAATCAGAAGCAAACATCAAGATAAAAAATTGAAAATACACTTAAAGGAACCCTAAACCTAATCTAACTCACTGCCCAAAGGAGAGGTTCCAACTCTTAACCTAATAAAAGTTATGAATTTCCTAAGTTTTCTAGGGTTTTAAGGTACCTTAACAAGAAAAATGCCAAACAAATTGGAAATGAAAGATCAAATCATGCCAATTTAATCTCACAAACTACATGCTAAACAAAATGCAATGCAAGAAGAATCAAAGTCCAACTCTCAACGGTTAGGCAGAAATGATTTTTTGAAGTTTGGATCAAAATAATGCCTTGAAATGATTTTAATTCCATGAAAAATTCTCAAAAGACATCAAGATCAAAAAATAAATTTGGTTTGAGGGTTGGACAATGTTTCTAAATGATTATGAAGGTTTCATGAATTTTTTGGTGATTTTTAAATACCTAAAAGTATTTTTAATTAATTAATTCTCATTAATTAATTAAAAATAAACTTTTAAATGATTTAAAAATATTTTTGAGTGCAAAAAATAAAAATAAAAATGTTTTTGGTTTCTGAAATTAAATAAAAGTTTGTATACAAAATTTCAAAATTTTTAAGATTGTTTTGCTATTTTAAATAAAATGTAGAAAACAAATGCATTTAAATGAAAAATAAATATGAATTAAACTGAAAAAAGAAAAGTCAGCGCATCCAAAGGCCAGGATTCAAACTAAAAGGGAGGGAATTGACCTGCGCGCGTATCTGGACGGTCCAAATTCAAACTTGCGCAATTAAGACTAAACCCTAATTAATTAACCCTAATGACTTTAAGGCAACCGGAACACTGTTCCGGTCGTCTTCTCCGGCAAGCTCAAATCTCCAACTCTCTCTACACGCATCCAAAACAAAATCTAACTACCCAGAAATCATCCCCACTCAAAAAAGAATCAAACCCCTCAATCAAACAACATTTATCATTCAAAAACAGAGAGAATCGAATCAAACATTTTTTAGGGCAAAAGTTTCAGACAATGCATACATCCTGGTTTCTCAACCATTTTCAAAAGTAAGCACATATTCATGATCAGGAGAGTGCATAGAAGCTATTAAGAACTTAAAAACATGTTTCTGGAAAAAAGTTTTGAGTTGACTACCTGAACTGAAGCTTTCGATTCAGGAGCTTTCTGGCTGTTTCTTTGGCTCAAATGCACTCCAATGATCCTCCTAAGAAGCTTGCAATGTTTGTTTGAAGTTTAGAACGGATGGTTTGGGAGTTTGAACAAGTTTTGTTCAGTGAAGTGAGGAAATCGTGTTTCAGTTTGAGGATGTTTCAGGGATGAATGAAGGCAGGGAAATGATCAGGGGAGTGTGCTGAGTTGATTTGTGAAGTTTGTTTTTGTGTTTGTGGCCTGTGTGATGAGTTTCGAAGGCTCTTGCATGAGAGGTGAAAAATGAGAATGCTGGCTTGTGGGAGCTTTCAGGCTTAGTTGTGTTATGTGTTGGGTTGCTTTTGGTACACATTTCAATCCTTGATAGGTCAGAGAGTTGTTGTGGAGCAGTGTGATTGGTATGGAGCAAAATGCACAAAGTCAACTTTTTGTGTAAGAGAGGTATGGGCCATTTCTGTCAAGGTACAAAGCATGGCTTGGCTGCAGCTTGAAACAAGGAGAACCATGGAAGAGGTTTTGAGGCAATGCAGCAAGTGGTATAAAGTTTATGATGTGTTTTGCAAATTTCACAAGTTTTGTCCCCTTTGTGAATTCTTGAGTTTCAAAGCATGGAATGAGATAATTCTTTGGTGAAATCTGACTTTTAGGGGTTATGTAATCATGTTGTGAAGTTTAGAAGTCCATTTGGTAGCTTTGGAACACTTGATCAAGTCATTTTGCAAAATGCCTCTTTGGTGGAAACTTTGAAATTTTGTGATTTTTGCTAACTTTGACAAGCCATAACTTTTGATCCAAAATGAATTAGGTCATGTTCTTGTACTTTTTGAAAAGGGAAAGATCTATTCTACAACTTTTATGACCAAAGTTTTTCCATTTGAAGCTTTTTTGAATCAAAAAGTAAAGTTTGAAAAAGTTGCTTAAAATGACAATTTCATTAAAAGTCAAACTTGCCCAAAAAGTCAACTTTGCAAAAGACTTGAAATTCTTAAATTTTGAGAACTTCCAATGTCTTCCATGATCAAATAAAGATCATATACAATCAAAATGATGAAGAACACCCTTTGGTTGGGTCATTGGGGGCCTCAGATGCCCTGATTTTACACTGACTTGCTTGAAAAGTCAACTCTTGATCAGATGACTTCCCCATGGAATTTCTTCATGAAAATTGATATGCATACTCCCTATACCATATTGAGACCAATAGAAACAAGAATGACCAAAAAATTTGGATTTATGGCCTCTGAAACCAAAACCCTAATTTTAGGTCATCTGGGCAGTCAAGCCTGGCTCTGCTTCCATACCATTCTCAGTTCTTGTGATTTTTTTGACATTCTTGACTTTGAGAGGATGTAATATGATACTTGAACACACATGGACCCCTTTGAAGTGATTGATGACCTTTGGAGTGGCTCAAGAAGCTCTTGGATTGCTCAGATCACAAACCCAAGATGCAGATGACCTAGAACCAATGCAGTGAATCAAAAATGTGATATGAGATGGTATGATTGAGTTTATGTATATGAAATGATCACAAGCCATGGTGTGAATGGGTGAGGGCAAATTTGGGGTGTTTACAGCCTTTTTGCCTCACAAACCCAAAGACCTAATGTTGAAGCAGAGATTGCTGCCAAAGCAAAAGGAAAGAGTGTGGTGTTTGAAGAGCCAACTGTCAAAGAAACTCAGAAGACATATTTTGAACAAGATGTAGACGAGTTCATGAGAATCATAAAAAGAAGTGATTACAAAGTGGTGGATCAGCTTCACCAAACTCCCTCAAAAATCTCCATATTATCATTGTTGATGTGTTCTGAAGCTCACAGGAATGCATTGTTGAAAGTCCTGCACGCAGCATACGTGCCGGAGGAGATTACCGTTAATCAGCTAGAAACTGTGGTGGCAAATGTCAACACCAGTCATGGACTGGGCTTTACCAATGCTGACTTAACAACAGAGGGACGCAACCATAATAAGGCTTTACATATCACCTTGGAATGCAAGGGTGTTGTTCTATCCCATGTACTGGTGGACACGGGGTCATCACTCAATGTTCTACCAAAGAAAGCCTTAGTGAAGCTGGAGTATGATGGCTTGGCATTACGCCCAAGTAATTTGGTGGTGAGATCATTTGATGGCTCTAAAAGATCAGTGCTTGGGGAGATTGATCTGCCTGTGATGATTGGCCCGTAGACCTTCAAAACTACCTTCTTTGTGATGGACATTCAGCCGGCCTACAGTTGTTTGCTGGGAAGACCCTGGATCCACGCCGCTGGCGCTGTTACGTCTACCCTTCACCAGAAGCTGAAATTCGAGTGGGAAGGCCAGATCATCACCATCTGTGGGGAAGAGGACATCTTTGTTAGCCATCTGGCTACATATAAGTACATAGAAATGGACGGGGAGATCCATGAAACCATGAGCCAAGGGTTTGAAGCCCTGAACATAAATGAAGCATCTGCTGTACTGGGAACCTCCATAATATCGTACCAGCAAGCCCGGAAGGTTGTTGAAGAGGGTACCGCCCAAGGCTGGGGCAAGCTGTTGCCCGTGGAAAAGAAAGAATACCGATTTGGGTTGGGTTACAAACCAACTCAACAAGATCAATCAGAGGCTGCAAAAGAGCCCAAGTTTGTCAGCGGGGGCATGCTCACCCCGGATGATGTGAACAATTTGGAAGACGAGGAGGAAAGCGACCGCAACCTGGAGAGCTGGATACGTCCAAGGATCCCGGGGAGCCAAGTCCTTAACTGGTCTTCCCAGGAAATTATAAGGGTTACTCCTGCAGAGTAATTATTATTTCCTGTATTTTTAAAGCATGCATCAAGTCTTGCATCTGGCCCAAGATGTCAAGACTCATTTTGTAATCGGGCCATCTTGTATTTTGTGCAAAGATCAATTAATGAATATCAGGACATCTTTTGCAAATGAGTCTTTTCTTTTCCGCTCACTGTTTTTCATTTTTCACTTTTTGTACAAAAATAAAAAATGGCAATGTTTTTCAGAATAAAATAACTTCATTTTCACTTTTTTAAATAAGATAAAATTGATCACTAAAATAAACCAATCTAAACCCTTGCAGAAAGTTCCCTTCAGACTGCACTGACAACAACACTGCTATGACTTTGTATGACTTTGACAATCCAATCAATCAAGCCGAAGAAGGGGTTGAAGAAGATTATGAGCTACCTGAAGAGCTAGCCAGGTTATTGAGACAAGAGGAGAAGGTTATCACTCCTCATCAGGAGGAGATTAAAACGGTTAATCTTTGTACGGAAGAAGACGTGAAAGAAGTTAAGATCGGGGCCTGCTTACAAGATTCAGTGAAAGGGCAACTGATTGACATGCTTCGGGAATATGTGGATATTTTTGCTTGGTCTTATTAGGATATGCCAGGGTTGGACACCGACATTGTAATGCATAAGCTGCCTCTGAAAGAAGATTGCCCGCCAGTAAAACAGAAGTTGCGCCGTACTCGTCCAGATATGGCAATAAAGATAAAAGAAGAGGTACAAAAGCAGTGGGACGCCGGTTTCCTTGCTGTGACTAGCTATCTGCCATGGGTTGCTAACATTGTACCCGTTCCTAAGAAGGATGTCAAGGTAAGGATGTGTGTGGATTACCGGGACGTGAACAGAGCCAGCCCGAAAGATGACTTCCCATTACCTCACATTGATGTATTGGTCGACAAAACAGCTCAGTTTTCGGTATTCTCCTTCATGGACGGATTTTCAGGATACAATCAGATCAAGATGTCACCTGAGGACATGGAGAAGACAACTTTCATCACACCCTGGGGCACATTCTGTTATAAGGTGATGCCATTCGGACTGAAGAATGCGGGTGCTACTTATCAACGGGATATGATAACATTATTCCATGACATGATCCATAAAGAAATTTAATGTTATGTGGATGACATGATTGCCAAGTCCCTCACAGAAGAAGACCACCTGGTGAATCTGCTAAAGCTATTCAAGAGTCTGAGGAAGTACCAACTAAAGTTAAACCCCAACAAGTGCACATTTGGGGTGCGATCCGGTAAGCTGCTAGGATTTATTGTAAGTGAGAAAGGAATTGAAGTTGACCCTGATAAAGTCAAAGCCATTCAAGAAATGCCTGCACCGAAGACTGAAAAAGAAGTTCGGGGGTTTCTAGGTAGATTGAACTACATTTCATGGTTTATATCCCACCTTACAGCAACCTGTGAGCCTTTGTTCAAGCTGTTAAGAAAAGAACAAACGGTCAGGTGGAACGAAGACTGTCAAAGGGCTTTTGACAAAGTCAAGGAGTATTTACAAGAGCCTCCGATCCTTATGCCTCCAGTTGAAGGAAGACCCCTAATCATATACCTGACAGTATTAGAAGAGTCAATGGGGTGTGTGCTGGGCCAGCATGACGAGTCTGGTCGAAAAGAGTATGCAATATACTACTTAAGCAAAAAGTTTACCGACTGTGAACAACGTTAATCACTGCTCGAGAAAACTTGATGTGCTTTAGCGTGGGCTGCTCGCCGACTAAGGCAGTATATGTTGACCCACACTACATTATTGATCTCGAAGATGGACCCAGTCAAGTACATTTTTGAGAAGCCAGCACTTACCGGACGGGTTGCAAGATGGAAAATGATTCTCACAGAATATGACATTTAATACACATCTCAGAAAGCCATCAAAGGCAATATATTGTCCGATTATCTGGCTGAGCAACCCATTGATGATTACCAGCCTATGAGATTTGACTTCCCTGATGAAGACATCATGTTCATAAAAACAAAAGATCATGAAAAGCCTATTCACACTAAAGGGCCTGACCCGGAAGAAGAATGGACTATGATGTTTGATGGGGCTGTTAATAT
This sequence comes from Lathyrus aphaca, assembly GCA_963966055.1. Classification (NCBI taxonomy): domain Eukaryota; kingdom Viridiplantae; phylum Streptophyta; class Magnoliopsida; order Fabales; family Fabaceae; genus Lathyrus; species Lathyrus aphaca. The sequence goes on along the minus strand of OZ014523.1, from coordinate 375,140,520 downwards.
GAACGGTCGCGGTGTTGGTGCAGTACTCATTACACCTAAAGGAGTTCACATGCCTTTCTCAGCCAAACTCACTTTTAACTGTACTAACAACGAAGCTGAATACGAAGCTTGTATTATGGGTCTTGAGGAAGCCATTGACCTCAGGATCAAGACTTTGACAGTATTCGGAGATTCAACTCTGGTAATCAATCAAACCAACGGCAAATGGTACACCCACCAAGATCATCTAATACCTTATCGGGATTATACAAGGAGGTTATTGACTTTCTTCACAACAGTCAAGCTTGAGTATATCCCTCGAGACGAGAATCAGTTTGCAGATGCTCTGGCTACCATTTCATCTATGATCAAAGTTCAAGCTGCCAACTTTGTACCTCGGATCTCAGTATCCAGACTTGATAGACCAGCATACGTGTTCTCAGCAGATGCTGTTAAAGATAATAAGCCTTGGTTCCACGACATTAAGTGTTTCTTGGAGGATCAAACATACCCACCTAAGGCATCTTCCAATGATAAGAAGACATTAAGGAGGCTAGCTGGTAGTTTCTTCCTGAATACTGATGCTTCCCTGTATAAGAGAAACTTTGATATGGTACTTCTCATATGCGTTGATAGGGCAGAAGCATACTTGTTGATGCACGAAGTGCACGAAGGATCCTTTGGCACCCATGCTGGAGGGCATGCTATGGCTAAGAAGTTGTTAAGATCAGGCTACTATTGGATCACGATGGATGCAAACTGTTGTGCTTATGCCAGGAAATGCCATAAATGCCAGATCTATGCGGATAAAGTGCATGTACCTCCCAATCCTTTGAATGTGATGTCTTCACCCTGGCCCTTTGCCATGTGGGGCATTGATATGATAGGAAATATTGAACCGACTGCTTCAAATGGCCACAGATTCATCCTGGTAGCCATTGATTATTTCACCAAGTGGGTTGAAGCAGCTTCTTATGCAAATGTCACCAGGCAAGTGGTAGCCCGATTTCTGAAGAGAGACATCATCTGTCGGTATGGAGTGCCCGAGCGAATCATTACTGATAATGGTTCCAACTTGAACAATAAAATAATGGCAGAACTGTGTCGGGACTTCAAAATCCAACATCACAACTCTTCTCCTTACAGGCCAAAGATGAATGGCGTTGTAGAGGCAGCTAACAAGAATATCAAGAAGATTGTGCAGAAGATGGTGGTCACATATAAAGACTGGCATGAAATGCTACCATTTTCCTTGCATGGGTACCGTACGTCAATCAGAACATCAACTGGGGCAACACCGTATCAGCTTGTGTATGGTATGGAGGCAGTCCTACCTGTTGAAGTTGAATTACCCTCCTTACGGGTATTGATGGATGTTAAGTTGAACAAAGCAGAATGGGTCCGATCCTGATACGAACAACTGAGTCTGATCGAAGAGAAGAGATTGGCTGCAATTTGTCATGGACAACTGTATCAGAAGAGAATGAAGAAAGCCTTCGATCAGAAAGTCAGACTTCGAGAATACCAAGTAGGAGATCTTATGCTGAAAAGACTCCTTCCTCCTCATACAGACCACAGGGGCAAACAGACTCCGAATTATGATGGTCCGTTCATAGTAAAGAATGTTTTCTCCGGTGGAGCACTGATGCTCAGTACTATGGATGGTGAAGACTTCCTGTCCCCTGTGAATTCAGATGCAGTTAAAAAATACTTCGCATAAAATGACCCGCTGGAAGTAGAAACAGAATGTAAGTCCAGGAAAAACTAGGGCATCCCGGCGAGTCAAAAACAGAATAAAAGACTCGGGCAAAAATAAGGGAAAATAAAAGAAAAAATGTACACCCGCTGAGTTGAAAAGCCGCATTTGACAACTCAGGCAAAAATGGGTATCCCGGTGGATTGAAAACCCTAAAGGGCGATCCATGAAAAATAAGGGAATAAGCGAACAACTGCATTCTGAATTCGTCTGTATCACTTACAACATGGTAAGCTTCGAAAGGTTCGAGCATCGGTCAATATCAGCCTTCTTCAGAAAGCAAGATAAGAAGAACGTCAATGTCATACGGGTCATAGCAAAGGGAAGCTCCTTGAAGCGTCATCAACATTGCCAGCATCTTTTTTTGACCTCTCAATTTGTAACGATCTCCTCATTTCAGGGGATCCGTTTCCTTGACTGTATCTTGCCAATTCAGGTCCCACAAATTAATAAAATCAGATTTTCAGTCATATTTCGTCTCGTACAGTTTATTTTCATTTGCAAGATGTCCGATGTCATTAATATATTGATCGCATAAATACAGATGCGTCTTTCTTAAACTACATGCTTGCAGGAAATATATTTACTCTCGGGAGTATTTAAACCCCTATGATGGAATCCGATAAGGGATACCTCGGGATACTTGTACGTTTCTTTGTTATAACAGGTTTGCAGGTATTCAAAGCACAACATGGAGCATGAAAGTTCCCCCTCAACAAGCTGTCAAATCACCATTTCCGCAGCATATATTCCAAGCAGAGCCAGAGCTGCTTTCTCCCCGGCTGAGTTGCCAATCATCATTCCTCCTCAGCCAAGTGCAAAGACAGGGAACCATCTCCCCGCAGAGTTTCAGTCTCTATCCGGAAGAGCAATACCTGAAGATCTCACAACAGAGTGACGAAAGTTCCACAAACCCCAGCTGGGTCCCTCATTACCAAGATAGGTCTATCAGTGATCTATTTCCCCATGCAGAGTCAGATATGTCAGATCTACCAATGATCTCATCCCCAGCTGGGACACCCACTTTAAGCAGATCAGCCAAAATCTCCACGACAACGGGATCCGGATCCCAGATCGGTATCTTTGCATAATCATAGCATTCGCATCATATTTTCCCCCATAGCGTAGCATTCCGTCCAATACGGAGAATTACGGAAAAAATCAAACATATTGCATAATCATAAGCCATGTGTCGAAACTGAACACTTGTAAATACTGACATTCCATTAACAATATACGAAATACCTCTCAAAATCCCCGGCAGAATATCAAAGCATTTCCTTTACACTCACAAATACAGTTACATGCTCCTTTTGGCACTCGTCCGTGTCATCATTCTCCAATAAAATTGCCCGAGCAAACGTATGCTTCTTGACACTCGTTTGTGTCATACCCCCAGCAGAAAGCCAAAGCGTCCCCTTTACACTCACAACACATGTGTACATATATCAACACACTTTCCTGGCACCCGTCCGTGTCACTTTCCCCAACACAGTTGCCTAAACACTTTGTAAACCAAATACTTGTTTATAATACACTTTTGCCGACACCTGTCCGTGTCATGCTCTACCCAGCAGTTTGAGCACTTGTCTATGTCTCACTCGTCACTTTTTCAGATACTCGTCCGTATCTTGTATATACCACTTAAAACCCCTCAAAGTCAACACTCGTCCGTGTTCTTTGTTAACCAGTTGATACTCGTCCGTATCATCATCTCTGAACATGCGTCAGCGTTTGTTTCTACCGATACTCGTCCGTATCATAGTCTTAAGGATGCTCGTCCGCATCTTTAATCCATATACAATGTCAGATACTTTTACCCTTTTTTAGAATTTAGACACTCGTCTGTTTCTATTATTCCCTAGAAGAGTCCCCTCAGATTCGACACTCGTCTGTGTTCTTTGTTAACTAGTTGGTACCCGTCCATATCATCATCTCTGAACATGCGTCAGCGTTTGTTTCTATCGATACTCGTCCGTATCATAGTCTTGAGGATGCTCGTCCGCATCTTTAATCCATAACACAATGTCAAACACTTATATTTTCTTGAATGAAGACACTCGTCTGTGTTTACCATTCCCCGGCAGAATTGATTTTCTTATATCTGACATTCGTCCTATGTCATGATACCTTTCAGCAGTCGTACCCTGCCAGGTGATCGTCCTTCACCTTTTTGATGATCGTCCTTCATCATCCCCAACGGAGTCTCTATTCATTAGAACCCCTCCCTATCCGACATTCGTCATATGTCATGATACCTTTCGGAATCCGTACCCTGCCAGGTGATCGTCCTTCACCTCTTGATGATTGTCCTTCATCATTTTATCTGATGGTCGTCCCCATCGTTGATTCTATTATCTGACATTTGTCCTATGTCATGATAAACCCCGAGAGCAGCCGTACCCTGCTAGGTGATCGTCCTTCACCTCTTGATGATCGTCCTTCATCATTTTATCCGATGGCCGTCCCTATCGTCGACCTTTTCATCCGACATTAGTCCTATGTCGTGATGCTTTCGGCAGCCGTACCCTGCCAGGTGATCACCCTTCACCTTAGATGACCGTCCCTCATCTTTATCCCCAACAGAGCAGCCGTCCCCTGCTAGGTGATCGTCCTTCACCTTTGATGACCGTACCTCATCATTTATTTCATTTATGCCTTGAACTTGATGGTCGTTCCCATCATTCACTTCACCTTTAATCCCCAGAAAGTCCTATTTCTTTACTTAATGGTCGTCCCCATCTCTTATATCCCCAGCTCGTCAGCCGTCCCCGTCATTGCTTTATTTCCTGCATTTTTCCCAGCATGTCGGTCGTCCCTGTCATTGCTTCATCCCCAGCAGTCGTCCTCGGCTCGATGGTCGTCCTCTGTCGCCCGCACTTTATAATCACACTTTATTTTATTTTACAATCTATATCCCTTTTCTTCTTCATTCTGTGAGTGCAAATTTTGGATTGTCTTTGGTATTCAACCACAAGTTATCTTGTTTGCCTGTTAAGTCGTTGCTTACATCCTGCACAGCTAACTCATGTTTTAATAGGGGCAGCTGTAAACACCCCAAATTTGCCCTCACTCATTCATAGCATGGCTTGTGATTCTTGTCATTTGCATAAGTTCATTCATATCATCTCATATTGCATTTTTGCTTTATTGCATTGGCTCTAAGTCATCTGCATCTAGGGTTTGTGATCTGAGCAATCCAAGAGCTATTAGAGCAACTCCAAAGGTCTTCAATCATCTCAAGGGGGTCCATTTATGTTCAAGCATCATATTATATCCTCATAAGGTCAAGAAAGTCAAAGAATCACAAGAACTGAGAAAGTCATGGAAGCAGAGCCAGGTTTAACTGCACAGATGACCTAAAATTAGGGTTTTGGTTTCAGAGGCCATAACTCCAATTTTTTTGGTCATTCTTGTTTCTATTGGTCTCTATATGTTATGAGGATCATGCATATCAATTTTCATGAAGAAATTCAATGGGGAAGGCATCTGATCAAGAGATGACTTCTTGAGCAAGTTAGTGCAAAATCAGGGCATCTAAGGCCCCCAGTGACCCAACCAAAGGGTTTTCTCCATCATTTTGATTGTGTATGATCTTTATTTGATCTTATAAGATGTTATAAGTGCACAAAATTGAAGAATTTCAAGCCATTTGCAAAGTTGCCTTTTTGGGAAAGTGACTTATAATGTAAACTTGCCATTTTGGGAAAGTTTTTCAACCTCCTCTTTTTTATTCAAAAATGCTTCAAATGAAATAACTTTGGTCATGAAAGTTGTAGATTGAATCCTCCCATTTTCAAAAAGTACAAGAACTCATTCTAATTCATTTTGGATCAAAAGTTATGGCCTTGCAAAGTTGGGAAAAATCATGAAATTTCACTTATGCACCAAAAGAGGAAAGTTGCAAAACTTCATGCCAAGGCTAATTGTGACTTCAAATCAACTTCTAAGCATTACACAAACATAATTCATGACCTAAAATTCAGAATGCACCAAAGAAATTCTCATTTTCATGCCTTGATCATTAAGAAACTTCAAAAGGGCCAAACTTAGTGAAATTTGCAAAACCTCCCACAACTTCTCACAAACTTGCTAACTGGCCTCAATCTCATTTCCATGGTCATCCTTGAATCAAGCTGCAGCAGACATGCCTTTGCTCTAGCCCTGAAACAGCCCATACCTCAAAGGACACATAGACTTGACTTTTTTCAAAAGGGGCCATGCCAATCACACTGTGCTACCACCAACTCTCTGCCCTATCACAGCTTGATATGTGGACCAAATGGAACTCAAGACACACAAGAGGCAAGCCTGAGCTCTCCCACAAGTCAGCATACACAAAAAAACCTCCCTTTTCATTTTCTATCGAATCCCTCAACTCAGCCATTGATTCTCCAAACTTCTTCCATCAATCATCTCAAAATGCTTCATTGATCATCCCTCACCCAAAAAAACAGCCTAAAACCACCCCAAACAGAAATACGATTTTCACCACCTCTGAACTGAAAGCTTCAAAACCCTCCACATAAATTCATTTCAAGCTTACCAGAAGCATCAGGGAACTCAGTGGAGTGGAATAGCACAAAGAAGAAGGTCAAAAAGTGCAAGATTTGAAAGCTCAATCTCAGGTAGCATGATGAACATTTTTTCCAGAATATTGTTTTTTAGTTACAAAGTTGTTCTATGTGTTGCCCTGATCATGGGGATGTAATTATTTTCGAAAATGGGCCAGAAACAAGCATTTTGTGTTGCTCTGAATCTTTTGCCCTAAATTTATTTTTCTTCGATTCTCTCTGTGTGGCTAAAATAAATTGTTTTTGACCATGGATTCTTGTTATTCAATGTTAGAGGATTGATTCTGGAGCTTTAGGGGTCTTGGGGATGTGTTTTGAGTGTTTCATGTGAGGGGGATGACCGGAGAAGACGACCAGAGCTTATCTCTGGTCGCCTGAAGTTAATTAGGGCAAAACATGTTTAATTAGTAACTTTGAATTCTAACCCTAGGATCATGCTTCCCGCGCGCGCTTGGATGGACCAGATCATGTCATTAAACCCTAAAACCTGATTAATTAAATTAATTTAGTTTAATTAGTCAGTTTGAATATGAGCCACATGATCACGCGCGAATTAGCAACTTTGAACCATGGCCTTGGATTCTGATTACCACCAGTCTTGTTGACTTGCACGCGCAGCCCTGGGATCCTTCAACTTTGCATCTCAGCCACTGGTTTTGCTTACTTTTCATTTTTCCTTTAATTATTTCATATTGTATTTCATATATTTATTAAAAATAGTAAAAATGATTTAAAAAATCTGAAATTCTTTATCAAGTCTTTTATTAATTTTCAGAACCCAAAAATATTTTTATTTTTATTTTTTGCATTAAAAATTATTTTTAAATCATTTAAATGTTTATTTTTAATTAGTTAATGGGAATTAATTAATTAAAAATGCATTTAGGTATTTAAAAATCACCAAAAAATTCACATTACATTTTAAAACATTTAGAAACATTATCAAACTCTCAAAACAAATTTCTTTTTGGTCCTTGATGTATTTTGACAATTTTCATTGGAATAAAATTTGTTTAAAGGCAATATTTTTGTTCAAACTTAGAAAAATACATTCTGCCTAACCATGAAGAGTTTGATGATGGTTCTTCTTGCATTGCATCCTCCATAGCATGTTGTTTCTAGGGTAAAATTAGTTTGGATTTATCTTTCATTTTCAATTTAATGAGCATTTTCCCTTTTGAAGTGCCTTGAAACCCTAGTTTACTTAGAAAAATCATAACTCCCATTAGGTTAAGAGTTAGGTCCCCTCCTTTGGGCAGTGGACTTGTGTAGGGTTAGGGTTCCTTTGATCCCATTTTCAATTTTTTGTCATGTCATTTGCTTCTGATTTTGAATTTTGCATTGCATGTTATGTATAAACCCTAATTCTTGTCTTCATTTGCATCCATCTCTCATATGCTTGCATTCAAGAACTTGCCATGACATTTTGTACATCATCATGACATATAAGACATCTTAGGACATATTAGAATCATGTTTGATCATTGCATCATTCATTTGCCATGTTATATGTTCATTCCATTTCATAAACTTTTCTTGAACTTTAATGGTGCAAAGCATGCTTCATTTGCATCCTCATCCTTGTATGATCACCCACAACTCTTGACATGTGTTTGCATCATCTCTTAGCATCATTAACATCATGTTTTTGCTTCTGACTTTGTCTTGAATCATGGCATTTCATCTCATCTTCATTGCATTTCATTTCTTTTGCTAACTTTTCAGGTGGTAAGTTGTTTTGAGAAGTGAATTTGCCTTCACTTCTCACAATATCTTATCATCTCTCTTATGCATCATTGCTGCATTTTATCTTTGTATTAGAGTGAGCTTGCTCATTCATGTTCATCTCTTACTTTCTTCCTCCAAGCAACTTGTCTTCTTAAGTGAAGCAAGTTGTCCTGTTTCTCTCTACTTCCCCTCCTTTCATCTGGTTATTTCCTGGTGGCTTTTCTCCTGAAGATCTTTTGCAAGCCACATTAACCCCTAGGAAAACCAAAGCATAATAACAATTAGGGTTTGATTAGTCCCCCATTTAGTTTTACCTTTGAGTCATCTTTGAGTCTTCTCTTCTCATCTCTTAATCAAGGACTAAACCCTAAAGGTTTTAAGGCTTTGTGATTAAGCTTATGCCTGCATCCTTCTATTAGGATGGAGTGTATGACTTTAATCCTAAGTGTTAAACCCTTAATGTGTTTAACTCTTTTAATAAATCCACCTAATAATCACTAAGACACCAAACTTGTAACTTGGGCCTTGCATTAGGGTTCTAATTCTTCCTTAATTGGTTAAGAAGGACTAACCCTAGTGTTAATGGACAAGTCCCCCTCAAGTTGTCTTACAAACCATAAAATAAATTTCTTCATCTTATCATTAACCAAAATCCATTTAATAAAGGCTTTGTTTTGTCATGAGGTTAATCCCTAATCATGGATTAAGTTGAGGAGCCTTCCTCAGCTTAAATGTTCTCATTTGTTATCCTTCTATGAGGATGGTGTAATGGGTCCATTAAATCCTTGATTATGGATTACACTCATTACCTAACACTAAACAAAACTCCAAAAACATCTAAATAAATACAAGTAGGTTAATGATCTTAATCCTACATCATGGTGATTAAGTGTGAGGTGTTTACTTCATGCTTAAGGTACTCTCATTACCCCTAATCATAGGGAGGATGTGATGAGTTTATTAACCCTTGGTTTAGGCTATAGCTCCTTTTCTTATGACAAACACAAAAAGCAATAAAATATTTAAAACACCAAAAACAAACAATAAACGTCTCCTCCGGGATTCTTTTCTCACCTCATTCACTCACAAACGAGAACTCGCTTCTTCCGTCTAATGCAAGACAGTTTGCACCTGAGCCAGACAGGTCATACACTTGAGCATAGACAAATAAGCAGTTCATCAGTCAATTTATCTTTCAGTCTCTTTGAGTCGAACTACGGTGTTCTGACTTCCTCATTGCACGAGAGGATACGTAGGCATATCTTAACAGTTATCGAACAAAAGTCTCTGTATATTCCCCCTCTTCCAGCTCTATTCTTTTAACCTCATTATCTTGAGCTTTGAACTTCTGTTCTAGCACTGACACTACACATATTTCACTTCACATTTCTTTTACACTGACACTTGTATTCTTCCCAACTTTGATACACAGATATCACTGACACTACCCCTTTTAAACACAAATCTTTCAAGCGTGGATCCCTTCGAGTATGGCGGACAATCTGGGTGCTAATACCTTCCCAGGTTGTAACCAACCCCCTTTCTCAGTTTCTCTGGTTCGCGACCGTCTTATCCCATCTTTCTAGGTTTATGCAGCATTACCTTTCCTCCGGGATAAAAATGCCTAGCTAGCGACTCTTGTCTTTTGAGTTCACCCTTGTGTGTTCTCTCTCCTTCGTCGACCGTTCGCGTCTGTACCCCTCTTGACCGGGTGTCATCAGGTGGGAGCGACACCATGTTGTAAATGATACAGAAGAATTCAGAATGCAGTTGTTCGCTTATTCCCTTATTTTGCGTGGATCGCCCTTTCGGGTTTTCAATCCACTGGGATACCCATTTTTGCCTGAGTTGTCCGATGCGGCTTTTCAACTCAGCGGGTGTACATCTTTTATTTATTTTCCCTTATTTTTGCCCGAGTCTTTTATTCTGTTTTTGACTCGCCGGGATGCCCTATATTTGCCTGGACTTACATTCTATTTTTATGTCCAACGGGTCATTTTTTTATGTGAAGTATTTTTTAACTGCATCTGAATTCACAGGGGACGGGAAGTCTTCACCATCCATAGTACTGAGCATCAGTGCTCCCCTAGAGAATACTTTCTTTACTATGAATGGACCCTCGTAATTCGGAGTCCACTTGCCCCTATGGTCTGTATGAGGAGGAAGGAGTCTTTTCAGCACAAGATCTCCTACTTGGTACTCTCGAAGCCTGACTTTCTGATCGAAGGCTTTCTTCATTCTTTTCTGATACAGCTGCCCATGACAAATTGCAGCTAACCTCTTTTCTTCAATCAGACTCAGTTGTTTGTATCGGGATCGGACCCATTCTTCTTCGTTTAGCTTAACATCCATCAATACCCGTAAAGAGGGTAATTCAACTTCAACAAGTAGGACTGGCTCCATTCCATACATAAGCTGATACGGTGTTGCCCCAGTTGATGTTCTGATTGACGTACGGTACCCATGTAAGGCAAATGGTAGCATTTCATGCCAGTCTTTGTAGGTGAGCACCATCTTCTGCACAATCTTCTTGATATTCTTGTTAGCTGCCTCTAGATCACCATTCATCTTTGGCCTGTAAGGAGAAGAATTGTGGTGTTGGATCTTGAAGTCCCGACACAGTTCGGCCATCATTTTGTTGTTTAGGTTGGAACCATTATCAGTAATGATTCGCTCGGGAACTCCATACCGACAGATGATGTCTCTCTTCAGAAATCGGGCTACCACTTGCCTGGTGACATTGGCATAAGAAGCCGCTTCGACCCACTTGGTAAAATAGTCGATGGCTACCAGGATGAATCTGTGGCCATTTGGAGCAGTCGGTTCAATCTTGCCAATCATATCAATGCCCCACATGGCAAAGGGCCAGGGTGAGGACATCACATTCAAAGGATTGGGAGGCACATGCACTTTATCCGCATAAATCTGGCATTTCTGGCATTTTCTGGCATAAGCACAACAGTCTGCATCCATTGTGATCCAGTAATAGCCTGATCTCAACAAGTTTTTAGCCATTGCATGCCCTCCTGCATGGGTACCAAAAGATCCTTCGTTCACCTCGTGCATCAACAAGTCTGCCTCTGCCCTATCAACACATATGAGGAGTACCATATCAAAGTTTCTCTTATACAGGGAACCATCAGTATTCAGGAAGAAACTACCAGCTAGCCTTCTTATTGTCTTCTTATCATTGGAAGATGCCCCAGGTGGGTATGTTTGATCCTCTAAGAAGCATTTGATATCATGGAACCAAGGCTTATCATCTTTAACAACATCTGCTGAAAAATACGTATGCTGGTCTGTCAAGTCTAGCTACTGAAATCCGAGGCACAAAGTTGGCAGCTTGAACTTTGATCATGGATGAAATGGTAGCCAGAGCATCTACAAACTGATTTTCATCTCGAGGGATATACTCAAGCTTGACCGTTGTGAAGAAAGTTAATAACCTCCTTGTATAATCCCGAGAAGGTATCAGATGATCTTGGTGGGTGTACCATTTGCCATTGGTTTGATTAATTACCAGAGCTGAATCTCCGAACACAGTCAAAGTCTTGATCCTGAGGTCAATGGCTTCCTCAAGACCCATAATACAAGCTTCGTATTCAGCCTCGTTGTTAGTGCAGTTAAAGGTGAGTTTTGCCGAGAAAGGCATGTGAACTCCTTTAGGTGTAATGAGTACTGCACCAACACCACGACCATTCATATTAATAGCCCCATCAAACATCATAGTCCATTCCTCCTCTGGGTCAGGCCCTTTAGTTTGAATAGGCTCTTCGTGATCTTTTGCTTTTATGAACATGATGTCTTCATCGGGGAAGTCAAATCTCATAGGCTGGTAATCATCAATAGGTTGCTCAGCAAGATAATCAGACGATACACTGCCTTTGATGGCCTTTTGAGATGTGTATTGAATGTCATACTCTGTGAGGATCATTTGCCATCTTGCAACCCGTCCGGTAAGTGCTGGCTTCTCAAAAATGTACTTAACTGGGTCCATCTTAGAGATCAATAAGGTAGTGTGGGTCAAAATATACTGTCTCAGTCGGCGAGCAGCCCACGCTAAAGCACAACAAGTTTTCTCGAGCAGTGAATAACGTTGTTCACAGTCGGTAAACTTTTTGCTTAGGTAGTATATTGCATACTCTTTTCGACCAGACTCGTCATGCTGGCCCAGCACACACCCCATTGACTCTTCTAACACTATCAAGTACATGATTAGAGGTCTTCCTTCAACTGGAGGCATAAGGATTGGAGGCTCTTGTAAGTATTCCTTGATTTTGTCGAAAGCCCTTTGGCAGTCTTCGTTCCACCTGACCCTTTGTTCTTTTCTCAACAACTTGAACAAGGGCTCACAGGTTGCTGTAAGGTGAGATATGAACCTCGAAATGTAGTTCAATCTTCCTAAGAACCCCCGAACTTCTTTTTCGGTCTTCGGCGCAGGCATCTCTTGAATGGCTTTAACTTTATCAGGGTCAACTTCAATCCCTTTCTCACTTACAATAAATCCCAGCAGCTTTCCGGATCGCACCCCGAATGTGCATTTGTTGGGGTTTAACTTCAATTGGTACTTCCTCAAACGCTTGAACAGCTTCAACAGATTCACCAGGTGGTCTTCTTCTGTGAGGGACTTGGCAATCATGTCATTCACATAAAATTCAATTTCTTTGTGGATCATGTCATGGAATAACGTTACCATAGCCCGTTGATAAGTAGCACTAGCATTCTTCAGTCCGAATGGCATCACCTTATAGCAGAATGTTCCCCAGGGTGTGATGAAAGTTGTTTTCTCCATGTCTTCAGGTGACATCTTGATCTGATTATATCCTGAAAATCCATCCATGAAAGAGAACACCGAGAACTAAGCCGTATTATCCACCAATACATCAATGTGAGGTAAAGGGAAATCGTCCTTCGGGATGGCTCTGTTCAGGTCCCGGTAATCCACACACATCCTCGCCTTGCCATCCTTTTTAGGCACAGGTACAATATTGGCCACCCACGGCGGATAGCTAGTCACAGCAAGGAAACCGGCGTCCCACTGCTTCTCTACCTTTTCTTTTATCTTCATTTCCATATCTGGGCGAGTACGGCGCAACTTCTGTTTTACCGGCGGGCAGTCTTCTTTCAGTGGCAGCTTGTGCATGACAATGTCGGTGTCTAACCCTGGCATATCCTGATAAGACCAAGCAAAAACATCCACATATTCCTGAAGCATGTCAATCAGTCTCTCTTTCACTGAATCTTGTAAGTAGGCCCCGATCTTAACTTCTTTCACGTCTTCTTCCGTACCAAGATTAACTGTCACAACCTCCCCCTGATGAGGAGTGATAATCTTCTCCTCTTGTCTCAATAACCTGGCTAGCTCCTCAGGTAGCTCGTAATCTTCTTCAACCCCTTCATCAGATTGCTTGATTGGATTGTCAAATTCATACGAAGTCATAGCAGTGTCGCTGTCGGTGCAATCTGGAGGGCACTTTCTGCAAGGGTTTAGATTTGTTCGTTTTAGTGATCAATTTTATCTTGTTTAGAAAAATTGAAAATGAATTATCATTTTGAAAAACATTGCCATTTTATTTTTTTACAAAAAATGAAAAATGAAAAACAGTGAGCGAAAAGGAAAAGACTCATTTGCAAAAGATGTCCTGATATTCATTAATTGATCTTTGCACAAAATACAAGATGGCCCAATTACAAAATGAGTCCTAACATCTTGGGTAAGATGTAGGACTTGATGCATGCTTGAAAACACAGGAAATAATAATTACTCTGCAGGAGTAACCCTTATAATTTCCTGGGAAGACCAGTTTGAGACATGGCTCCCCGGGGTCCTTGGACGTATCCAGCTTTCTAGGTTGCGCTTGTCTTCTAACTCATCTTCCAAGCTATTCACAGCATCCGGGGTGAGCATCCCCCCACTAACAAACTTGGGCTCCATTGCATCCTCTGATTGATCTTGTTGAGTTGGTCTGTAACCCAACCCAAATCGGTCTTCTTTCTTTTCCACGGGCAGCAGCTTTTCCCAGCCTTGGGCGGTACCTTCCTCAACAACCTTCTGGGCTTGTTGGTATGAGGTAATGGAAGTTCCCAGCACAGCAGATGTTTCATTAATATTAAGGGCCTAAAACCCTTGGCTCATGGTTTCATGGATCTCCCCATCCATCTCAATGTATTTGAAAGTAGCCAGTTGGCTAACAAAAATATCCTCCTCCCCACAAATAGTAATGACTTGGCCTTCCCACTCGAATTTTAACTTCTGGTGAAAGGTTGACGTCACGGAGCCGGCGGCGTGTATCCATGGTCTACCCAATAGACAGCTGTAGACAGGCTGTATATCCATCACAAAGAAGGTCGTTTTGAAGACTTGTGGGCCAATCATTATCGGCAACTCTATCTCTCCCAGAACTGATCTTTTAGAACCGTCAAAGGTTATTACTACCAAGTTACTTGGGCGTAGTGCCAATCCGTCGTACTCCAGCTTCACAAGGGCTTTCTTGGGTAGGACATTGAGGGATGACCCTGTGTCCACCAATACATGAGAAAGAACTACACCCTTACACTCCAAGGTAATGTGCAAAGCCTTGTTGTGATTGTGACCTTCCACCGTCAAGTCAGTGTTGGTAAAACCTAGCCCATGACTAGCGTTGACATTTCCAACTACAGCCTCTAACTGATTGACAGTAATCTCCTCCGGCACGTAAGCTGCGTGCAGGACTTTTAATAGTGCATTCCGGTGAGCCTCGAAGCACATTAGCAATGATAGTATGGAGATTTTGGAAGGTGTTTGGTGAAGCTGGTCTATCACCTTGTAATCACTTTTCTTGATGATTCTCATGAATTCATCAACTTCTTGATCAAAAGGAGTCTTCAAAGCTTCTCTAGCAACTGGTTCTTCTTGCACCATGCTCTTCCCTTTTGCCTTAGCAACAGCTTCTGCTTCAGCAATGGGTCTTGGAATTTATGAGGCAAAGAGATGTCCGCTTCTAGTGAAGCCTCCTCCTCCCCCCACATTATCTATCTAAGGTGAAGAAGTTGATGATTTCAAAGTGATTTTCTGCCCCTCGCAGTATAAATCTGAGCCATAATGCCAAGGGATGGCATTATTGCTTTCGTAAGGAACTGGCCCAGGCACTGTAATAGTGACTGGACTGATAGCAGCTGCAGAAGGGACCACAATGGTGTGTGGATCATAGTATATGGTGACTGGTGCTCTGACAGGGGTAACATTTTGTGAGTTGTTGGCAGGGACATTTGCAGGGTCATAGTATATAGTAACTGTTGAGACGCTTTCATCAATTGTTGCTGATGTTGTAGAAGGTACTGTTAACTAGATGGGGGTTGAAGTTGTAGCAGGAATGGTGACTGAACTTGTGTCCGTTGAAGTGATCGATTGAGCAGTTGTTGGAGTTATAGTAGAATCCGTTTGAACAATGGTTGCTGACATTGTAGGAGTATCTGTGATTGCCGGTGAAGGAATTGTTGGAGTTGTAGGCGCTGTTGTCGTGATCTGTAGGATACCATCCTTAATAAGACCATTTATGTCGCTTCTCGGCCTTTCACACCCATTGACTGCAATGTTGCAATACTCACAGCCGAGCTCACACCCGGGGAACACTTGGCATTCTAAAAGCTGAGCTTTGATTACGACCAAAGGTGTTCGAATTTGTGCAATACTGGTGATTAAGGTGGCTGGTTTGCCTTCCTCAATGGCATTAATCATAGGCCCGTTGTGACTAGGCATTGGATTCCTTCTGACATTCGGAGGAGGTGCAAATTTTAGAGCTTTTGAGTCTACCAAATCCTGGACCTTCATTTGTAAGGCCTTGCATTTTTCAGTGCTATGTCCCGGTGCGTTTGAGTAGAATGCACACCTGGCATTGGCATCATAGTTCTTTGGCATATTGGCGGGATCTGGAGGTGCCAATGTCCTTAACTCAACTAGGTTGAGTTCCAGGAGTTGTGGCAAGAGTGCAGCATACGACATTGGGATTGGGTCAATTACCCTGTTTTCCTGTGATGGTCTTTGTTGGAAAGGACGCTGTTGTTGGTTGTTCTTGCTGTTGTAGGTTCTCTGTTGCGGATAATGAACTTGTTGTTGATACTGTGGTTGTTGTTGTTGAGGATATGCTGATTGTTGAGGAATCAGAGCTGGAATGGTAACTGTTGCTACTGACCGGTGTGCTTACTGAGGTCTTCCCCTGCTTGTATGAATGGAATTGGTCTCACCGGCTTTTCGGGGTCCCACAAAAGGCTTTCTGGGATTACTGTATGAACTTGCACCATTGTCGGAAATTTAACCCATTTTTAAAAGGCTTTCAATCCTTTCACCAGCTATGACCACATCAGCAAAACTGGTAGAGGAAAAGGCAGCCAGTCTATCAATATATGTTCCTTGCAAAGTATTCATGAACATGTCAGCCATTTCCCTCTCTGACATGGGTGGTTGGACAGCAGCAGCAAATCTGTCTCCACCTTTGGGCATATTCCCTGAAGCTCTCTCTGGAAGATTGAGACATTCCCATTAGGAGGGTCCTGTTAGGAGCCATGTCCAGATTGTATTGATATTGCCGGATGAAGGCTTCAGCTAAGTCCTTCCAGCATCTAATGGTAGCTCTGGTCAAGTGTGAATACCACTCTCTTGAAGCCCCGGTCAGACTGTCTTTAAAGTAGAACATCCACAGCTTTTCATCCATAGTGTAAGCTTTGAGTCTTCCCAGGAAAGACTGCAGGTGAGTTCGTGGACAAGAGGTTCCATTGTATTTCTCAAAGCACGGGGGTTTGAATTTGTGGGGAATTCTCACCCCATCCACTAGTCCCATATCCATCACATCAAAGCCTAAGGAATTCTGAGACTCCAAAGATCTCAACTTCTCAGCAATTTCATCCAATCTCCTGTCATAGACTTCATCTCCAGCTCCCATAACAGTAAACTGCTCTTCTTGGGGATCCTCTTGCAAGATTCTCCCTCCAGCAGTATTGCCTTGTACATTTCTCGGGATGTTAACTTCCGGATCCAGATGAGGTCCAAATACTGGTGGGTCAATACGAGGCTGGCCCCGCTCATTATTACTAGTCCCTCCAGTTCCAAGATGAGGTTCCTCAGGAGTTTGTCTTTCCACCAGTTCCCTTAGCCTTTCTTGACTCTGGGCCAGGCCAGTCATCACAGCCATGAACTGAGTCATCTGATTTTTCATCTCCACTCTTTCATTAGCCATCTGATTTCTGACCTCAGTCAGATCCTGCTGTACTTGTTCCATTTGAATACCGGGAAGGTTGTTGCGAGTAGGGTACCGGTGCGCGCGGTTGACAGGGAACACTCGGCAGCGAGCAATGTTTCCTGAGATCACAACAAAGTTAGAAACAACGAAAAACCTACAAAACAAAACAAAAGTTAGCATGCAATGCAATATGCTTATTTGTTTTTCAAGGTATCCGGTTTGATTCTTGGTTTTGACCTTTCCAGACCTCGAGGAAGATGTTTGATGTTGCTGAGAGAAGAAGCCCAATGGAAACAAACTAATATATTAAAAATGATGAACAATACATAGTATGTTTTACAACATAGGCCCATGGAGGGTCAAAATACATCAAAAAAGGAAAAGTAAAACAAATGGAAACAACAAAAAACAAAGAATCAAACATCCAGTCCAAACTCATCCTCTTTGACCTCCTTCAGAAGTGCTTCAGTCACTGGACCAGTTGGGTGCTCTGTAATGGTCCTAATGAGGAGGTTCCTGGTAGTAATGGCAGTGTTCAGCTTCTTATGTCTGTCCTGGTCCTTTGATCTTTTCAATCCTGCTCTAAGCTTCAACTCTGAAATCTCCTTCTGGGCTGCTAACAAAGCTTCCTGCTGCTTCTTCTCATTGGCCTCTAACTGTTCAATCTTAGCTTGAGTCCTTTGGTCCTCTTGTGTACGGGCTTCGGTGATCCTGACCCACCTAGCCTGACTTTCTTGCAGATAGAGCTCAATCCTAGCTTTCTGAATCTTGGCTTCTTTACAGGCATTCTTCAATATTTTCTCCCCAGCTCTTGCTTTCCTGATGTAGTCCTCTGTCTTCTCAATTTTGGTGAGATGCTCCACTATGAGTTTTTCCAATCTCTCAATGTCCAGAAAACCATCACTTCTTTCCCACAGAGTCTTCTTTAAAGCTTGAGATAGGTTCTCATTCCTTTCCTTCAGCTTCTCAAATTCATCCAGGCTAACTGTTGATGCAGGCTGTACTGTAGATGGTCCAGGTATGTCCTCCAAAGTGAAAGGCATTCCAGTAATTTGAGCTCTTGTACGGGACCAGTCATAGTACTAAGCTGAGGCAACATTGTTACATCTTCCAAGAATAGCCATCCCTTTTGTCTGGATGTTGTCCCAAGCCCAGGATGCTTGCCTGACAGTAGCTGAATTAGGTTTCACTTCACAATATAGGGTCTCAGCCAAATCTTGCACTCTAGGAAGGCGAACCAAAGCATAGCCCAGTTGTCTCTTAAATAGCAAAGGATTGTGGTTGATGCAACCCTTTACTCCTATTAGAGGCACATTTGGGTATTGTCCACAGCTGGTAATAATGTCTTTGTCTTTGGTGCTCTGGGTGCACCATCTAATATCATCTGAAGTCAAAGCAATGAGCCTCTTGGCCCAATTCTTCTGTTGGTGAGGGTTCAGGAAGACATCTGACATAGGCAGGTGTCTCAGCAGCAAAGAGTAAAAAAAAGGAGCACAACATCTAACCAACTTCCCCCTTTGTTTCTCATTCCTCTGATGGATGGAGTAATAAAAGTCCCCTTGCAGTGTGGGTACTGGGTTCTTCAGAAGGAACAAATGGATGGCATTCTTGCTGACAAATTTAGGCTCATCTGCAAACAGTATAGCCCCATATATGTTGAGGGCTAACAGTGCACAGACTGCCCTCCATTCTCCCAAAGAGGCCTTCAGGATGGCCTGAGAAATCAAGAAATCCAAGTGCAAACCAGGGATCCCAGCTTTTGTTGTCATACTTTGCTCAATCAAGGCAGGCTCCAAGTATAGTGCCTTTGCTATCTCTTCATTTCAGGGAAAAGTCATTTCTGGTAGGTACTCCAATCAATAAAGAAAACTCTTCCAGCAAAGGCCCTAACTAGAAGTCTGGAAATGTGAAGCATCTCAGTGGAGGATCATAAAACTGCAAGCATGTGTGGATCATGCTCCTCTGAGAAGGATCAAGGTCCACAACCATATCCAAGATACCTCCATAGTGTTCTCTAAACAGTGGGATGTGATCAGGTGTGATGAGTGATTGGACCTGTCTGATACCAGTCAACACAAGCTCAAAGAAATGGTAGGATATGTTGCTCTTCCTGGGAGTAGTCATGGATGCTGCTGAAGAAGCTGAAGATAAGTACTGATGAAGATCAAGACTGATACTTGAGATGAGCCACTGATAGGCTGATGCTGGTGATGATGAAGCTAGCTGAAGCAGATAATTGATGAAGTAAAGGTCTATGTAGAAGAAGGGGTCAAAACCAAACAGAATATGATGTGGATACCCTGAAAAACAAATAAACAAATGTTAAATGATGCAATGATGATGTATGCAAATGATATGCAAGGGTTTGTGATCAAGATGGATCTGATTATCTGTCTTGATATAAGCCCATGTATGTTCAAAGGTCCAGATGAAGGCTTAGAAATCCAGTAACCAAGGTGGGGGACTCAAATAAAGAGTCATATGTCTAGGGTTAATCACAAGAACTGTCCAAAGTGGAGTACTCTTAAACAAACAATAACAGGGTATGATGTGGCCATGGGTTCCTGCAAACCTGTAAACAGCCCAACCCCTTCACAGGTAGTGTTCTAGAACAAGGATCCTCAGACTTGGATCAATTATGAGAAGTGTAAACACTTCAAACCCGGAGGTACAGTGTTTACAATAATCATAAGAGATCCTCCTCTAATTCACCTCAGATTCTGAAGGTCATAATAAAGGTCATCCAGACTTAGCAGGCTTCCCAGATAGCCCTAGAACTACAGGAAATCTGTAGCACAGAATTCTCAAGAAGAAACCCACATCTGAACCGTGTTTCATATTCCCGCACCAGACCGAAATGGAATGGGAAAGAACATGAACCACTCTAGCCTAGGTGTCACTCAGGTCCCAGGTATAGGACCTCAAACTCTCAATGAAGCCCTACCCACCAAAACAGAAGCCAGATCCAACAATGATAATGACAATATGATATATGAAAAGCTGTAAAGGAAAACAATAAATAAAACTATACATAAAGCAATAAACACAATTAGCACATAACACCTCAGTAAACACAAATCAAACAAGCGCTAGGAGGAACCCACAAAAAGAACCAGAAGCCCTGGTTATAATATAAGGGTCCCCAGCAGAGTTGCCAAGCTGTCGCTCCCACCAAATGACACCCGGTCAAGAGGGGTATAGACGCAAACGATCGGCGAAAGAGAAGGAATAAATAGAGTCGCCTGCTAGGCATTTCTATCCCGAAGGAAAGGTAATGCTGCATAAACCTAAGAAAAGATATGGATATGACGGTTGCGAACCAGAGAAACTGAGAAAGGGGGTTGGTTACAACCTGGGAAGGTATTAGCACCCATATTGTCCGTCGTACACGACGGGATCCACGCTTAAAAGATTTGTGCTTTAAATGGATAGTATCAGTGTTATTTAGTGTGCCAAAGCTGGAAAAGAATGCAAGTGTCAGTGCAAAAGAAATGTGAAATGAAGTGAAGAAGTGACAGTGCAGAGAAAGAATAGGAAACTCAAGACTATGAAGCTTAAAGAATAATGCTGGAAGAGGGGGGAATGTACAGAGACTTTTGTTCTATAACTGTTAAGTTATGCCTACGTATCCTCTTGTGCAATGAGGAAGTCAGAACACCGTAGTTCGACTCAAAGAGACTGAAAGAAGAATTGACTGATGAACTGCTTATTTGTCTATGCTCAAGTGTATGACCTGTCTGGCTCAGGTGCAAACTGTCTTGCATTAGAAGGAAGAAGCAAGTTCTCGTTTGTGAGTGAGTGAGGTGAGAAAAGAATCCCTGAGGAGACGATTATTGTTTGTTTTTGTGCTTTCAATCTTTTATTTCTTTTTTGTATTTGTCATAGAAAAATGAGCTGAAGCCTAAACCAAGGGTTAGTAAACTCGTCACATCTTCCCTTTGATTAGGGGTAATGAGAATACCTTAAGCATGAAGTAAGCACCTCACACTTAATCACCATGATGTAGGATTAAGATCATTAACCTACTTGTGATTATTTAGATGTTTTTGGAGTTTTTGTTTAGTGTTAAGTAATGAGTTTAAGCCATAATCAAGGATTTAATGGACTCATTACACCATCCTAATAGAAGGATAATAGATGAGAACATTTAAGCTGAGGAAGATACCCCAACTTAATCCATGATTAGGGATTAACCTCATGACAAAACAAAGCCTTTATTAAATTGGATTTTAGTTAATGGTAAGGTTAAGAAGTTAATTTTATGGTTTGTAAGACAACTTGAGGGGGACTTGTCCATTAACACTAGGGTTAGTCCTTCTTAACCAGTTAAGGAAGAATTTGAACCCTAATGCAAGGCCCAAGTTACAAGCTTGATGTCTTAGTGTTTATTAGATGGATTGATTAAAGGATTTAAACACATTAAGGGCTTAACACTTAGGATTAAAGTTATACACTCCATCCTAATAGAAGGATGCAGGCATAAGCTTAATCACAAAGCCTTAAAACCTTTAAGGTTTAGTCCTTGATTAAGAGATGAGAAGAGAAGACACAAAGATGACACAAAGGTAAAACTAATGGGGGGACTAATAAAACCCTAATTATTGTCATGCTTGGATGTTCCTAGGGTTTATGAGGATTGCAAAAGATATTCAGAGAAGCCACCAAGGAAAAGAAGCAGGATGAAAGGAGGAGAAGCAAAAAAAGAAACCAAAACAACTTACTTCACTTAAGAAGATAAGTTGCTTGAAGAAAGAAGAGAGGAGGAGCATGAATGAGCAAGCTCACTCTAATAAAAGAGTAAAAATGCAGCTATGAATGCATAAGAGAGATGAGAAGAGATTATGAGAAGTGAAGGCAAATTCACTTCTCAATGACTTACCATCTGAAAAGTTAGTAACAAGAAATGAAATGAAATGAGAATGAGATGAAATGCAATGATGCACACCAAAGTCAGAAGCATAAACATGATGTTAATGATGCTAAGAGATGATGCAAACACATATCAAGGGTTGTGGATGATCATACAAGGATGAGGATGCAAATGAAGCATGCTTTGAACCATAAAAGTTCATGAAAGTTTATGAAATGGAATGAATGCATAACATGGCAAATGAATGATGCAATGATCAAACATGATTCTAATATTTCCTAAGATGTCTCATTTGTCACGTGGATGCACAAAATCTCATGGGAAGTTCATGTATGCAAGCAAATGAGAGATGAATGCAAATGAAAGCCAAAATTAGGGTTTATGCACAAGACAAAAAGCAAAATCCAAAATCAGAAGCAAATGACAAGATAAAAAATTGAAAATGGGATCAAAGGAACCCTAACTATACACAAGTTCACTGTCCAAAGGAGGGGACCTAACTCTTAACCTAATGGGAGTTATGATTTTCTCAAGTCAACTAGGGTTTCAAGGCACTTCAAAAGGAAAAATGCACATCAAATTGGAAATGAAAGATAAATTCAAACCAAATTTACCCTAGAAACTAAATGATATGAGAAATGCAATGCAAAAAGAACCAACATCAAACTCTTCATGGTTAGGCAGAATGAATTTTTCTAAGTTAGAACAAAAATATTGCCTTTTAAGAACTTTAATTCCAAAGAAAAATGTCAAAACATGTCAAGATCCAAAAAGAAATTTGTTTGAAGAGTTTGATAATGTTTCTAAATGTTTTAAAATGCAATGTGAATTTTTTTGTGATTTTTAAATACCTAAATGCATTTTTAATTAATTAATTTCCATTAACTAATTAAAAACAAACATTTAAATGATTTAAAAATAGTCTTTAATGCAAAAAATAAAAATAAAAATATTTTTGGGTTCTGAAAATTAATAAAAGATTTAATAAAAAATTTCAGAATTTTTGGACCTTTTTTACTATTTTTTAAAATTCGTAAAAATTAAATAGAAATAAAATGAAATAAAACAAATAAAATGGAAAAGTATGAGGATCCTTAGGCTGAGATTCAAAGTTGAGAAAAAATGTTTGACTGGCGCGCTAATGAATGGTCTGGATTTGTCCTGACTAATTAAACCTAATTAATTAATTTAATGATGGATTAGGGTTTAATCAAATGATCTGGGACGTCCACACGCGCGGGTAACTTATGATCTGAAGGCCAATATTCAAACTTAGCCTAATTATAGGATTAGGGCATAATTACTCTCAGGCGACCGGAATAGTGTTCCGGTTGTCTTCTCCGACGAGCACAAACCCTAGCTTCTTCTACAGGCCATTAATCCCCAAATTTCTTGCCCAGAAATGATCCTCTAACCATTCTAAACCTAAATCCATAACTAAAACTCATTTATTTCACACCATGAACATGAATCGAAGAAAAATGTAAAAACGGGAAAAAGTTTCAGAGATCACATACATGGTGGTTTCTCAACCATTTTCAAAAGTAATCATATCCCCATGATCAGGGAAACATATAGAACCATAAAAGAACTTAAAAGCTAGCTTCTGGGAAAAAAGTTCATCCTGTTACCTGAGATGGGGACCCTCTGATTCTGAGCTTTCTGGGTTCTCTCTTGATGCAAGCCTACTCCTATGAACCTCCTGAAGATGATATGAAGCTTAGAAATCATTGAGGATGGCTGGTTGGTGTTGTTTGGTTCTGGTGTAGCAGAAATGGAGGTTTGTGTTTGTGTATGAGTGATATGTGACTTGTTGATGAATAAATTTTTGGATTTTGTTAAGTCTTGAGGGAGTTTTGAAGAGATGAAGCTTTGGACAGTTTTTGTGCAAGCTGATTGTGTGTGTGTTCTGAGCCTTCTTCCTTCTTGTTTTATGACCTTGAGGTAATCCATAAGCAATCCCAACAATTCTGGAGGACAGGTATGCACTGTGGGAATGGTATGGGATGATTGGCCAAAAAGTCACAAATTGTGTACTATAGGTATGGGCCATGGCAGAGGATATTTCTGTGCTTGGATTGCTTCAGGTAGCTTCAAGGAAGGCCATTGGATGTTCTGATGTGATCTGTAATGGGTGAAGGATGAGATGTCATGTGTTTTGCAATTTTCACAACTTGTTGCATTTTGAGATTTGGTCATGGACATGTCCTATTCCAAGCTGAATTCTTGTTGTGAAATGTTACATGATGTTATGGTAATGCTTTGAGATCAGTTAGAGACCACACAAACTCTTGGGAATTACTTTTGCAAGAATTTCCCCTTTTAAACTTTATGGAAAATGGCTTATGATAACTTGGAATCCAAAGCATGAAAGTGAGAAATTTCTTGGGCAAATCTGAATTATGGACCATCAATGATGTTTGTGTGATGATTAGAAGTTGATTTGAAGTCACATTTGGCTTTGGCAAGTGTTTTTGCAAGTTTCCTCTTTGGCACAAAAGTGAAAATTTAGTGATTTTGTCCAACTTTGCAAGGCCATAACTTTGGTTCTAAAATGAATTAGAATGAGTTATTGTACTTTTTGAAAATGGGAGGATCCAATCTACAACTTTCATGACCAAAGATTTTTCATTTGAAGCATTTTTGAATCAAAAAGAGGAGGTTGAAAAACTTTCCCAAAATGACAAGTTTTCATTACAAGTCACTTTCCCAAAATGGCAATTTTGCAAATGACTTGAAATTCTTCAATTTTGTGAACTTCTAACTTCTTCTAAGATCAAATAAAGGTCATATACACCCAAAATGATGGAGAAGACCCTTTGGTTGGGTGATTGGGGGCCTCAGATGCCCTGATTTTACATTGACTTGCACAAGAAGTCATCCATTGATCAGATGCCTTCCCCATTGAATTTCTTCATGAAAATTGGTATGTATGATCCTCATATCATATAGATACCAATAGAAACAAGAATGACCAAAAAATTTAAAGTTATGGCCTCTGAAACCAAAACCCTAATTTTAGGTCCTCTATGCAGTTAAGCTTGGCTCTGCTTCCATGCCTTTCCTCAGTTCTTGTGATTTTTGACTTTCTTGATCTTGGGAGGATATAATATGATGCTTGAACATACATGGACCCCCTTGAGATGATTTAAGACCTTTGGAGTGGCTCAGATAGCTCAGGGATTGCTCAGATCACAAACCCTAGATGCAGATGACTTTGAATCAATGCAATGAGGCAAAAATGCAATATGAGATGGTATGATTGAACTTATGCAAATGAAAAGAATAACAAGCCATGGTGAAATGAGTGAGGGAAAATTTGGGGTGTTTACACATATAATTTGTGTTATTAAATTATATTAATATTAAATGTTATAATAATTTGTGTTATTAAGTTAATATTACTATAAATGTTTTAAATTTGACTAACCATTCATATTTGCCTAGTGGTAAATAAGCATTTATCTTCTAATTTTTAAGATAAAAATGTGAAATTCAGGTGTACAATTCTGTTTTGTAATTAAAACCACAAAAGTACTGTAACTACTACACCATGAAAAAAATCTATAATATAATTACAAACGTTATAATAACTAAAAGAAATAATTACATACCCCATGGAGGAGAGGAAATAGTGTAATAAGCATTCAGCAACTGGAGTAGAACATAATGCGGAGTTGGTGTGAACGATGCCTCTCCTTCTTCTATCTCTTCCTCCTCCTCATATGATGCATGTTCTTCTTCTCGGCGGTAAATGTCTTTGGAATGTTCCTGCTTAGACATAGTGTCTTCCTTCTTTTTCTGTTGAGTGAGTGGTGGTGAGCTGTTTTGAGGAACAAGAATAAGGAGTTAGAAACAAGAAATATACAAATTATGATCCTTCAATGGGAATACAAATCAACACCTTTCAGTCTGGTACAAGAGTAAAGCGGGACATGGTCATTGGTTGAGATCGTGTTTCAGAGTTTTGAAAATTACCTCTTAGAGATCCTTCAATGGAGCTTCAAAAGGTATGTTCTTAAATATTTCTCTACTCTCCTGCTTGTATATCGATATTTATCTCTCCTACCTCCTTACTTGTTCTCCGCTTTATCGTTTGGGTTGTTTTTGTATGTGGTTGTGTTATTAGGGATGATGGAAACATAACCACGATAAAGCAAATATATGAAGTTGGTTGTTCTTTTATTTTTTATTTTTATTAGTCTGTATAGTTAAGGATTATGATATTTTATAGTTTAAAAAGTTAATAAATTGTGAAATTTTTAGAATTTTCTTTTGGATTGTGAATCTTATTTAGAAATTAATAGATTTGTATTAGTGTTAATTGATTATTGATTTAGAGTATGCAACGATAAAATACGATTTAATTTTCTTAACCGTATTATATATATATATATATATATATATATATATATATATATATATATATATATATATATATATATATATATAATTTTCTCTTATTTTGTGGTGTGTATTTAAATTAAATATATATAATTTTCTCCCTTTTGAAAAAAAACAAAAAAAAAATGTAGTTACTCTTGAAATTTAAAGCAAGTTGAGGGAAAAAATAAAAAGGTAAAATCTGAAGGAAGTTGAATATCTGCACCGATTTTGTTTCAATTACTAAAAACAATGTTATATTTTATATTATTTTTCTATTTATTCTCTCTTTGTTCTTTGATTATTACTCACAATATAGTTTTTCCTTTTTACATGAAAAAACAAACAGTACTGTGAAGTAATAACATGTTGTGTCAGTTTTGATAGGAATGTGGTGATGAATTTTAAATATGCTAATGTTGATTGGATAATTCATCCTACCTATTTTCTAGTTAAAATATTCATTAATGTTATGCATCTAAATATGAACTCTCCATATATATATATATATATATATATATATATATATATATATATATATATATATATATATATATATATATATATATATATATATATATATATATATATATATATATATATATATATATATATATATATATATATAGAGAGAGAGAGAGAGAGAGAGAGAGAGAGAGAGGGAGAGAGAGAGAGAGAGAGAGATAGAGAGAGAGAGAGAGTCTCAAGCAAGTTTAATATCTGCACCGATTTTGTTTCAAGTGCTAATAAGAAATGTCATATTTTTTTTTTTTTATATTCATTCTGTATCTATTCTTTGGTTATTTTTTAAAATATTGTTTTTCCTTTTTACATGAAAAAACAAACAATACAATGAAATAATAATATGTTGTGTCAGTTTTGATAGGAGTGGTGATGAATTTTAACTATGCGAATGTTGATTGGATACTTCATTTGGGAGATATAATTGCATTTGTACCAGATATTACATAAAATATGGTGTAATGTCATGCATTTCTATCGTGTTTTATAAAAATCTGGTGTCACCCCCGCATGCTAGTTTAGATCCCAAAGTTTTCAATACATCCTTAAAATCTAGACATAATATATAATTTATAAAGTAATGTATATTTATATATAGCACTGAATGTGAAACTGATACACTTATGACCATGTTGGTTATATTTTTTTCTGCACTTTCAAATGTTTATGTTTCAAATCCTACTGTTGTATTTTTTTTCTTTCTATTTTGTCATAAAAATGTTGATACCAAGGATTTAAGCTATAACCTTAACTATAGACATAACTAAAATAATCACTTGAATTTGAATTTTACTTTTTTATAATAAATATATTTTTCTTTTACATATTGCATTTTCCTTAAAAATTAATTTACACTCTTTTTTAGAATATTGTGGCATATAATTTGTGTTATTAAATTATATTAATATTAAATGTTCTAACAATTTGTGTTATTAAGTTAATATTACTATAAATTTTATAAATTTGACTAACCATTCATATTTGCCTAGTGGTAAATAAGCATTTATCTTCTAATTTTTAAGATAAAAATGTGAAATTCAGGCGTACAATTCATTTTTGTAATTAAAAACACAAAAAGTACTGTAACTACTACACCATGAAAAAAATCTATAATATAATTACAAAAGTTAAAATAACTAAAAGAAATAATTACATACCCCATGTTCTTCTTCTTGTTCTTCTCGGTAAATGTTTTCGGATTGTTCTTACTCAGATATAGTGTCTTCCTTATTGTTCTGTTGAGTGAGTGGTGGTGAGTTGTTTTGAGGAACAAGAATAAGGAGTTAGAAACAAGAAATATACAAATTACCTCTTAGAGATCCATCAATGGGAATACAAATCAACACCTTTCATTCAGGTACAAGAGTAAAGCGGGACATGGTCATTGTTTGAGATCGTGTTTCAGAGTTTCGAAAATTACCTCTTAGAGATCCTTCAATGGGGCTTCAAAAGGTATGCTCTTAAATATTTCTCTACTCTCCTACTTGTATATCGATCTTTATCTCTCCTACCTCCTTACTTGTTCTCCTCTTTATCGTTTTAGCTGTTGATGTATGTGGTTGTATTATTAGGGATGATGGCAACGTAACGACGACAAAGGAAATATATGAAGTTCGTTGTTCTTTTATTTTATTTTTTATTAGTCTGTATAGTTAAGGATTATGATATTTTATAGTTTAAAAATTTAATAAAAATTGTGAAATTTTTAGAATTTTATTTTAGATTGTGAATCTTATTTAGAAATTAATAGATTTGTATTAGTGTTAATTGATTATTGATTTAGAGTATGCAACGATAAAATACGGTTTAATTTTCTTAACAATATATATATATATATATATATATATATATATATATATATATAAATATATATATATATATATATAAATATTAAAATAAATAAATAAATATATATATATATATATATATATATATATATATATATATAATTTTCTCTTATTATGTGGTGTCTATTTAAATTACAGATATATAATTTTCTCTCTTTTGAAAAAAAAAACAAAAAAAAACGTAATTACTCTTGAAATTTTAAGCAAGTTGAGGGAAAAAATAAAAAGGTAAAATATGAAGCAAGTTGAATATCTGCACCGATTTTGTTTCAATTACTAAAAAAATGTCATATTTTATTTTATTTTTCTATTTATTCTCTCTCTATTCTTTGATTATTACTCACAATATAGTTTTTCCTTATTACATGAAAAAACAATCAGTATTGTGTAGTAATAACATTTTGTGTCAGTTTTGATAGGAATGTGGTGATGAATTTTAAATATGCCAATGTTAATTGGATAATTCATCCTATTTATTTTCTAGTTAAAATATTCATTGATGTTATGTATCTAAATATGAACACTCCACACACACACACACACACACACACACACACACACACACACACACACATATATATATATATATATATATATATATATATATATATATATATATATATATATATATATATATATATATATATATATATATATATATATATAGAGAGAGAGAGAGAGAGAGAGAGAGAGAGAGAGAGAGAGAGAGAGAGAGAGAGTGAGAGAGAGAGAGAGAGAGAGAGAGAGTCTGAAGCAAGTTGAATATCTGCACCGATTTTGTTTCAAGTGCTTATAAAGAAATGTCATATTTTGTTTTCTTTTTATATTCATTCTGTATCTATTCTTTGGTTATTTTTTAAAATATTGTTTTTACTTTTTACATGAACAAAAAACAGTACAATGAAGTAGTAACATTTTGTGTCAGTTTTGATAGGAGTGGTGATGAATTTTAACTATGCGAATGTTGATTGGATAATTCATTCTACTAATTTTCTAAAGTTGAACTCTCCGCATGCACGCACACGCGCTTAGTTACACACACACATATACATATATGAGTTTGAATACATTTGTAAATGATGTCCAAATTAGTAATATTAAAACAACAATAATTGTTAAATGGTGAGATCTATGCTAGACTTTGTTAGTATGTTTTTGTAAATTTTGGGTGATATAATTGCATTTGTACCAGATATTACATAAAATATGGTGTAATGTCATGCATTTCTATCGAGTTTTATAAAAATCTGGTGTCACCCCCGCATGCTAGTTTAGATCATCCTTAGGACAATGTTTTCAATACTTCCTTAAAATTTAGATCCCAAAGTTTTCAATACATCCTTAAAATCTAGATATAATATATAATTTATAAAGTAATGTATATTTATATATAGCACTGAATGTGAAACTTATACACTTAAGACCATGTTGATTAGATGGTTATATTTTTTTTTCTGCACTTTCAAATGTTTATGTTTCAAATCCTACTGTTGTCTTTTTTTCTTTCTATTTTGTCATAAAAATGTTGAAACCAAGGATTTAAGCCACAACCTTAACTATAGACATAACTAAAATAATCACTTGAATTTGAATTTTTCTTTGTTATAATAAATATATTTTTCTTTTACATATTGCATTTTCTTTATAAATTAATTTACACTCTTTTTTAGAATATTGCGGCATATAATTTGTTTTATTAAATTATATTAATATTAAATGTTATAATAATTTGTGTTATTAAGTTAATCTTACTATAAATGTTATAAATTTGACTAACAATTCATATTTGCCTAGTGGTAAATAAGCATTTATCTTCTAATTTTTAAGATAAAAATGTGAAATTCAGGTGTACAATTCAGTTTTGTAATTAAGAACACAAAAAGTACTGTAAGTACTACACCATGAAAAAAATCTAATATATAATTACAAAAGTTAAAATACCTAAAATAAGTAATTGCATACCCCATAGAGGAGAGGAAATAGCGTAATAAGCATTCAGCAGCTGGAGTAGAACCGAATGCGGAGTTGGTGTGAACGATGCCTCTCCTTCTTCTATCTCTTCCACATGCTCATGTGATG